>JASKMD010000005.1:4180150-4212650 GCA_030144725.1 Haematococcus lacustris
GCCCCCGCCTTATGTGTCCCCGCACTGTTTGTGTCGACCCCGCCTTTTGTCTTGGCCTGTCAAAATGGCAACTGTGCTTGGTCATGCAAGTCATCAAGGTCCCCGAGGGCGCAGAGCTGCGCGGGTGCAAGAAGACGAGGCGCAAGCTGCGGGAGCACCTCCGGCTGCGGGCTGAAATCCACTCCCAGCTCCGCGGGATCGCGTCGTTGCTGGTGCTCAGAATCTTTCTAACGTGCCTTATAGGCTACCCTACCCCGGGCTTCCCCAGCGCACCTCAGCCTCCAGCCGTGCAGCCCCCCCAACCCCCTGATGCTCCCCCCCTACCCCCCCTACCCCCACGTGCCCCTGCCCAGCCTGCCCCTGCGCAGCCTGCCAGCATGGAGTGTGACACTGACTCTGACTCCGAGTCAGATTGTGACTCTGAGCCAGAGCCACAGTCTGACTTGGAGTCAGAGCCAGAACCTGAGCCAGTCACGCAGCCCCCCCCAAAGGCGCTGCAGCGCCCGCCTGGCAGCCCTTGCACCTGCAGCACCCACTGGCCCTCCCATGCCCCTTGACTGCGAGGACCCTGTCATGCTGAGGCAGCTCAAGGACTTCTGCAAGTTCTTCGCCAACCCCAACTTCAAGACATGCTACAACCAGCTGCAGCGGCGCCTTGTACGCAAAGGGCAGCGCCGTCACCCCATGCTCATGCCAGCCTTTGAGGACCCCAGCAACCAGGCGCTGCTGGCCAAGCTGCAGGATCTGGGCAGCATCAACCTGGCGGGTGACGCCAACACCATCGACGCACACTCCATGCAGCTGGCGGTGGCCATGCAGCAGCATTACTCCAACCCAGGCAAGTGATGGTGGTGACTAGACCCTGGACATGGACCCGACCCGACCCGACCCGACCCGACCCGACCCGACCCGACCCGACCCGACCCGACCCGACCCGACCCGACCCGACCCGACCCGACCCGACCCGACCCGACCCGACCCGACCCGACCCGACCCGACCCGACCCGACCCGACCCGACCCGACCCGACCCGACCCGACCCGACCCGACCCGACCCGACCCGACCCGACCCGACCCGACCCGACCCGACCCGACCCGACCCGACCCGACCCGACCCGACCTGACCCGACCCGACCCGACCCGACCCGACCCGACCCGACCCGACCCGACCCGACCCGACCCGACCCGACCCGACCCGACCCGACCCGACCCGACCCGACCCGACCCGACCCGACCCGACCCGACCCGACCCGACCCGACCCGACCCGACCCGACCCGACCCGACCCGACCCGACCCGACCCGACCCGACCCGACCCGACCCGACCCGACCCGACCCGACCCGACCCGACCCGACCCGACCCGACCCGACCCGACCCGACCCGACCCGACCCGACCCGACCCGACCCGACCCGACCCGACCCGACCCGACCCGACCCGACCCGACCCGACCCGACCCGACCCGACCCGACCCGACCCGACCCGACCCGACCCGACCCGACCCGACCCGACCCGACCCGACCCGACCCGACCCGACCCGACCCGACCCGACCCGACCCGACCCGACCCGACCCGACCCGACCCGACCCGACCCGACCCGACCCGACCCGACCCGACCCGACCCGACCCGACCCGACCCGACCCGACCCGACCCGACCCGACCCGACCCGACCCGACCCGACCCGACCCGACCCGACCCGACCCGACCCGACCCGACCCGACCCGACCCGACCCGACCCGACCCGACCCGACCCGACCCGACCCGACCCGACCCGACCCGACCCGACCCGACCCGACCCGACCCGACCCGACCCGACCCGACCCGACCCGACCCGACCCGACCCGACCCGACCCGACCCGACCCGACCCGACCCGACCCGACCCGACCCGACCCGACCCGACCCGACCCGACCCGACCCGACCCGACCCGACCCGACCCGACCCGACCCGACCCGACCCGACCCGACCCGACCCGACCCGACCCGACCCGACCCGACCCGACCCGACCCGACCCGACCCGACCCGACCCGACCCGACCCGACCCGACCCGACCCGACCCGACCCGACCCGACCCGACCCGACCCGACCTGACCTGACCTGATACCTGACCTGACCTGTACCTGACCTGCAGAGCGCATTGTCAAGCTGTACGCCAAGGCAGCCAGAGCCAAGCTAGGCTGGAGCGGGGAGGAGGCGCAACTGTTCATCAGGATGGCGTGCGGGTATGGCATCAACGCCAAGAGATCGGAGCTGAAGGCCGCCACCCTGGACAAGGGGCATGTGGCGGACCTGGTAGAGGAGGCCAACACGCACCGCCGCCTACTGGGCATGAAGAAGCAAGGCTCCCTGCAGAACACCCTGCTCCTGCCCTGCCGCATGCGCCATGCAGTGCATGTGTGCCGGTGGCTAGAGCGGTGGCAGCAGCCCCCCACCCCACCCGCACCAGGGCAGCCAAAGCGCGGCAAGAGGCGAGTGGTTGGTCCCCGGACCCTGACCTGCCTACCCCCCTTCACCCTCACCCCCATGGCCAGGGTGGGGGTGCACTTCATCAAGATGGACAGCATGGTACTGCATGGGGTGTGCAAGCAGCTGGGCCTAACCAAGGAAACCCGGGCAGCATTCACCTCAGAGCCAGCCATGAGCCAGGTGGTTCGACACCAAAAAGCTTCGTAACAAGGAGTTTGCATTTGAGAGGTTGGTGGACACTGACGGTGTCAGCGTGTGCGTGCACTACACGCGCCCCCCTCCCCCTCCTCCAGCCCCACCCCCAGCTGCCAGCAGCAGCAGCACCAGCAGCCGCCCAAGTGCAGCAGCAGCAGCGGCTCATGCAGTGGGGCTCCCCCACATAGGCAGGGGCATAGCTGAGATGCGTGAGTCTGTGTTTGACCCAGACACACAGATTGGGGTGGGCATCGACCCCGGCGTCACCCAGGCAGTCAGCGCAGCCTCTGGGGTGTGGGATCCGCAGTCAGGCCAGCTGATGGCAGACCAGCTGCGCCGGTGGAAGCTGACCAAGGGCCAGGTGAAGCATGCCAGCGGCCTGAACAATGCCCGCCGTGACACTGAGCGGTGGCTAGCACCGATCAAGCCCCACCTCCAGCACCTGGCAGCAGGAAGCTCAGCCGGCACCTCCCTGGAGGCAAACCTGAAGCACATCACCGTCACCCTGGCCACCTGGGATGCGGTGTGGGAGGTGTACCTGGACCCCAAGTGGGCACGGCAGCGGCTGAGGCTCTACGGAGCCCAGGACCGGGCGCTGGAGCAGTTCTTCAACAAGGTGAGGGTGGGTGGGTGGGTAGGTGGGAGGGAGGGAGGGTAAGGGACTGGGAGGTGGTGGGTTAGGCATAACGTGAAAAGGTACTTGATTGTGCCATGCCTAACCTGGTGCCACCCTATCAGCCATCATGTGTGTGCCTTGTGTGCATGGCTGCAGTTGGAGGAGGACATGGCGGAGTTGTCAATGAAGCGCCACAATCACGCCAAGCAGCTGGTGGTGTTCTTTGGAGCAGCTAGCATTAGCACAGCGGGAGGGTGGGGTGCTGATGCGGTGTTGCGTGCTTGCCGCAAGGTGGTGTGCAAGCCCAGGGGCACAGACCAGCTGCGGGGCAGGGTGGTGCTCGTGGATGAGCACCGCACCAGCCGGGTCAGCTCAGCAGTGAATGGCCAGCAGCCCTTTGAGGTGGAGCTGAACACACTCAGTGCCATAAGACCCGCAGGCTGGAAGCCACCAGCAGGGCAGGTGGAACCCCGCCTGCTGCGCCCAGCCTGGAGCCAGGAGCGTGGCCAGCCAGTGCGGGGCCTGATGTGGTGCCCTGCAGTGGCCCCCCGCAAGCCCCTACAGGCCCCACGCAGCAGCCAGGCAGCCACACAGCCAGCAGCCTCAGAGCCAGGGCCCAGCACTCCCCCTCCAGCCAAGCGCAGCAAGCCGGCAGCTGAGCCCACCAAGGGCTAAGGCAAGGGCAAGGCTGCCAAAGCCAAGCCAGCACCACAACCAGGTAGGTGGCTGGACAGGGACTGCAATGCAGCGCTCAACATGCAGCGCATTGGGGAGAGCAGGTGGCGGCTGCTGGAGTTGTGCTACTGGCCAGACCAGGGAGCTCTGCCAGCCAAGGGCAAGGGGTACCCTGGTGTGCCCCCTTTGTTGAGCTGTCATCAGCTTACATTAGTGCATGCAGGTCATGCCAACTCTACATCATAGCTCTCGGGTCAGGCAATAGTGTAGGTGGTAGGCGGGCTCATGTGCCATGTGCACTGGGTTTACTCCACACAGCCCAATAACACTGTTTGAGTCGGATTAGATAGTGGCTGCTAGTGGCTGCTAGTGGCTGCTAGTAGGTACTACTGATCCGGCTCAAATGGAGGCCCTAGTGAGGGACAAAGGGGCTGCCTGATTAGGCAGGCAGACCAGCTCTTGCCACAGCACCAGCACACGATTAGCAAGCAGATCCCAACGCTTCCTCACCTAGGGAATGTCAAACCAGTAAGGCAGAGCGCAGTTGACCTGTTGGCAAGGGGGTTATGACGAATGTCTACCGTGAACCCCTACCTCAAAAGGTTGTAGTCAGCACACCGTATGTGCGCTCCTAACTCCTAGTCGAATTGAACGACAGCAGAAACTGATTCTTGTGATGTAATGTAATGACGTGGTGTGAAGACGATGCAGTCTTGGACAAGTAAATGATGATGCCATTAATACGGTGGGCATATACATGCTGCTGGCTAGATGCTGCTCGCCACATTATCTAGGGGCATGGAAGCAGTCACAACACAGCCGTAGCTACCTTGTAGGAGGTTGTGCTGCAGAATCTATGCTGATGAGCTGGAAGGGCTGCTTGCCCTGGCAAGGGTACGGTGTTCCTGAGCATCCAGCCCAGTACTTAAGTTAAACACAGGATGGTGCTTACAATCTTGTCGTTCATATCTATGTGCCACACAACAGCAAACACCACTTGTGCTAAGCCCAAATAAATGCAGGGACTACACCGCAGCTGGCTCAGGGCCCCTTCCCAGCCTCTCCTCAGGCACCGCAGAGTCAAACACTGCAAAGGCTTGTCATGGTGTAGCCAACCACCTTCAGCCTTGGCCATAGTGTTGTATCACCCCGGGCAAAGCACATGCTGAGATGTCTTTGATTGAGCTTAGCACCCATGTGTACGAGGCCCATCAGCTGCTGGATGCTGCGACACTCTGCTTGACTGGCATGGCTGGCATGTCGAAGCTCGCTGCGGCGCACAAGGAAAAAGGCAGGGGCACACCGTTGATAAAGCTAATGCATGGAACCATAGGCTGCTGTGGATCCACAGAAGCGGCGACTCACTGGACTTCCCCATCCTGCCCTCCGATATGGGTGAGTACTTGAAGGTGATGACCTGCCGAGCCTGAGCCTTGGTCTTGAATGGCTCCTTGAGCACGTTGCGCAGCAAATCAGCACTAATGTTCGCGTAGCGCAGAAATGACAAGCCAGCAGCGCGATAGAACGGACCTCCCGCGCTGGACATCCTGCTGCTTTGCTGATTACCAGATTGATGGAAATATGTTGGCGTGCATATCACAGCCATGCAGTTGGGCAATCGCATGCCATCCTACGGCCATACTAACCTTTGCACAGGTTGCGGCAAGTAGCTCTTTATCATGGTTGGCCGGGACAGGTAACTAGACTGTGATTAAGCAGAGTATGTGACGCTTAGCACATCTCCCAAGAGCAAGTAATGACGGATACCAGCTACATCAGGTCTCATACAGTCCGCTGAGGCCCCTGTTTGCTGCATTGTTGCCTATGTGCGGAAGCCTGCTGAATTGCTTACTACAGAGATCTCGCCCCAATGCTACTGCCCTAAACCAAGGCCCCCGCCCCGCCCCGCCCCGCCCCGCCCCGCCCCGCCCCGCCCCGCCCCGCCCCGCCCCGCCCCGCCCCGCCCCGCCCCGCCCCGCCCCGCCCCGCCCCGCCCCGCCCCGCCCCGCCCCGCCCCGCCCCGCCCCGCCCCGCCCCGCCCCGCCCCGCCCCGCCCCGCCCCGCCCCGCCCCGCCCCGCCCCGCCCCGCCCCGCCCCGCCCCGCCCCGCCCCGCCCCGCCCCGCCCCGCCCCGCCCCGCCCCGCCCCGCCCCGCCCCGCCCCGCCCCGCCCCGCCCCGCCCCGCCCCGCCCCGCCCCGCCCCGCCCCGCCCCGCCCCGCCCCGCCCCGCCCCGCCCCGCCCCGCCCCGCCCCGCCCCGCCCCGCCCCGCCCCGCCCCGCCCCGCCCCGCCCCGCCCCGCCCCGCCCCGCCCCGCCCCGCCCCGCCCCGCCCCGCCCCGCCCCGCCCCGCCCCGCCCCGCCCCGCCCCGCCCCGCCCCGCCCCGCCCCGCCCCGCCCCGCCCCGCCCCGCCCCGCCCCGCCCCGCCCCGCCCCGCCCCGCCCCGCCCCGCCCCGCCCCGCCCCGCCCCGCCCCGCCCCGCCCCCGCCCCGCCCCGCCCCGCCCCGCCCCGCCCCGCCCCGCCCCGCCCCGCCCCGCCCCGCCCCGCCCCGCCCCGCCCCGCCCCGCCCCGCCCCGCCCCGCCCCGCCCCGCCCCGCCCCGCCCCGCCCCGCCCCGCCCCGCCCCGCCCCGCCCCGCCCCGCCCCGCCCCCGCCCCGCCCCGCCCCGCCCCGCCCCGCCCCGCCCCGCCCCGCCCCGCCCCGCCCCGCCCCGCCCCGCCCCGCCCCGCCCCGCCCCGCCCCGCCCCGCCCCGCCCCGCCCCGCCCCGCCCCGCCCCGCCCCGCCCCGCCCCGCCCCGCCCCGCCCCGCCCCGCCCCGCCCCGCCCCGCCCCGCCCCGCCCCGCCCCGCCCCGCCCCGCCCCGCCCCGCCCCGCCCCGCCCCGCCCCGCCCCGCCCCGCCCCGCCCCGCCCCGCCCCGCCCCGCCCCGCCCCGCCCCGCCCCGCCCCGCCCCGCCCCGCCCCGCCCCGCCCCGCCCCGCCCCGCCCCGCCCCGCCCCGCCCCGCCCCGCCCCGCCCCGCCCCGCCCCGCCCCGCCCCGCCCCGCCCCGCCCCGCCCCGCCCCGCCCCGCCCCGCCCCGCCCCGCCCCGCCCCGCCCCGCCCCGCCCCGCCCCGCCCCCGCCCCGCCCCGCCCCGCCCCGCCCCGCCCCGCCCCGCCCCGCCCCGCCCCGCCCCGCCCCGCCCCGCCCCGCCCCGCCCCGCCCCGCCCCGCCCCGCCCCGCCCCGCCCCGCCCCGCCCCGCCCCGCCCCGCCCCGCCCCGCCCCGCCCCGCCCCGCCCCGCCCCGCCCCGCCCCGCCCCGCCCCGCCCCGCCCCGCCCCGCCCCGCCCCGCCCCGCCCCGCCCCGCCCCGCCCCGCCCCGCCCCGCCCCGCCCCGCCCCGCCCCGCCCCGCCCCGCCCCGCCCCGCCCCGCCCCGCCCCGCCCCGCCCCGCCCCGCCCCGCCCCGCCCCGCCCCGCCCCGCCCCGCCCCGCCCCGCCCCGCCCCGCCCCGCCCCGCCCCGCCCCGCCCCGCCCCCGCCCCGCCCCGCCCCGCCCCGCCCCGCCCCGCCCCGCCCCGCCCCGCCCCGCCCCGCCCCGCCCCGCCCCGCCCCGCCCCGCCCCGCCCCGCCCCGCCCCGCCCCGCCCCGCCCCGCCCCGCCCCGCCCCGCCCCGCCCCGCCCCGCCCCGCCCCGCCCCGCCCCGCCCCGCCCCGCCCCGCCCCGCCCCGCCCCGCCCCGCCCCGCCCCGCCCCGCCCCGCCCCGCCCCGCCCCGCCCCGCCCCGCCCCGCCCCGCCCCGCCCCGCCCCGCCCCGCCCCGCCCCGCCCCGCCCCGCCCCGCCCCGCCCCGCCCCGCCCCGCCCCGCCCCGCCCCGCCCCGCCCCGCCCCGCCCCGCCCCGCCCCGCCCCGCCCCGCCCCGCCCCGCCCCGCCCCGCCCCGCCCCGCCCCGCCCCGCCCCGCCCCGCCCCGCCCCGCCCCGCCCCGCCCCGCCCCGCCCCGCCCCGCCCCGCCCCGCCCCGCCCCGCCCCGCCCCGCCCCGCCCCGCCCCGCCCCGCCCCGCCCCGCCCCGCCCCGCCCCGCCCCGCCCCGCCCCGCCCCGCCCCGCCCCGCCCCGCCCCGCCCCGCCCCGCCCCGCCCCGCCCCGCCCCGCCCCGCCCCGCCCCGCCCCGCCCCGCCCCGCCCCGCCCCGCCCCGCCCCGCCCCGCCCCGCCCCGCCCCGCCCCGCCCCGCCCCGCCCCGCCCCGCCCCGCCCCGCCCCGCCCCGCCCCGCCCCGCCCCGCCCCGCCCCGCCCCGCCCCGCCCCGCCCCGCCCCGCCCCGCCCCGCCCCGCCCCGCCCCGCCCCGCCCCGCCCCGCCCCGCCCCGCCCCGCCCCGCCCCGCCCCGCCCCGCCCCGCCCCGCCCCGCCCCGCCCCGCCCCGCCCCGCCCCGCCCCGCCCCGCCCCGCCCCGCCCCGCCCCGCCCCGCCCCGCCCCGCCCCGCCCCGCCCCGCCCCGCCCCGCCCCGCCCCGCCCCGCCCCGCCCCGCCCCGCCCCGCCCCGCCCCGCCCCGCCACGCCACGCCACGCCACGCCACGCCACGCCACGCCACGCCACGCTTTGTTAACACAGTACGTGGCAGGGTGAGTCAAGACCAATCCCATTTCGTCATGCGACTTCCAATGGCCAGCAGTAATGGTGCTAAGCAGAGGCAGGTCTACTGGCTCCACTAAGCTGGCAGGTATACACAGGCTGAGACTGCACAAGTGCGCTGGCCTTTATTTCCTCTACCCTGCATGTTAGGAAACTGGCTAACACCGCTTATAGGTGGGGCCCGAACGGGATTTTGAAATACCGAACAAGGGTGACGTGTGACGCTGGGTCGAACAAGACAAATTGAAGGGAGGTGGGGCTGCTAGGCAATAGATGCTGCAGTTACTACTGGTTCTGCCTGCTGGGAGCATGTAAGAGCACCCAGCAGGTGCAGGCAGCAAGGGGTTGGGGCTGCTAGACAGTAGCAGCAGCTGTTGTTGCTGCCTAAGCCTGCTAGAACAAGGTTGCAAGTGCAGGCAGCACAAAGGTGGGGATGCTGGGCAGCATCAGAAGCTGCTAATGATGGGTCAGCCTGGTGGGAGCATGTAATTGCACCCAGCTCTAGTAGCACCACATTAGAGCTGCGGCGCTAAGTGGGCTAGCTGCGGGATCGAACGGAGGGGCGTTCGTTCTGGTTCGAGTGTGATTCGGCGCCCGGTTCGAACATGCAAGTTATCTTTACCTTATGTTACACGTTAGGCTGCTTCCCTCTTCCCTGCATGTGAGCTTGAATCCGTTTTGTGCAGTGTCCAGGAGTTGATGGGGTTGGGCTGTGTGGCAGGCAGCTGGCTGGGACCTATCGTGGAAAACAGTGGTGCGACGCAGGTCAGTGATTAGCCCGTGCTGCACGAAGTACAGCTGTCCCGGTTCGGCCCTAGCACCCAGGAATGCTGCATGCACCAACGCTTGACGCGACACTCGCCGGCTGTTGGACTCGCCGCCGGTGTTACACTTTTTTGCCGCAGCTCATATCAACGGACACGCTGCAGCAAGGAGGATACTGCACTGCAGCGACGCGTGTGCTCACTCGCCCAAGCGCTGTGTACAGCTTTTTTACTCAGGTGGGTCAAAGGTACACACCTTGCTCCCCGATCCTGTCTTACACCGTACGATGCCTTGACTGGAAAGCGATGCGCAGCAGCGCAACAGTTAACAGCGACCAGCCTCTGAGGCTGGAGACCCTGTCATGTCAGGCCTGACCTGCGTCGTTGGGCGCGCCTTGCGAGTGAGTGCTCAGACCCTGCTTCCTTGTCTCCGCTTGCCCAACTACGCAGGATGGCGTACACACGCCAGGTCCTCCGCGGCCCTGGCGCCGTCGCGTCGGCCTTCGCTGTACTCGTCAGCCTGCTCATGCCAGTGACTACCACTGCCCAAGTAGGCGACGCGGTTCGCGGAGGTCACCACAGCATCCCGTGTTTGCTCGCCCTGCTGCCGGTCCTGCCGCCGGCTCTGCTGCTCCTTCTCACTCAGACCATTGGCTAAGCCCCATCAAGGGATCCATGCACCTCCTGTACTACTTGCCACAGCTAAAGCTGCTCCCAATGTGGCTATCCGTGTGCGACTGCTGCTCATATTGCAGACGTGCTCCAGGTTCTACCTTAACTCCAACAACGTCGCTACCCGGTGTTGCGTTGGCACTGGCATTTGCGCCACAGACAACTGTGATAGTGAGTGGTGTTACAACCCATGCACGCTGCGCAGCTGCCGGCCGGTCACCTGCAGCTTGCAGGCAGGCTGTAGCGGCCAGAGGGTTTTGTATGCAGAGGCTGCTGCCACAGGCCTCAATGTCTGGACTGTTTACCCCACGTAGTGTGCCATGCACTGCTGCCTGCCTGCAGCTAACAACCTGGGCTCCATTGATACTGACTGCGGGAGCTCTTCGTGCGTTGGAGTGCGTTGCGTGCCAGTGACTGGCTGCAACCCCGCCAATGGTAACAATTGCCTGGGCAACATAGCCTGTGCCAACAATGCCCCCAGCTGCGCAGACATCCCCGCGGACACGGTGCGCAGCAGATCACCCCTGGGTGGTGGTAGAGGTGATGTTAGTAGTAATAGTTGTGGTAGTCGCAATAGTAGTGGTAGTTGTAGTGGTAATAGTAGTGGTAGTGGTAATAGTGGTGGTGGTGGTGGTGGTGGTGGTGGTGGTGGTGGTGGTGGTGGTGGTGGTGGTGGTAACCCTGCCGGTGTTGACCAGCCAGCTCGATCCACCGAGGCAGGCCCTACTCTGCCCGCTTGTTTCCCATGGTGGACAGCGAACAGAGGGATGCCGCAAGCATGGAACACACTGCCCTACCTCGCCCAGCTCCTAACTAACGCTTCTGCTGGCAACCGGCTGCAGATTTGCTTTTTCCAGACCCGGACTACATTCAAGGCCTGCCAAGGTGGGTGACTGGGTGAGGATGTTGCATGGCGGGACTATCAGCCGTGATCCACATGTGGCACTACCAACAGCAAGTGCCAGGGCAAGGGCCAGGGTGCCTGTGGCTTGCTTGCATTTTCACAATGAGGCTCCTCCCCAGCAAATCTATGCAAGACAGCCATCCTTCGGTCACACAAGAGTGTGTGGGTGCGCCGTTGCTCGCAGGCTGCGTGCAACCAGTCAACCCTGGCAACCCACGTATTGCACCCAACTGCACCAGCACCATTCCACCCCCCTCCCCACCCCGCCCATCCCCACCACCCCCCAGCCCACCACCCCCACGCCCCCCCCCTCCCTTCCCTCCCCCGCCATCACCCAAACCCCCCAGCCCGCCCAGCCCCTCTCCCCTCCCGCCATCACCCAAACCCCCCAGCCCACCCAGCCCCTCTCCTCTCCCGCCATCACCCAAACCCCCCAGCCCACCCAGCCCCTCTCCTCTCCCGCCATCACCCAAACCCCCCAGCCCACCCAGCCCCTCTCCCCTCCCGCCATCACCCAAACCCCCCAGCCCGCCCAGCCCCTCTCCGCTCCCGCCATCACCCAGCCCACCCAGCCCACCCAGCCCCTCTCCGCTCCCGCCATCACCCAACCCACCCAGCCCACCCAGCCCCTCTCCCCTCCCGCCATCACCCAGCCCACCCAGCCCACCCAGCCCCTCTCCCCTCCCGCCATCACCCAACCCACCCAGCCCACCCAGCCCCTCTCCCCTCCCGCCATCACCCAACCCACCCAGCCCACCCAGCCCCTCTCCGCTCCCGCCATCACCCAACCCACCCAGCCCACCCAGCCCCTCTCCTCTCCCGCCATCACCCAACCCACCCAGCCCACCCAGCCCCTCTCCTCTCCCGCCATCACCCAACCCACCCAGCCCACCCAGCCCCTCTCCTCTCCCGCCATCACCCAACCCACCCAGCCCACCCAGCCCCTCTCCTCTCCCGCCATCACCCAACCCACCCAGCCCACCCAGCCCCTCTCCTCTCCCGCCATCACCCAACCCACCCAGCCCACCCAGCCCCTCTCCCCTCCCGCCATCACCCAACCCACCCAGCCCACCCAGCCCCTCTCCCCTCCCGCCATCACCCGACCCACCCAGCCCACCCAGCCCCTCTCCCCTCCCGCCATCACCCAACCCACCCAGCCCACCCAGCCCCTCTCCTCTCCCGCCATCACCCAACCCACCCAGCCCACCCAGCCCCTCTCCGCTCCCGCCATCACCCAACCCACCCAGCCCACCCAGCCCCTCTCCTCTCCCGCCATCACCCAACCCACCCAGCCCACCCAGCCCCTCTCCGCTCCCGCCATCACCCAACCCACCCAGCCCACCCAGCCCCTCTCCCCTCCCGCCATCACCCAGCCCACCCAGCCCACCCAGCCCCTCTCCCCTCCCGCCATCACCCAAGCCACCCAGCCCACCCAGCCCCTCTCCTCTCCCGCCATCACCCAACCCACCCAGCCCCTCTCCCCTCCCGCCATCACCCAAGCCACCCAGCCCACCCAGCCCCTCTCCCCTCCCGCCATCACCCAACCCACCCAGCCCACCCAGCCCCTCTCCGCTCCCGCCATCACCCAACCCGCCCAGCCCACCCAGCCCCTCTCCTATCCCGCCATCACCCAACCCACCCAGCCCACCCAGCCCCTCTCCGCTCCCGCCATCACCCAACCCACCCAGCCCACCCAGCCCCTCTCCTCTCCCGCCATCACCCAACCCACCCAGCCCACCCAGCCCCTCTCCTCTCCCGCCATCACCCAACCCACCCAGCCCACCCAGCCCCTCTCCCCTCCCGCCATCACCCAACCCACCCAGCCCACCCAGCCCCTCTCCTCTCCCGCCATCACCCAACCCACCCAGCCCACCCAGCCCCTCTCCTCTCCCGCCATCACCCAACCCACCCAGCCCACCCAGCCCCTCTCCCCTCCCGCCATCACCCAACCCACCCAGCCCACCCAGCCCCTCTCCCCTCCCGCCATCACCCAACCCACCCAGCCCACCCAGCCCCTCTCCGCTCCCGCCATCACCCAACCCACCCAGCCCACCCAGCCCCTCTCCTCTCCCGCCATCACCCAACCCACCCAGCCCACCCAGCCCCTCTCCGCTCCCGCCATCACCCAACCCACCCAGCCCACCCAGCCCCTCTCCCCTCCCGCCATCACCCAAGCCACCCAGCCCACCCAGCCCCTCTCCTCTCCCGCCATCACCCAACCCACCCAGCCCCTCTCCCCTCCCGCCATCACCCAAACCCCCCAGCCCACCCAGCCCCTCTCCTCTCCCGCCATCACCCAAACCCCCCAGCCCACCCAGCCCCTCTCCTCTCCCGCCATCACCCAAACCCCCCAGCCCACCCAGCCCCTCTCCCCTCCCGCCATCACCCAAACCCCCCAGCCCGCCCAGCCCCTCTCCGCTCCCGCCATCACCCAGCCCACCCAGCCCACCCAGCCCCTCTCCGCTCCCGCCATCACCCAACCCACCCAGCCCACCCAGCCCCTCTCCCCTCCCGCCATCACCCAGCCCACCCAGCCCACCCAGCCCCTCTCCCCTCCCGCCATCACCCAACCCACCCAGCCCACCCAGCCCCTCTCCCCTCCCGCCATCACCCAACCCACCCAGCCCACCCAGCCCCTCTCCGCTCCCGCCATCACCCAACCCACCCAGCCCACCCAGCCCCTCTCCTCTCCCGCCATCACCCAACCCACCCAGCCCACCCAGCCCCTCTCCTCTCCCGCCATCACCCAACCCACCCAGCCCACCCAGCCCCTCTCCTCTCCCGCCATCACCCAACCCACCCAGCCCACCCAGCCCCTCTCCTCTCCCGCCATCACCCAACCCACCCAGCCCACCCAGCCCCTCTCCTCTCCCGCCATCACCCAACCCACCCAGCCCACCCAGCCCCTCTCCCCTCCCGCCATCACCCAACCCACCCAGCCCACCCAGCCCCTCTCCCCTCCCGCCATCACCCAACCCACCCAGCCCACCCAGCCCCTCTCCCCTCCCGCCATCACCCAACCCACCCAGCCCACCCAGCCCCTCTCCTCTCCCGCCATCACCCAACCCACCCAGCCCACCCAGCCCCTCTCCGCTCCCGCCATCACCCAACCCACCCAGCCCACCCAGCCCCTCTCCTCTCCCGCCATCACCCAACCCACCCAGCCCACCCAGCCCCTCTCCGCTCCCGCCATCACCCAACCCACCCAGCCCACCCAGCCCCTCTCCCCTCCCGCCATCACCCAGCCCACCCAGCCCACCCAGCCCCTCTCCGCTCCCGCCATCACCCAACCCACCCAGCCCACCCAGCCCCTCTCCCCTCCCGCCATCACCCAACCCACCCAGCCCACCCAGCCCCTCTCCCCTCCCGCCATCACCCAACCCACCCAGCCCACCCAGCCCCTCTGCGCTCCCGCCATCACCCAACCCACCCAGCCCACTCAGCCCCTCTCCTCTCCCGCCATCACCCAACCCACCCAGCCCACCCAGCCCCTCTCCGCTCCCGCCATCACCCAACCCACCCAGCCCACCCAGCCCCTCTCCCCTCCCGCCATCACCCAAGCCACCCAGCCCACCCAGCCCCTCTCCTCTCCCGCCATCACCCAACCCACCCAGCCCCTCTCCCCTCCCGCCATCACCCAAGCCACCCAGCCCACCCAGCCCCTCTCCCCTCCCGCCATCACCCAACCCACCCAGCCCACCCAGCCCCTCTCCGCTCCCGCCATCACCCAACCCGCCCAGCCCACCCAGCCCCTCTCCTCTCCCGCCATCACCCAACCCACCCAGCCCACCCAGCCCCTCTCCCCTCCCGCCATCACCCAACCCACCCAGCCCACCCAGCCCCTCTCCCCTCCCGCCATCACCCAACCCACCCAGCCCACCCAGCCCCTCTCCCCTCCCGCCATCACCCAGCCCACCCAGCCCACCCAGCCCCTCTCCCCTCCCGCCATCACCCAGCCCACCCAGCCCACCCAGCCCCTCTCCGCTCCCGCCATCACCCAACCCACCCAGCCCACCCAGCCCCTCTCCCCTCCCGCCATCACCCAACCCACCCAGCCCACCCAGCCCCTCTCCGCTCCCGCCATCACCCAACCCACCCAGCCCACCCAGCCCCTCTCCCCTCCCGCCATCACCCAACCCACCCAGCCCACCCAGCCCCTCTCCGCTCTCGCCATCACCCAACCCACCCAGCCCACCCAGCCCCTCTCCCCTCCCGCCATCACCCAAGCCACCCAGCCCACCCAGCCCCTCTCCTCTCCCGCCATCACCCAACCCACCCAGCCCCTCTCCCCTCCCGCCATCACCCAAGCCACCCAGCCCACCCAGCCCCTCTCCCCTCCCGCCATCACCCAACCCACCCAGCCCACCCAGCCCCTCTCCGCTCCCGCCATCACCCAACCCGCCCAGCCCACCCAGCCCCTCTCCTCTCCCGCCATCACCCAACCCGCCCAGCCCACCCAGCCCCTCTCCCCTCCCGCCATCACCCAACCCACCCAGCCCACCCAGCCCCTTTCCCCTCCCGCCATCACCCAACCCACCCAGCCCACCCAGCCCCTCTCCCCTCCCGCCATCACCCAACCCACCCAGCCCACCCAGCCCCTCTCCGCTCCCGCCATCACCCAACCCACCCAGCCCACCCAGCCCCTCTCCTCTCCCGCCATCACCCAACCCACCCAGCCCACCCAGCCCCTCTCCGCTCCCGCCATCACCCAACCCACCCAGCCCACCCAGCCCCTCTCCCCTCCCGCCATCACCCAAGCCACCCAGCCCACCCAGCCCCTCTCCTCTCCCGCCATCACCCAACCCGCCCAGCCCACCCAGCCCCTCTCCCCTCCCGCCATCACCCAACCCACCCAGCCCACCCAGCCCCTTTCCCCTCCCGCCATCACCCAACCCACCCAGCCCACCCAGCCCCTCTCCCCTCCCGCCATCACCCAACCCACCCAGCCCACCCAGCCCCTCTCCGCTCCCGCCATCACCCAACCCACCCAGCCCACCCAGCCCCTCTCCTCTCCCGCCATCACCCAACCCACCCAGCCCACCCAGCCCCTCTCCGCTCCCGCCATCACCCAACCCACCCAGCCCACCCAGCCCCTCTCCCCTCCCGCCATCACCCAAGCCACCCAGCCCACCCAGCCCCTCTCCTCTCCCGCCATCACCCAACCCACCCAGCCCACCCAGCCCCTCTCCGCTCCCGCCATCACCCAACCCACCCAGCCCACCCAGCCCCTCTCCTCTCCCGCCATCACCCAACCCACCCAGCCCACCCAGCCCCTCTCCGCTCCCGCCATCACCCAACCCACCCAGCCCACCCAGCCCCTCTCCCCTCCCGCCATCACCCAAGCCACCCAGCCCACCCAGCCCCTCTCCCCTCCCGCCATCACCCAACCCACCCAGCCCACCCAGCCCCTCTCCCCTCCCGCCATCACCCAGCCCACCCAGCCCACCCAGCCCCTCTCCGCTCCCGCCATCACCCAACCCACCCAGCCCACCCAGCCCCTCTCCCCTCCCGCCATCACCCAAGCCACCCAGCCCACCCAGCCCCTCTCCCCTCCCGCCATCACCCAACCCACCCAGCCCACCCAGCCCCTCTCCCCTCCCGCCATCACCCAACCCACCCAGCCCACCCAGCCCCTCTCCCCTCCCGCCATCACCCAACCCACCCAGCCCACCCAGCCCCTCTCCGCTCCCGCCATCACCCAAGCCACCCAGCCCACCCAGCCCCTCTCCCCTCCCGCCATCACCCAGCCCACCCAGCCCACCCAGCCCCTCTCCGCTCCCGCCATCACCCAACCCACCCAACCCCTCTCCTTTCCCACCATCACCCAGCCCACAGCCTCCATCCCCACCCTCGCCACCGCCCAGCCCACCTCCAGTATCAACAGGATTCCCTTTCTGTGTCTGCGACCGCATGGCAGCCAACACCCCCTTTGAGTTCACGCTCACCAGTGTCAGCAGCGTTCCTGTCACCAACGTGACGGGCAACTTCCGCGTTAGGCCATGCAATGTCAATGGCAACTCATGCTGCAACATGGACCTGAACAAGGTGGAGTTCTTGTCAGGTGGGCACATATCGAAATGCTCTGCTTACATCCATGCTGGACTGCATTGAGCAATGACACAGAAGCTCATTGCCTCTCAACCCCACGATGTACGCGCCACTGTTGTGCCGCTGCTGGCCTTGCAGGTGACCGCTGCCAGGGCAGTGTGCAGGCTGTGTTCGTGAACGGGGTGTCCAGGTCCTGGTCCTGGCAGATCTACGGCCCGGGCAGGTTCGTGTTCAAGATCACTAACCTGGTCCTCAGCTCCCGACCTGGCCCGAACTACGCTGATGGGGTGGTGCTCCAGATTGTGCTGAGGCCGGGCTCTACCTGCCCCAGCTTTGACACCTTCTTCCCTGGTCGGGTGTATTCCATATTCAATGCCAGGCAGAACTGCTGCCCAGTGGCACCCCTGCGCCTGCCCGTGGCTGCGTAGCCTAATCAGTGATGCACCTGACATGGTGTAGGGATGCACGGTGGGAGCCAAGCCGGCTTAGCATAGGTCTTTGCTGCAAAGTAGCTGTCTGGAATGGGCCCTTGGAGCAAGACGACAGAGCAAGGACATCCATGTTGACATTGGTCCATTCCCATTGCTGCTGGACATGCTTAGTTAACGTATACTGATGCCTATTTGTGGTCATCCTATTTTGTACATGATTTGTCCATAATCTTTTCTGCTTGCTTGCATGGTGCGGCTGGCATTGAATGGGTACTACATTATATGATGCCGTGTGGCTATGAGCCTTGCATTCAAGAGTGTGATGACTAGCGCTACCTACTGTAAAAGCACAATGCATGCAGGGTGGACTGTTGATCTTTGCCGCAACGGGCACATCAGCTTGAGGATGACCCGCAAGCCTCTATTGCCCAGCTCGCATCTGGCCGCAGACCCCACAGCAGCTGCATGCCTAGTAGATGTGGCAGCACATGGTGTGTGCCAGAACCCATGCCTTGAACCATGCACCATGCGTGTACCTTTTGTAGTACGTTGTCTTAGGCATCTCTGGATCTGGCACACAACCACCCATGAGGCCTCATACAAGACATCTGCAAGCTGCCATGGTCCCTGTCTCTCCACTCCGTCGGACATTTTCCCCCGGGTCATCGAAACCTGTCGATTTTTGCAAAATCGATGGGGTCATCGAAATAGGATCGATTGCGACCGAGGGCGGTCGAAGCTGATCGAAATATGTCGAGCGACCGATGGGTGGCCGCCAGAGACTCCCCCCGGGTCATCGAAACCTGTCGATTGTCCCAAAATCGATGGGGTCATCGAAATAGGGTCGATTGCGGTCAAAGTTGGCTGAAAGCAGCTGACCGATGGGCTGAGACCGGCGACAGCATCGGGTCGTTGTTAACCCCGTGCGGTGTATACCACCCGCGGGGTGGTGCGTACCCAACAGGCCATCTGTGTAACACGGTACAAGGTTACAAAACTTTCAATTTGCATGAAGGTTTCGCAAAGGAATTGCGAAGGACAGCACACTGCCACACTAGCCAGGAGCAAATCGCAGCCAACAGCGTAGCTACGAGCAAGCCAGGCGTCGCCTCATACGCAGAAGACATTGCTAAAGGGGCATAGTGATGTTAGCGATGTAGCCATGCAGCTGTAGTTGCTAGCCAAAAGCCAGCCAGCCATCGCCAGCTAACAGCCTCACAACATAGCATATCGCAGCCAAATGCAAGCCATTGGCAGCCTGCAGCCTCATCGCATTCGCGACCAGGTCGAGCGAAAGGAGCAGAAAGCGAAAGAAGGCTCATGTGGCTTGGGTTGCTTGCAGGTGGAGCGCCAGGAACTCGCCAAGATCAACACGGCACAAGAGGACAGTCAAGAGCTAGGAGCCAGCAAGTGCAGCCATTGGAAGCAGCCAGGAGCATTTAGATGAGCGGAAATTATGAGCGGCACCGATAAAAGGCAATCATGAGCAGCACCCTCCCCAATCCCTCCCCCAACCCCATTCCCCCCATCACACACTCCACTCTACAAATGGTGAGTGGCTTGCTGTTGCAAATGAGTGGCTTGCTGTTGCAAATGTGGTACACAGTCTGACTGCTAGCATGCCCTTGTTAACTGCAGATTCTGATGGTTACACCCATCCCCAATCAACCCACTACCACCACAACCAGCACCTCCCCTCCCCTTTTCCTTTCCCTATGGAGACCCTCTTGATGGTATGTATGATTGTCATGTGTACACATACGTATGATTGTACATGCCAAGAGCAGCAGCCAAGAGCAGCAGCTAAGAGCTAACCCCGCCCCGTCTCCCCCCGCCCCGCCCCGCCCGGTGTGTGACAGTTGTGGAAGGGCGCGAACAGTCAGGAGTCAGCTGATCTCTCTACCCTACCATGCAGCGAAGAGCGGCAGCCAAGTGCAGCCAGGAGCAGCAGCCAGGAGCCAACAAGCAGCTAAGGAAAGCAGCTAACAAACGCAGCCAAGAGTTGAGTTGAGTGAAGGTGAGTGCAAATGTTGTTAAGGTGTATGACCAGCCTGCCCACCTCTAGTCATGCATGTCCTTGTTTGTTCATCACAAGCATGCCCCTTGCTTGCTGCAGGTCTAACAGTAACACTCCAACCCCTTGGCCCCTTCACCCTAACCCTACCCTATTCCATCACCAACACATACAAGTCTCTTACACCCCCACTTCCCCCCTCTCCCTCACTTTCCCCCGACATGGAAGTCCCCTCCCTACCCTACCCAACAGCCAGGAGGAAGCCCCCTCTTGTCCCTCTTCTCCCCGCCCAATCTCATTCCTCGTCTCCCTCTCCTGCCTGCCCTCTCTTCTCCCTCTAAGAATTGGCTAACCACCTGCCGGTAAGTGGCTGACTCCCAGCCCAGCCCAGCTGGCCTCCTGCCCCTTGGCCTCTTCCTCCATCCCTCTGCTGTCCCACCACCACCACTTCCAAGTCCGCAACCCCGTCTCCCCCCACCCCAGCGGGCAGCCTGGAGCCAGCGCTAGTAGTAGCAGCCAACACAGCCCTCACTAGCCATGCCATGCCCACACACGACAATGACCCATCCCATCCCTCTCTCAAGGGGACAGCCAAGCCAGTCGGACAGCCAAGCCAAGCCAAGCCAAGCACTTGGGTGGTTGCCAGTCCGTGCGACATGGCTTGTTGTTGGTGTTGTTGGAGTTGTTGTTGGAGTTGTTGCTGTTGGTGGTGTTGTGTTGGCCTTGGTGTTGGTGTTATTGTTGGTGTTGTGTTGCGGGGCGCTAGTGCAGTCAGCATTCCCGTAGGTCTTGTGCTTTGGCAATAAGCCGGTGTAACATCGAGTGTCTTGGAACTATCGATGCCCATCGAATCGATGGATGGAGCCGACAAGAACATGCCTCGAACATGCCTCGAAATCACACAATTCGATACCCCCATCGAATCGACAGCTTACCCCATCGACGCAACGGGCCGAATTCAGTCGGCGTCAAACCCCCCTATTGGTCCGCATTCGAGGCGGGATCGGCGAGGGGGAAAATGTCCGACGTCTCCATGTGTTAGAGAGAGTTGGGCGCCCACCACCGAGCAGCACCAAAGCTTACCTCGTGAACAGTGCTTAAGCTGGAAGCACTGGGATGCGCAAGCTGCCGAAGAATACCAGCAGAGTCATCATCGAGTTGCCCACGGCCAGGCGTCGGACATTTTCCCCCCCATCGATCCCGCCTCGATTGCGGACCGAATGGGGGGACCGACGCCGACTGATATCGGCCCAGTGTGTCGATGGGGTAAGCTGTCGATTCGATGGGGGTATCGATTTTTGTGGTTTCGAGGCATGATCGAGGCATGTTTTAGGCATGTTCGAGTCATGTTAGAGTCATGTTTGAGGCAGTTTCGGGTCGGCTCCACCCATCGATTCGATGAGGGATCGATGCAGGAAACTCATCGATGTTACACTGGCTCACGGCCAGAGCACAAGACCTACCAAAGACCTTCTGCCAAAGTACTAGGCCTACCACCAAAGCACCAAGCCTGCATACTGAGCACTAGGCTTGCTGCCATGACACTGTGCATGGTAGGACACAAATTATGCTAGGCATGCCACGCAAAGTAGCACTAGTGCCCTCGTACTTATCAGGTGCGCCCTGTGGGCTCAGCTATATTCCGCTGTTGGCTGGGCTTCATCTGTGCCAATGCTGAACGGGTTGGGTTGGAACCCAGACAAGAACAAGGAGGTGACCTGCAAGAGGCAAACATGCCATGCCGTCGGTCAGCCATGTCGCAAGTCTAGCACCCATCAAATGCACTACAGCCATGGTACACAGAAAGGTTCCTAATTTGGCTAGGCCTATATTGGTCGTTCTCCCATTTCCGCTCTTCAACACGCATGCCTCCTTTCATACACGGTCGTTAGAGGTTATGAGGACGTTGTGAGTCGGTTTGCGGCGGACTATCGCGTTTTGTCGGCTGAGATGAGGCTGCCGCCGGTTACGCCCGTTTGAACCCTACCGGCCGTTAAGGTCCCGTGTGCACTAGCGCGACGAAATACCCATGCGAGCGCGGCCCTCCTAGACACCTTGGTGGGTACACGATGTAGCGCAGTTGGTGCGCTTTGGTTTATTGCTACCCTTTGGCCGCGGTCTTGCGTTGAAAATGTTCTCTCTCAGCTCTCATGTCATTATTTCGGCCTCATGCGCCCAGGTCCTACCGCACACCACCAGCCCTTATGGCCAAACTGACCACTGGTGCTTCTCGACAGTCCAGCTTGGCTCAAGACAGCACAGGCGAAAGAGCCAAAAGGCTCTTGGCAGCTGCTAATGCTTACTTGAAGGTCAAGAGGGGCCAGCCACAGCCATCCATGGCAGCTGTGGCCCGGGAACATTGCGTTCCATATGCCACCCTCCACAGAGTCATCAAGCGGGGTGGGGTGATCGCAAAACGTGGGCGCCCAACAGCTTTGTCAGCTGTGGAAGAGGAGCAGCTGCGGGACTTGGTAGTGAGGGGCCAGCAGCAGGGTGTGGGGGTCACCAAGACAGCATTGCTTGCAGCTGTGAGGACGACGCAGCGGGTCACGGAGCGCAAGGGCAAAGTGGACCCCTTCAAGGGGAAGGCCCCTGGCAAGAATTGGCGCCAGGGGTTCATGCGGCATTTAGTTATAATTATTTACTTGAAATATATAATAAAATACCGATAACAATACATGTCGGGCGGCATTTGAGAAGAGCGTGCACTTGAGAAATGGCTTTCACCCCCCAGACAAGGATAACATGCTAGCAGCAGCAGCAGCCAGCATGGAGGGTGGCAAGCAGCAACCAGCCTTCAAACCCTGGGTACCCTTGACAGTCGACGCCGCAATGTTGCGTGTTGCAGCTCAGCGATCAGCCCAACCGCAGCCCAGCTTACGTTTCCCAGCAGAGGATAGGTTCTATTTCAAGCATGAGGTGGTTGCTGAGGCAGCCAAGAAAGCTGCAAAGGCCAGCAAGCGATCTTGCAAGTAGCATGCTTGCATGTGCATGTGCGCAACTTTGAGTGCCTCTAGACTGCCACGTGATCATGTTTTTGACAAGCTGCTAGTTTTGATAGGGGCATTGGGATGGGTAGGAGCCTCTACAAAAGTTGTGGTGCCAATCTTCAAGTAGGTGGACAAAAGCAACGACATGCTCACATTAGGGGACTTTCAATGTAAAACTGGTTTTTTGGAGGTATGGTACTAAAACATGTCATATCTTTGCTGCTGATGGGCATAAGGAGACAATCAAGGGCACTGTGGAGAGATGTTATGAAGGGTTGCACGGCTATGTGCTTGGGTTCCACATTAGTACCAATATGAAGCAGCAATGGGCCTGAGACGCCAAAAGTTAATCAGATTAGGAACCTTTCGTGTATTGCAACACTTCTTCATCAATGGTGTGGGGGTGGGTAGTGTATCTCATGCTAATACTATTGCTAATACTCGCATGCTAATCTCATGCTAATACTAGTGGGTAGTGTATCTCACGCTCTTACTAATGCTAATGTGGGTCACTGACCTGGTCATCCCTCCTCTCCCCACTCCCACGCTTAGCCGTTGCGCGCCATGGTAGCTCCTGCAGATAAAATGATGGAAAGCGCTATGGCATCAGTCAGTCCGCACCCTTAATCTCAAGGTGCTAGCAGCCACTAACCTTGCATGCCGCACACGCGCACATTGGCAATGTTCTCCCAACCAAACGCCTTGCAATCTTTTATTAGCACCTCACGGAACTGCAACATCAATGCAGTGTGGTTAGAGGCCATCAGCTCTTTGAAGGGCTCCTTCTCATTGGTGACCTGCCTGGGCAGCGGCTGTACCGTGCTGCCGAGCGGCTGTACCGTGCTGCCAATATGAAACAGCCCACTCCATTGCCACATCAAGAGGCGAGCACACTGTTGTTCAGCACAGCCAACGCATTGACGTGGAGCTTGCCAGCAGCGCAGGCTGCCATCTGCTGTCTAAGCAGCCTGAGCTGCGTCAGCTCAGCACCGTGCTGCAGGAGGCATGTGCTACATTGCACATGGTTATGCCAGTCTTCATCAACGTGGCCAACACTGCCGTGCTAGCCGCGTCGGTAAGCTAAGTGCAGACATGGAGCAGCCTCATGTTCATACTCATGCTCACCCTCATGCTCAGTGCGCTTACATTACTATGTGGATTGCTATGTTGCATGTCATGTAGGTGGATTGGGAGCCAGACTGCTCTGTGGCTCAGACAATCCGTGCAACTCCATGCTTCTACAACCGTCCCTGGTTCGACAACGTGGCGCTGAACACAGAGCCAGAGTCATTTGCTCAGCTACGCCTGCTCTTCACAGCAGGAGACATGAAATTGGCCATGGTGAGGTGCTACCAGGAGCTCCCACCTAGGGAGCAGGCAGCTCATGTCTTGAGCAAGCATGGCAACACCCGCCTACGGTGGGCGCAACAAGGCAACAGCTATGAGGTAGTCCAGTTAGCATTCATCAAGCGCAGGGTTTTTATACTGCCAGATTGGTCTAAAAAGGATGGGCAACACTTTCACTTGTGCAAGGGCAAGTGGGATAGGTCAGAGGCAGACAGCCGCAGCCTGGCCACCATCCACAAGGAGGGCTACAAGGAGGGAGTCTTTGTCAGCTAGGGTTATGGCTTGGGCAGGGCAGCATGGTCATGGTGGCAGGGCAGCATGGTCATGGTGGCAGGGCAGCATGGTCATGGTGGCAGGGCAGCATGGGCATGGTGGCAGGGCAGCATGGTCATGGTGGCAGGGCAGCATGGCTTGAACATGACATGGACATGGTTAGCATTCTGCAGATTTGACGGTGTATTGTTCAGCCGTGGCTTTCCCATTGTCAGGCTAACAGTTACCAACAGGAACAGTGTAGCATGTGACATCAAGTTGTAGGGGCCAGTGCCTTGTTGCGTCAATGAATGTTAGAGGCACATTGGATATAATGTCAGCTGTAAACCGCCTTCGATCCTATGACCCCATCGATTTTGCGACGATCGACAGGTTTCGATGACTCGGGGGGAGTCTCTGGCGGCCACCCATCGGTCGCACTACAGATTTCGATCAGCTTCGACCGCCTTCAACCGCAATCGATCCTATTTCGATGACCCCATCGATTTTTCAATAATCGACAGGTTTCGATGACCCGGGGGAAAATGTCCGACGGGCAGCGGCTGTACCGTGCTGCCGAGTTCCGGCAATGCAATGGTGCTTGGGCCTGGCAACAGGGCCTCGAGCTAACTCGGCTACAGTAAGCTATACGTGATGGTGGCTTACACCACTTGAGCCGTCACTCGCATGCTATACAACTGCAAAGCTCTTAGCGTTGAAAGGGAGCCCCGTGGTCATTAGGAATGGGACGTGCCACCAGGGATGGTGTGTGTAGCTGCCTAGGGTGCCCCATGGGTAGTAGTCAGGAGTTATCACCCACAGGCAAAGCTGCGCGAGAAGGAGTATCCCCAGCAGGCCAGGTGATCCAGCGGCTGGTGCGCCCAGCCTGGAGCCAGCGGCATGCTAAGCGTGTGCGGGGCCTGATGTAGTGCCATAGCCCAGGCACCCCCTGGCCCACCCCCCCAGGCCCACCCAGCCCCTCTCCCCTCCCGCCATCACCCAATCCACCCAGCCCACCCAGCCCCTCTCCGCTGCCGCCATTACCCAACCCACCCAGCCCACCCAGCCCCTCTCCGCTCCCGCCATCACCAAACCCACCCAGCCCACCCAGCCCCTCTCCGATACCGCCATCACCCAGCCCACCCAGCCCACCCAGCCCCTCTCCGTTGCCGCCATCACCCAACCCACCCAGCCCACCCAGCCCCTCTCCGCTGCCGCCATCACCCAACCCACCCAGCCCACCCAGCCCCTCTCCCCTCCCGCCATCACCCAACCCAGGCACCAGGCCCAGGCACCAAGCCCAGGCACCCCCTGCCCAGGAGCCACCCCCTGAAGCTGTGCCAATGGGATGGAGGCTCTGCCCCCCATTGGCTCTGCCCCCCATTGGCGAGGAGTACCACAGGAGCAGCGCTACAAGCTGGTCAATGACCGGCATGTAGGATCTTTCCTTACGCCTTTACCTTAATCCTGACCAAGACATTTTCACAAGGCAACAGCTGGGGCTGCTGCAGCATGCTTGTGGATGGGCCAGAAGCATGTCGTCAAAGAACAAGGAGAGGAGAGGAGGGGGGATGCTGCACCGTGCACGGTGGGGATTTGAATAAACAGGAAGTCGCATTGGTGTCACCGGGCTGACCATCAGGCATTTACAGCTTCGCGGACATGAAAGCAAGCCTCAGCACCGCGCGCTTAGGCGACTACGCCATGCTGGGTGGGGGCCCTCTTTCGTACACGGATGCGACACTGTGCGCTGCTTCGGATGCGGGGCGGATGGGGCCTGGTCGCACTCTGGCGCTGCGAGCGAAGAAGTCAAGGTCCCACATCAGCCATCACGCCACCCTAGCGACCTTTTTCCAGCCAGGGGTCTTACCAGAGCTGCTTAAACCCTCTGCAGGATGATGCGATGGCTGGTGCTGTCAGCAGATGGCACCAAGCAGCAGCTAACACTGGACAAGCGGCAGCTCATTCAGGTGCACATGACATGCTGACAGGAAAGTGCATTGGTAATGATGGTGATCATCATCGTGGTCATCATCACCACCATCATCATGACATGGCATACACCGAACATGGCGTTGCTGCCGACTCAGGCTAAGACAGTGATGGATAACACGCGACAGTGACCGACCTCAATAGGCCGTTGAGCAATAGCACAGCAAGAATGATACCGGCAGCAGCAGCAGCAAGGTGGAAACAGCTCAATACCTGGCATATGCAGCCTCCACCTCTTAGTAATAATAACACCTGCTACCCAGCGCACACATTTTGCACTCTCCCGACTTACGATGGGACTGGTGGCCCATATCTCTGGCTTGATCCCAGTCGGCACAGCTACAGCAGCATGGTCCTGCCGTCTCATGCATTGGCGAACTCAATCTACCCCAATGCATGTATGGAAACGGAGAACATAAGCATGAGTATAGGAGGAAGTTCAGAAGCATGTGGGGTGCTTTTTGGTTGTCTCTCACCAAGTCCATGCATCCATGCTGGAATGCATAGCGTGATGCAACTGCTTCTGCGATCCATGCGCGGCGGGTTGGGGACCACCATGGACTGATGCTTAATGTGGTGCACAGCCCTCAGCCTCAGCAGCCCCGACTACCTTACCCCAACCCTGTGCCTCCCCTCCCTCACATTCACGTGCAGACCTACCAGCTGGACATCCCTATCAGAGACATGCGGCTGCTAGACGTCACGCTCATGGCCGCCGGGGCGGGTGTGGGGTCAGGGCCTGCCCAGGGGGCTCAAGGGGCTGCCCAGGGTGGTACGGCCCAGCTGTTGGTGCGGGACAACGCCATGCTGCTGGTTATGGAGCATGTGCGCATGATCATCACAGCGGACAAGGTGGGGACCTGCCTGGTATGAGCAGGTGTGGTGCGCGGAGGGGAGGGAAGGGAGGTGGTGAGCAGGGAGGAGTGGGCCTAGCAAGGCGAATGCCGGAAAGGGTCATGGCAGCAGCAAGGAGGAGAAGCAGTGCATGGCCTGGGAGGCAGGCAGGCGGCTGGCTATATGCAGGCTGTGGCCCCTGGCTGCTGGCCTCGCTGTTGCTGGCTGCTGGCCTGGCCCAGCCCTCCCACTGACTGGCTGCTGGCCTGGCCCAGCCCACCCAGCCCACCCAGCCCCTCTCGACACCATGGCAGAGCTGCAGCCAATGGCCTGCCTGGAGCATGACCTCAGCCTTGCCCAACACCTACTCCTTGTCTTGCCCTTCCCCTACACCCCCCACTGTCGTCACCACCACCGCCCAGCCGAGCCACTGACCTGGGCTTCCTCCCTGCTCATGCCCTTGCTGCTTCCAACACCTCTGCTCCCTGCTCTTGCTTGGCACCCAGGCTTTGTGCCGCTGTGCTGCCTGCTTGCTCAGCTACTCACTACCATGTCTGCTGGCAACAGGCAATACTGCCTGTGGAAGAGGAGCGGCAGGAGCTGGCCGAGCGCTTCATGTGTTGCCTGGAGCACGATTTGCAGGAGCGGCTGGCAGAGGCTGGCGGCGGCCCAGGTGCGGGGGCAGCTCAGGGCCAGCCCAGGGGCAGGGGCAAGCCAGGGCCACTGGTGCACCAGGGACAGCAGCAGGCCTGGGGCAGGGGCAGGGGCACGCCAGGGGCAGGGGTAAGGTCCAGGCCCAGGTGTGGTGGCAGCCCAGGGCCAGCCCAGGGGGAGGGGGAGGGTCAGGATCAGGGCCAGGGTCAGAGAAAGGGTCAGGGTCAGGGGTGAAGCAAAGCTCACCCAGCACAGCACCCTGCCCTGGTCCTGCCCTTCAAGTCCCACCTGTTGAGGCCAGCCGCCGCTGCCCCTGGCCTGCCCTTGCCCCTGGTCTGGCCCAGGCCTGCTTCTAAATCCTGCGCCTGGCATGCCCCTGCCTCCACCCCAGGCCTGCTGCTGTGTTGGCTGTGGCACAGGGGGAGCCTCGCCAGTATCCTCACAATGTAAGCATGGCCCTGCTGCTTGGATGGGCACCCTAGCCGCTCTCAGGACCTCCTACCAGCACCACCAGCACCACCAGCACCACCAGGCAAACGGGCGGCCGCCGCCACAACCACCCCTGCAGTCACTGACTCAGCAGCAACAGCAGCAGGCAGGAGGGGGCCAGCCAGGAAGCCACCCCGTGCCAGGGAAGCAGCAACCACTGCAGAAGCAGCAGCCGCCAGCTCCTGCCATGTACACCTGGCCGTGGCTGCTGCCTCCCAACCCCGCCGTCCCCACCCCTTGCCCCCCTCACCCCACCCCGCCCCCCACCACCCTCAACCAACACCGGCTGCAGGGCAGTCCAGGCAGGAGCAGACCTGCTAGCCACCCTCCCCATAGGTCGCTGGGCAGCCATGGCTTGGGGGGCAGCGCTGGGGGCCCGCAGCCTAATCTGGCAATGTCAGCAGCGGTCAGCAGCTCCCCCTTGCACCACCCAGCCGTCACCAGCCTGCGCCAGGAGGTGGAGTGCGGGGGGCTGCCCCAGGGGGGACAGCAGGGCGGCCAGCAGGGGCTGGAGCAAGGCACGAGGCAAGGAGCCAGGGCCAGTGAGGACGTGCATGGGGAAGGTGTGTCCTTAGCTTTGCCTGTTTTGATAGACTGCATGTTGTGTGCCGGATGTATGTGCTGCAGTTAGCCTACGCCACCCTGGCATGCTCAGCCCAATTTGTTTGAAAATATAGGTCACACATCTGTATGGGTGGCACTGGTTTGGGTGACTATTCTATGGTGCGCGGGCATGGCAGCATGGCGGCTGGGTGGGCACTGCCCCTAGCCCCCTGCACTGCCCACCCTGAACCCTGCACACCCTCCTGGTTGTAGGACCCTCCCAGGGCACTGCCCCTGGGACCCCCACTGGCTTTGGCCGCTTGAGCCCCTCACCCTCGGGGCTGCGTGAGCAAGAGGACGGGGCACTGCCCTTTGAGCTGTTCATGCTGGAGGCGGCACTGGGGGAGGTGTGCAGTCACCTGGGGAGAGAGGTGGACCAGCTGCAGGTCAGGCTGGCAGGGCGTGCCCCAGCCTCCAGCCTTGCTTGCTGCCCCTGGCCCCGCCCCTGCTGGCCTTGCTACTGTTGCCACTGTCACCTTCACCTGCACCTGCACCTGCCTGGCTGGCTGACCAGCATTGGTCCTGCTTAGCAGCACTGGGGACCTGGGGACCTCCTCCAGGCTCCTCCGTCCTCCTTTCCCTGCATATGGCCTGCCTGGCCCTTATTGCTAGGCCCGAAGAGCGTGCCTGCCTGCCTGCCTGCCTGCCTGCCTGCCTGCCTGCCTGCCTGCCTGCCTGCCTGCCTGCCTGCCTGCCTGCCTGCCTGCCTGCCTGCCTGCCTGCCTGCCTGCCTGCCTGCCTGCCTGCCTGCCTGCCTGCCTGCCTGCCTGCCTGCCTGCCTGCCTGCCTGCCTGCCTGCCTGCCTGCCTGCCTGCCTGCCTGCCTGCCTGCCTGCCTGCCTGCCTGCCTGCCTGCCTGCCTGCCTGCCTGCCTGCCTGCCTGCCTGCCTGCCTGCCTGCCTGCCTGCCTGAACGCACATCTTCAATCCTAGGCCGTCTGCCTGGCCGCGTGGCTGACTGCCTGCCTGGCTGCCTGGCTGACTGCCTGCCTGGCTGCCTGGCTGACTGCTTGGCTGACGTGGCCCAGGCCCAAGCCAACCCAGCACTGGAGGACTTGGTTGCGCACAGCAACACCCGCAACCTGGAGCGGGTGCGGCGGGTCAAGACAGCACACCAGCGCCTCATCAACCGGGCTGGACTGGTGCACAACGCCATGCACCGCCTGCTGGGTGCGTACCCCTGACATGCCTGCCTGCCTCCCCGCCAGCCCGCCCGCCCGCCTGCCCACATGTGGGGGCTAGGTCCTAGGGGTCCCATGCATGATACAGGGTTTGCTTAGGGGAGTGCAAGACATGATGAATGCCTTAGCGTGGCGACTGGCTCTCGGCAATAGCTTGCGGCATAACCCTTACATATGTCCCTGCCCACCACACAGCAACCCCCTGCCTGGCTGCTTGCTCACCGTCCTGCCCTGGTCTGGTTGCAGAGGATGACGCGGACATGTTCCGCATGTGTCTCACTAGCAATGTGGCCCGCAAAGCCGCATCCCAGGTGCCTGCAGCAGCCGCCTGGCCTGCCCCACACTGCCCCCTCCCTGCCTTCCCCCACACCACACCCCTCCACGCATTGCTGGCTTGGCTGCTTAGGGGTGGTGCCTCACCATTCAGCGGTCTGGAACCACCCGCCCTCAGTGGGCTAGTTGTGTAGCAATGTGTGAGCAAGCTAAGCTCAGTGAGCATCAATGAAGTGCCTTGGTCAGGGTCCTCATGCCTCAGGCAAGCATGGTCCACGACTTGTAAGTGTATGAATGTAAAGCTGAACACAGCGAGTGTTGTGGCCTGAGCGAGCGGCAGGGGCAAGGAGTGGTGGGGGCTTTGCCTAAGCAAGCCTGATCTGCCACACTTACGTCACACCACCCATGCAGGAAGGATGCATGCTTGCACAAATTGGACTACAGGGATTACAGTGTGATGGAAATGACCCCTTGCTCCCTACTCCACCCACTAACCCTGCCTAACTGCATGCACGTGCACCAGGCTGCCTGCACTGCCCTTGTGATGTGCAGGCGCAAGCCCAGGCCCAGCTGGCCGCTGCTGCCTCCCTGGCTGCTGGCCGTAGCTGCAGCACCAACCACCTGGCAGGCTTGCAACAGCAGCAGGGCATCTCTGCCCCCGCCCTCTTTCCCTCCCCACCCCCGACTCATCCTGTTGACAGCAGCAGCGGCTTCCCAGCACCCCCTGCACAAACCCTGTCCACTCCCGGTCACACTCCTGGCTGCACCCCATCTGCTCCTGCGGCTGCTGCTGGCCTGGGAGGATCTGGGCAAGGTGTGAACGGGCGGCAGGCACAGCAGGTGCTGCTGCTGCCAGACCCTGGCCTGGGAGGGCACCCTGCCCTAGACCCTGATGCCTTCAGCCCTGACCTGTTCCCATACTTCCAAGACGATCCCTCAACCCGCCCAGCAGCTATGCAGCAGCAAATGCTGCCTCCAGGGGCAACGGGCCAATGGCCGACGCAGGAGGGGCTGGGCAGGGGGCTGGAGCAGGGGCAGCAGGGGTTGGGGCAGCAGCAACGGCAGGGGCTGGGTTTAGGGCAAGGACAGCAGCAGGGGCGGGAGCAAGGGCAGCAGGGGCAGGAGCAAGGGCAGCAGGGGCAGGAGCAAGGGCAGCAGGGGCTTGGGCAGCAGCAAGTGCAGGGGCTGGGGTTAGGGCACGGGCAGCAGCAGGGGCAGCGTGGACGTCAGCATGGGCTTTTGCAGGAGCTGTTGCAAGCTACTGGGCACGGGCACTCCACAGCAAGCCCTGGAACTCTAGAGCAGGGCCAGGGGCAGGAGCAGCAGCCACTCTCAGAACAGGCTCTACCGCATGCCAGGGCCCAGCGGCAGGGGCAAGGCGAACAAGGGCAGGGCGGGGCTCCTCAGAGGCAGCTGAGCTGTGTGCCAGAGCAGGGCCCAGCCTTGGCCTCAAGCCTCGCATCACAGCACTCCACAGGCTTGCCACACCAATACCCTGGTCAGGTGCGTGAGGGCGATGGTGGGTTTGGGTTGCCAAGCATTGACCGCTGTACTCGTCAGTGGGTCCTGGGTAGAGAGGTAGGCAGGCCGCCTGAATAGCTCAGTTGGCCAGGCCAGCAAACTTTAGTAAGCCTTGCATTTTATTATCTCTGCCGTACGGGGAAACCATACATATTATACGGAGAATAACCGCAACGATGAAACTTAAATGTAAGTTCAAACATCCGAGGCTCCTGGCAAGAACAGGGTGTGTTGACTCAAACTGCTTCAGCCTCTGTCGTTCACAATGACAGGAAACGTTGAGGCGCATTGGCGAGCGACATACTATAGGCTGTTGTGAGCAGGTAGAGGCAAGCAGCGTTAGTGAGGCACAGCTGAGGTTCAGGCAAAGCATTCATAGACAATAGGAAGGAGGTCAGGCAGCTAGGGGCAACATGTAGTCTTATGGCATCACGGGCCAGGCAGCAGTGGGCAACATGACAGTAAGAGACACGCAGCAGTCTTATGGAAGCACAGGCCAGGCAGCAGTGGGCAAGAGGCCATAAGTTCAAGTAGACAGGAGGCACGGGTCAGCAATCAGCAGCAGCTAAGAGAACTACGAGGCAAGCAACAACAGCTAGGGGCAGCAAGTGTCGGCAACAGCTATGGTCAGTAGGACACAGCACGGCCAACAGAGTGAGTGCAACAAGAGCTAGGGGTAACACGGATCAGTAGCTTGGGGTTAGGGGTAACACGAATCAGTAGCCCACGCAGCAGCATGTCCAAGTAACGGTATTGACCTAGTCTCAAGTTGCATATATGTTTTTCGCTTGCGCCTTGGCTTCATCGCACTTGCGTTCAGGAATTAAGTGGTTTGCCTTGCTGGACCTCCGGCTCGCACCTCTCCACCGCCTTCTCCCGCCAATCCGCGACCTTGGCGGGCAACATCTTTCCGGACGCCGGCTCGCCGCCATGTGACCCCAGCTTCGCCGGCGGACTGCGCATCTCCGGCACCCGGCGCGCC
>JASKMD010000005.1:4215150-4515494 GCA_030144725.1 Haematococcus lacustris
GAGATGGCTGAGAGTGAGACTCCCACCTGCCCTGCACTCAACTGCATGCTTAGCTGCATGGTGTGACATGACGTGCCACCTGCAGCTGCATTGCAAGCGTGTTAGGGGAGAACCTTGTGCTGCCTGAAGTCATCACGCAGGTGAGACGCAGCAGGGGCAGGGGAGGGGGAAGGGAGGGGGCAGGGAAAGGGAAGAGGGTGAGGTGAGTGTGCATCTAAAAGGGGGCAGGGACATGTTACCCAGTGCTGCACCTAGCAGTTGCAGCATCCCTAACGGCAGCCTTGCAGTCAAGCTGAAGGAGCCAAGAGCTGTGCAGAGATTAGATGTGCAGCATGACTAGACACCGCTACCATTGCTGCGACAACACGGCATCATGGGTGCTGCATTGTCATTGTGTGCGTGTGTGTGCTTGCACCTGTGCAGGACGTGTTGCTGTTCTTCATGGTCAACGGGGTGGCCATCATATGCTCATGCTCGGTGTTTATGCTCATTGTCCTAATGCTGCGCGTGAAGAAGCTAATCTGAACTGGGTATACCCAATGGCTGTCCTCAGAACATGCTTCCATGCTGCAGCTCGGTTTTCTATGCACAATTAGTCACAAGCAGATGGGGTTGCATCTCCCTGTGAGCCGTATGTGACCTGTTTAACGATGATGTTTGGATGTTGTACTCTCTTGGCCTGTAATCCCATCCTTGTGGATCAGCTAGTAAAAGCCTATTTTATGTTGTGTGCATGCCACCATGGAGCGGGCCGACAGTTGGTAATGTCCATAGCCAAGCCACACCAAGCTGATGCTTGCAATACTGTTTTTAGGAGAGACATGCGGACACACACACCACTCGGGAAATGTCAAGATGTGAGTCCGAGACATGTGAATGTGCTTACATGCCGGGAACACACCCTTGCCCAGGTATGGAACCCAATGTCTGACGCCAGTGCGAGATTCATTCTCCCACTTTTGGCGAAACAGCAATGTTACGTTGCGTCATCCTGCAGCGAAGTCGGCCTATTGAACCCACAAACATGAGGCCAGTCTTTTTGTCTAGGTCACCAACCGAGATAACGAGTACGTGCAACAGGTGCAGGGCAACTTGGGTCCTGGGTTTTCTTCGGGAGGGCAGCCTTAGACGTGGGCCAGGCTAATCATAGAACTGGAGTTCGCAGAGCCGGACCTCAGAAGCAAGTGGGCAGTGTAGCAACTGAGAGCAAGCTTCGTCTTGGGTAAATGTCCTTTCGTGGGCGTGCAACGCCGGGACGCCCTGGTGCGAGTCGACTCGGCTTGCCGATGGACGTCACGGATGTGGGTGGTGCTGGGTATCGGCTACTTCGATACAAGCCGGGCTAAATACATTACTGACATGTGTCACAATTTTTATGTGCAGATGTCAGACGAGGAAGACCTGCTTGAGGGACACAGCAGCTCTGCCAAGTGCACATCGTCTGATACTGATACATCTAGGAGTCCCACTAGCCAATGCGCTTCTGGCTCCCAGCTGCTGTCATTGAAGCCTGCACCACAGCATCTCACCGACCACCAGCAACCCAGCAGCAGCAGCATCATTCTAGGCCAACCCGAGTTAGTGCAGCTGAAGAGTTGCAAGTCACCACGGCAAACTGTGAAGCTTGGCGCCAGCTTTGTATTGGGCAGCATGCCAGACCTAGCCCCCTCGAGCACCCCTGCCTCCCCCGTGTCATCTACTCACTCGCCTAGGGTCAAATGCTCCGGCTCAGAGCCAGTGACCCCTGGCAATGTAGCTCCTTCCCAGTCTGTGGCATGGTCCCTGCATGGCGTGCACCGGGATTCTGAGTTCACTGTGAAGTCTATCAACAGTGAGGAGGCCAGTGACCTTGCACCACAACATCAGCAGCAGGCACCTCAAGAGCCTAGTATGCAGCTTGGCTGTCCTGACCAGTGTCATGGCTTACAGCTGGGTGCTGTTGATAGATTCAGCAGCCCTGGCCGTAGCAAACCCTTCCAGCACCAACAGCGCTCCTCACACAGCCTGGACCTGCTACACAGCCACCTCCTTCGAGCCTCCAGTGCAGTGCCCTATGTCAGTTTCCAAACCAGCAGCCGCTGGGAATCACAGCCTGCCACAAGCCTGAACAGCTCCCAGGCCGGCTTGGGCAGTGAGCAGTGGGCTGCACCTGCAGGCCTGTGCACCCCTAGTGGCCTTACAGAACCCCTCTCAGGTCCCTCCACTGGGACTCCCGCAAGAAGAGCGTCTAGCATATTGCCTGCATCAGGCCAGCTCAGCAGCCCAGCAGCGCAGGGGTCCTCTGACCCAGGGCAGCTGTGCAAGGCGGAGCAGGCCTTGGGGGCTGGGGGTGGGCAAGCTCAGGAGGCAGAACCCCTCCCCAGGCCAGCGCTGCCCTGGAGCGTCCCTAGAGGGGACCTGGTGTCGGACATCCACACCAAGGAAGGGCGGGAGACTGTGGTGGAGATGCTGCGTGAGAGCATTGCGCCAGATGATGTGCCGGCTTTCCATAGCTACATTCATGGTGGCAGCACGCTGCGGGGCATGCGCTACGTACACCAGGTGCCTGGGTGGAGGGTGTGTGGGTCAAGTGCAGGGAGCAGACACGGGATAGGGGTAGCAGGTGGCAGCAGGAGGGTGGGCAAGCTGGATGGCCATGCTGCATGAGGGTGATCCCGGCAGATGTCATGCAGCTGGACCAGGTGGGTGGGGCAGGCAGCAGCTGGTGTGGGCGATGTGGGGTCGGCTGGTTATGCGTGGAGCCCCCTGCACCCTCTCACGTGCCCTACACTCTCAACCAGAAATACCCTTCCTCAGACAGACTGCCAACACCCTGCAGCTGCTGTGTTGTCTGCAGGCGGCTGTGTATGCTGACACCCCGCTCTTCATGTTCCTCCTGACCCATGGCGGCAGTCTGGAGCTGGGTACTGCTGGCGGGGTGACGCCCCTGCTGCTGCTGTGCTACCTGTTCAACCAGCCAGCACCCTCGGAAACCCAGGGGCCCCGCAAGGCTGTGCCTGTGCAAGCCAGGCTGGCTGCCCTCAGCTACCTGCTGGCAGTGGGGGCAGACCACAGCGTGCATGGGCCCTTGGACCTCTTCCAGGTGCGCTGCCCATCTCACTCTTGTTGGGTAAGAAGTCACATGCCACGTGTGTAGCAGCATCACGAACCAGGTCCTCGCAACCAGGTTGGTCAGCATTGTGTCTTGCATGCTGGTAGAGCCACAAGTTTCATATGTCACATTGCATGATGGCAGGATCCACATGCTGAGTCATGCAGCGCTGAGGGGCAGCAGAGGAGCTGTTATCTTGAGGATCAGTTCTAAGAGTGCGACTGCCAAGCTTGGGCTACGGGGCGTCTGGCTGGGTTGCATGGCTGCGGGGGGCGGCTTGGGAGCTGTGGGCCTCATCTGCGTAGGGTATTATTGCAGCAGTCAGCTGGGTGGGACCTTCCTCTTCGTAGGTTGAGCAGACCACCAGCTCCAAGCCCCTTGACCAGTCCAGGTTGGCAGCCATTCAGACTGCAGTGTGTCCCAAGGGCCAGCAAAGGTCCAGGTGGTGCTGATGACGCGCTTGACGCATGTGACGAGCTGCCCATTGCGTCAGGCCAGCGCAGCTCAGCCCAAGACCAGCCCACAGTCAGTGATGTTGTGCTCGGCTGTTGGACCCTGCGCGCATAAGGCTCACCACACCTGCACCTATCCATGGGTTTCCTAAGTGAATTGTGGGCCACAGTGACTGTCTCTCGTCCCTGAACACTTCAGCATTGGCATCACCATGCCGGCAATGCTGCAGGGTGGCACCGCACTTCATATGGTGGCACAGGCTGGGAACCTTGAAGCCTGCCAGCTGCTGCTAGCTCATGGGGCTGATCCCACAGCGCTGGATGCCAATGGCTCCACACCAGCCGCGCTGCTGCCCGCAACACCAACTGAGCTCCTAGGCCAGTACCAGGCTGCCGTGGAAGCCAACGCAGGACGGGCCAGGCCCCCTCGGTTGTGCGTTTGTGGCTCGGGCCAGTTGTGGTCGCATTGCCATGCGGGCCCGGACGAGTGGCGTGGGCCTGGTCCGTGCCTTGGAGTTTTGGTGGGACCAGAAGAAATCTGCCCCTGTGCCTCCGGGCGTAAGTACCGGCGTTGCTGTATGCGGTTCCGCTTGGAGTGGTGAGTGGTGCACATAGCCACGATGGTACTGGCACAGGCTCAGACGCTATTGAATGCTGGCCACGCCGCTGCTCTGTGACTGTTTCCCTGGGCGCTTTGCTGATTGTGCGAGGCACGCTCATGTTTCCAGGCGGCTCCGCGGCGGATCGTACATCAAGTCCATGCCATGCACAGACATCCCGAGTTCTGAAGAGCTGGCGGCCTGCACCTCTGGGGACGAGCAATCCGAGGTCAATGATGACTACACTGACGATTTGAGTAGTTGTACTGCCGACTCTAGGGCGCCCTCGACGACAGGCACCTTCAGTGAGGACGACGAGACGCAGGCATTGAAGATCACCAGGCGCGCGCATCAAAGATCGGGAGACACGGTTGAGCAGTTGCTGCACCTGCGCAAGCGTGCCATGTGTGGACCTTTACTCGCGCAAGGCCTGGTAGACCCGGCCTTCTACTTCGTCCTGACACACCGCAAGGTGTGGCCATCATAGCCCTCTAGCTCCAACAACTTCATCCCGTCATCGCTCCTTGCTCACCATGCCCTTATGTGTCATCACGTCATGTGTGCGCACGCCCATGTCCAGGTGTCCTGGATGCCTAGGGGCTCAGCCACACCAGGGCTAGATGAGAAGGTCAAGAAGGCCCGCATGGTGCGTGTGCTGACCCTCACCCCTCCCATGATACACCCCATACCACGTCAATCACACATGTGGTTGGCATGCTGCACACCCAACAGCACCTCACAGTAGCAGTCACTACACAACAAGCTGGCCGCACAGGTTGGCCACACCTGGACTCCTCATAACAGCCAGTAAATGGCCAGTGTACTAACATAACCAGCAGGCGTCCTTGACCTGCATCCTTGCTGGTGCTCTTCACCTTCACTTGCACAGCTATCGTCACATGCAGCTGGGGCTTACACCATTGACTTACTAACACCATCGACTCACTGAAGCAGCAGCCCAGTGCCACTAGCCACGAGCCTGTGACAGTTAGTAGCCATGCTAGGTCTGTCCATCTCATGGCACCATCAGGTTCAAGAGGCCAGGAGACTGACAGCGAGGGAAGTGGGAGAGCTTAGCTTACAACACATGAGCTGTGGCCATGACTCCCCTGTGGCATCCAGCTGGTGTGCAGTAGTGTGGTCAATGCCGCTGACGACCCTTGCCTACCACGGACATCATCATCGACAACATCACTATCGTCATTGTCGATGATGCTGGTGCAATTTTGTCTCCTTGTGACATGCAGCTGGTATGGAACAGCGTGGTGGACTTATACATCGCCACACACTGCCCGGGCTCCTCCCCATTGGAACGCCGCCTGCCCCTGACGGTGGAGCAGCTGACCAAGATTGGCTTAGATCAAGGGCCCTTGTTCAAGCGCTGTTGGGGTTGTGGCAGGTGGGCGCCTCACCTTCGTGTGCATCTGGTGCACCTGCCTTCACTATTGGGCCATGCTGAACCCTGACCAGCGCTGGGCGTGCCCGATTTATCGTTACCATGCCTTCAGTGGCATATAATGAACACCGTTGAAGAGGGCTGATTAGCAAAGAACGGGCTGATTGCCACCTGTGCAGCAATCACCGCTGACCGTCAGTGTGAACCCTATGGGCTGCTGTGTGTTGTAGGGTGGGCTGTGCTGTGGGTCACCCTTCACGGCTCATTGTCAGTGATGGTTGTTCACGGTTCCAGGGTGGAAGACTCTCCTAGCACCTTCACAGCCTGCTCAGGCTGCGAAGTGGCAGTGTACTGTGGCTCATCATGCTTTGAGGAGGACAGCAACAGGGGCCACACGGCAGAATGTGCTGCTGGTCAGGTGGGTGCTCACAGCTTCCTTCCTCAGCCACCTGCTTTTCAGCTACTTCTGCTACACTGTAGCACCTCAGCCTCTGCCACACTTCTATTTCCAGCTACTTTCCAGCTACTTCCTGCTTTGTATGTGCAGCTTGTCTAGGTGCACTGGGTTAGTCAGCCCTGCCCAAGGCAACATGACCCCTGCCCTGTTAGCCCCGCCCTCACCCCTACCCCTATGTCATGTGCCAGTGTAAGTATCCCACAGTACAGCCCCCTTGTCCCTCACTAGGGCCTCCATTTGAGCCGGATCAGTAGTACCCGCTAGCAGCCACTAGCAGCCACTATCTGATCCGACTCAAACAGTGTTATTGGGCTGTGTGGAGTAACCCAGTGCACATGGCACATGAGCCCGCCTACCACCTACACTATTGCCTGACACGAGGGCTATGATGTAGAGTTGGCATGGCCTGCATGCACTAATGTAAGCTGATGACAGCTCAACAAAGGGGGCACACATTACTGTGCCATAGCAGGCTGCTGCTGCTGCTGCTGCTGGGCCTTGGGAGGCTTGTCTCGCAGCCGCTTGTAGCCCAGGCCAGGGTATCCCTTGCCCTTGGCTGGCAGAGCTCCCTGGTCTGGCCAGTAGCACAGCTCCAGCGGCCGCCACCTGCTCTCCCCAATGCGCTGCATGTTCAATGCAGCATTGCAGTCCCTGTCCAGCCATCTGCCTGGCTGTGGTGCTGGCTTGGCTTTGGCAGCCTTGCCCTTGCCTTCGCCCTTGGTGGGCTCAGCTGCCTCTGGCTCTGCCTTGGTGCGCTTGCTGCGCTTGGCTGGCTGGGGAGTGCTGGGCCCTGGCTCTGAGGCTGCTGGCTGTGTGGCTGCCTGGCTGCTGCGTGGGGCCTGTGGGGACTTGCGGGGGGCCACTACAGGGCACCACATCAGGCCCCGCACCGGCTGCTCACGCTCCTGGCTCCAGGCTGGGCGCACCAGGCGGGGTTCCACCTGCCCTGCTGGGGGCTTCCAGCCTGCGGGTCTTGTGGCACTGAGTGTGTTCAGCTCCTATCTCCCAGTACAGCCCACCCCTGCACTGCTGCCCCACCCACCTGGCAGGTGCGGCCCCGCTGCGGCCTACCCTCCCAAGAAGCCCTGGACTCCGCCCTGGCCGCCTCTGCGGACCTGCTCATGCTGCCCCTTGACCAGCAACTGGTAGCGCTACAGGAGCGCTGCGCAGCCCTGGCCGTGTCTGAGGAGTCCCCAGGCTCTGACAGCGCCCCTGCCAGCCTGCCCAGCAGCCCCGAGCGCGATGGCAGCCCCTCACGAGGGGGCCCGTGGGCAGGGCATGCCGTGCTGCTGCACCACCATGTCCTGCCTGGGGTGCTGCAAATCACGCGGTCAGGCCGCCTGGGCCACAGGGCAGCCACCATCTCTGGGAATGGTCGGGAGGACGTGGCAGTGAGCCAGGTCAGCTAGTGAAATGCCAGCGCTCCAAGCCTCTTCTTGGCGTGGCGTGGCGTGGCCACATGTGCGTGAGGAAGTAGTGTTGGTGATCCAGGAGTCTGACTAAAAGTGTGGACTAACTACATGTGCGCTTGTGCTAAACGTCGTATGCCTGTGGCCTTGGCTGTGCTTGGCTGTCTGCTGGTCTGAGGGTGGAATTGGGGTACCTGGCCCCAAGGCTTTGAGGCCTCACTGTGCCAGCCTGCTTAGTCACCAGCCGGACAGTCAGGGACATGACAAGCCGGTGTGGGGCCTAGTGTGGTCCATGAGGTGCCAGGCCCCCCACCTGCCTAGGACCCTCCTGCCCAAGAACCCCCTGCTCATGACCATGCCCAACACCCCCAAGCACACCTTGCCCACTGGCACCACCCCAAGCTTCTACATGGGGCGGGTAGCTGGAATGGGACAGTTCCCAGTGCATCGGGAAGAGCGTGCAGCGCCTTTGGGATGTGCAGCCCTCCTCTCTCACCCCCCTGGCAAGCAGTCCCATCATGGCTTTAAGCTGGTCAACGACCGGCCGCCCAAGGCCAGGCAGGGGCTGCACCGGACTGCAGAGTACCGGCGACGCAATGATGCCCTGGCTTACACCCAGCACCAACACCCTCGGAAACCCAGGGGCCCCGCAAGGCTGTGCCTGTGCAAGCCAGGCTGGCTGCCCTCAGCTACCTGCTGGCAGTGGGGGCAGACCACAGCGTGCATGGGCCATTGGACCTGTTCCAGGTGCGCTGCCCCCCTACAGCTGATCAGGCTAAACGAAGCATGGGAAGCGTTGAGCCATATCAGGGTTGGTCTGCTCTGGTTCGTGGCCACCTCACCAAGCTTTATACAGGATATGCATCATGCTGTTGGTTTTGCTGAGTAGCCCAGCAGTTAGGGTACGGAAGGTACCACCAGGGATGGGGTTTGTAGTCATCAAGGGTGCTCCTAGGAGGTTTTGCCGGACCCAGTAATGGATGGAGGTTATTACACGCAACATGTGTAGCCGTGTTGCCTAGGGGAGTTGTTGCTGTTTACTACGTTGTGTAAGGAAGCCAGGATCAGCAACTGTTTGGATCTGTTTAACCCCACACCTGCTTAATGATGATGTGGCTTACACCGCTTAAGCCGTCAGCCGTTAGGCTGCTAGGCCGCCCTCCCCCTCTAGGGGTTCAAGACTTTCTGTAACGCACTTCAAAGCAAGGTGCACAAACAAAGGTGCACATGGGCTCAACATGAAGTCATGCAAGTTCTCATTATTGTTCTGTAAAGTCATGGCAAACTCCGGCTGCTCCCTGATGGAACTCGTGGCAGTGCACTCAAAGATGAAATGCATGGCGTCATCCACTACCCCCTCTGTGCATCTGGTGCATGGCTGCACACCTGCTTAGTAGTTGTGTCTCAGAGGGGCGACAGTATAGCTAATTTGAAGTGAGAGTGGGCTGCTGAAGCAACCGGACAGTATCTCGATGCGTAAGCCATGCAACAAAGGTGCAACCAATGCAACGGCCTAGGAACTCGACACGAATGTACTTTACAGTCCAACCAGGACGTCAGATGATGTACTGCCAATTCTGTGCGGCTCCTTGTGTGGGCTTTTAACGTTTAATCAAGAAAGAAACGCGTTGCCTTCATGGGTGGGCCGTTTCATGTGTGGGCGGTTAACACAGATATCAGCTCAGTTTCTACATTATTCCGATTCTTGCTGCTCGTGGTTGCTCGGAAGCCACAGGCATCAATGATCAGAGCATCCTGTGCAACCTGGCAGCAGGTGCAAGTTGCAAAATTGCATGTTCAGCAGCAATCCGCCGTCGCGGTCACGATCCCAGCTTGAGAGAGGGTTCGATGCGTGCTGGGACGTGCTGGAATTTTTGGGGCTGGCTGCACTCTAGTCAGGCCGTAAGCAGCCAATCGCACCTTGAGCCATGGGGGTGCAGCCAACGTGCCATTGACAACAGGCATGATCTACGCTTTACTATGCGGAAGTGGCGCAGCATGGCATGGCGGGGCGCAATATGTGTATGATGCCTTGCATGTTTGGACTGTGTTATAGCACCAACACTCCTCTGCATGCAAGACATGTCCTGCAGGGTGTCTGGCCTGTGGGCATCCTTGTGGGCGCCCTTGACAGCTACAAACTCTATGGCGGTGGGACCTCACATCACCTCCGAGACACACCACAAACCATGTTGCATTACTTCATGCATGTGGGCTGTACTGAAGCTGCTGCTGGGAAGGACTCAGTCAGCTGCACACACTGTGCAGCTACCTGCATGCCCCAGCCCGGTCCCTCCATCCCTGCCTGTTGACATTACCCCACCGCTGAATGCCTCTCCTCTCCTCCAAAGCAGGGCACATGCCCAGGGCGCACTGACAGCCTCCCCCTCCCTGCCACCATCCGACTCCCATCCTTGACAGCTCTGGGTTTCAAAACCCCTTGGCAACCGTTGTGAAGGCACCATGCAGCTGGGCGGCAGCAGCTGGGCCGGTGGCGGGAGACATGGGCTCGACCCAAGGTTTTCCACCTCACCCTGACTGGTTGCCTGAGATCTGCTCAGCCCACCGCTTCCTACCCAGCCTCCTAGCTCCTGCCCCTTCACCTGGTACCTCTTTGCAGGCCCCTCCCCAGGGCACCTCAGCCCTGACGTTTCCTGCCCACCCAACCCATGCCGCCGCTGCCGCAGCTCGGGCCGGTCAGGCTGGATTGGTAAAGCAGGCAGCGCACGCTGGCTGACCTGCGCTTGGGCATTGCTTTGCATGTGCGCATCCGATAGGGGTCCAAGAAGGGGTTGGTTTGGGGCTGTATGTGCTGCCACATGCCGTGCATGGGTAGCTGCACCGGGCACAGAGGCTCCATCGTACTGAGCTGGGCCGAGCCCAATCGGGTGAAGGCTGCTGGGCAGGAACAGCCCGGACCCCGTAGCAGGCGTGGCTGGGGCTGGGGGCTGGGCCGGTGGCAACAATGAGCTGCTGCCATGCTTGGTGGCCAGCTTACGCAGCTCCGTTTCTATGCGGATGAATGACCACTGGTAGCGGCGCCAGGCCTCAGCAAGGCCCAGGGCCAAGCTGAAGGCGGGGCTCAGGTCTAGTCGCAGGATGAGGCGGTGCAGCCAGGCCAGGCGCAGCACCAGGTTGGTAGCCAGGGCCCAGGCGTACCACAGCCTGGCAGGGATGTAGGGTAGGGGCGTGGCGGTGCATGACGGGAAGGGGACATGTTGGGTGTAGGGGAGAAATCACATGTAGAGCCAGAGCTAAGAGGGGGTGCAGCGGGTCGGGTCGGGTCGGGTCGGGTCGGGTCGGGTCGGGTCGGGTCGGGTCGGGTCGGGTCGGGTCGGGTCGGGTCGGGTCGGGTCGGGTCGGGTCGGGTCGGGTCGGGTCGGGTCGGGTCGGGTCGGGTCGGGTCGGGTCGGGTCGGGTCGGGTCGGGTCGGGTCGGGTCGGGTCGGGTCGGGTCGGGTCGGGTCGGGTCGGGTCGGGTCGGGTCAGGTCAGGTCAGGTCAGGGCACCCACCGTGGGCGGTACAGGGCGTCCGGCTTAAGCCCTGGTAGCAGCCAGCGCCATGCAGTGAAGCTCCAGGGATGCCCCAGCCCTGGAAAGACAATGAAGGGAGAGCATGTGAGCAGGGTTCCGCTTCCAGGAAGGTCATTGCTCACTCGTCACGAACTAATGCTCTGCATTCTCAGGATTTGACAATACCGCAACCGTGTAGAAACGAAGGTACTTGTATGCGTGTGAATACTGCTGATGAATGCCACCGCTACTGCTACTGCCAGACAGACCTTCCTACAAACCCTGTGGTGGCATCAGAAGCTGTCAGACAGGTGGGACTGTAGCCCAACTGGGTGCCCTTTTGGCCACCACCCCCTCCAGTATCGTGATGGCCAAAATATTCGCTGGCCACCCCACCCAGCCGGACGTACAGCTCAGGGACAAGATGGACCTCGCTGGTATGCCATCAGTTGTGGTGAGTCAACGTCTGGCGATGCCTATGGGGATGCTTCTCCCTGCCATTGATGCTGAGTTTGAGTGCTGAGGGGCTCCTAGCAACACACAGCTCGGCACCGGGATACTTCCTCCATGACTCAATGTATCATGGTTATAGCTTCTTAATCAGAGAGGGGAATGAGCGTGGCAGCTACATAGCTTTCCTTCATAGAGTGACACACACACACACACACACACACACACACACACACACACACACACACACACACACACACACACACACACACACACACACACACACACACACTTGCATTGCATGCTGTGCCTTCCAATCAGTACTGGTCTTATGTCCTTGGCACACTTTGGTCGATCCTTGCTAGGCAACTGGCGAGTGAGCTAGGCAAGACCCGCTGAGCCTACGCTTCCCAGGGCTGTTATCGGCATGTCCACGTGTGCAACAGGTAGGGGTGTGCGCCCAATGGTGGGTCTCACCTGTTGCCAGCTTGTGCTGGCAATCCCCCTATCCTTCCCACTTGACCCACTGCACTACTGCTCATACACTGGCCTGACCCACCTCCCCACCACTGCCACTAGCAATGACCCATGTCAAGCCACTGCTAGGCTGGTGCCTGTCAGTGAGCATGCTTTCTTCTCAGGGGGAGGTCAACATTCTCGTTGTGGAGTAACAGGATAACCTTGTGTAGATGGAAATGGGAGGAAACAGGTGTAAATGGGTGGCAACGGTGGAGATGGGTGGAAATGGAAACGGGTGGAAATGGTAATAAGTACGTGATTACATGAGATTAGGGTATCAACATTCTCGTGCTGGGGGATTAGAGCGGGGGTACGGGGTGGGGGTGTGAACATGCAATGGGAGTGTGACCATGGGAGTATCACACTTCACCATGTGCTGTGCTCCCAGCACCAGGCTCACCATCAAGGGGCCCCACGAGGGGCGGTGGGGCACGCCACCTGCCTGGCCCCAGGCCTGCCCACAGCCATGGCATGTCCCAGTCTTGCTCCACGTCCCAGTAAAAGGAGAAGGCTGAGTTGAGGGCCGAGGTCAGCAGCCAGGCGCGGTGCAGGCTGAAAGCCTGGCCTGTGGCGTGAGCCTCGTGGGCCCACGCGCCCAGCAGCAGCGAGGGCAGGGAGGAGCAGTACTTTGCGGCGTTGAACAGCTGCGGGATAGTGGGAGGCCAGGTGGCAGGAGGGCAGGGGCAATGGCTAGGCAGGGGCCAAAGGCTGGGGTGATGGCTGGTAGAGATTCACGGGTATTGTGGGCACCTCCTCGGGGTGCGAGGCATGCTCATTCACAGGGTGTTGTGCAGGCGGTGGCGCATGTCTGTTTCTGCGAAATGGTGTGACACCACCGCCACACGCATCCAGGTCGCTTGGGGGGCCTGTGTGGGGCTGTGAGGGGCTGTGTGGGGCTGTGAGGGGCTGTGTGGGGCTGTGAGGGGCTGTGTGGGGCTGTGAGGGGCTGTGTGGGGCTGTGTGGGGCTGTGCGGGGCTGTGTGGGGCTGTGAGGGGCTGTGTGGGGCTGTGAGGGGCTGTGTGGGGCTGTGTGGGGCTGTGTGGGGCTGTGTGGGGCTGTGTGGAGAGGAAAGGGGGCTGTGAAGGAGAGGTTTGAAGGGGAGGTGTCCTTACCTGCGCCGTGTTGCGTGTGGCGCTGTACACTCTGAGGCACTGGGCAAAGCGCACTAGGTAGGGGTACGTCAGGCCCAGCAGCAACAGGGGGGCCACTGGCCGGCACAACTCAGAGTCCTGGTGGCGGGGCGAGGCGAGCTCCTTCATCACGCGGCCTGGGTGCAAGACAGGGTCAGGGTTAGGGTTAGGGTGCAAGACAGTGGCACCTGGCAAGGTAGGGAGGGGAGCAGTGCAGGGGACCACAGCGGTGGGTATTGCAACGGTGGGTGCTCTTAGGTGGGTACCTCGCCTATCTCTGGGCTTCTTCGTAAGATGCAACCAGTGAGGTGTGGTGGCTGGAGCCGGCTGTGCTGGGGCTGTGCAGCAGGGGCTGGGGTATGGGGCCTGTCTGTGTGGGTGGACCTGTGTGTGCGAGTGTGCCTACAGCAACGTGATGACGTGCGCGTTGCATGGTGCTGGTGACGATGGTGAGGTGGGTAGGTAGAAGAGGTGGGTAGGTGGAAGAGGGGTAGGAAGAGGATTAGGGTAGGGGCAGGGGCAGGGGAGCCAGGGCCTAGAGTCACCTGGAGCTTAGAGCCAAAGCCCAGCGGCATGCAAAGGGTGGAAACATCAGCAATCAGCAACCAGGTTGGGGTCGGGGTCGGGGAGCCTTAGCCCAATGGCATTACATCATTCACAGTGTACTGGTGGTAGGGCAGCAAGGGGGCAAACCCTAGGGCTTGCTCCTCATATCCGCTACTTAAGGCGCATTCCTTTCTTTCTTTTGTTTTTGCACGTTGGCTCTTTCATACACGTCTGCCACACACGTTGTTCTGCCAGTGTGCTTGTACAAGGCCATGGCTGCTCCACTGCTGTAAGCAGAGAGGTGGATGAGCGGGGGGGAACAGAAAGGCCAGGGCGGGTATCCTCAGCATCATCATCATCAGCAGCAGCAATAGCAGCAATAACAGCAGCAGCAGTAGCAGCAATAACAGCAGCGGCAATAGTGCACTGGTCACTACAGTTTGGCACAGCAACAGGGAGGTGGTAGACTGTGTTCCCCACACACAGGTAAGGGTGCCGGGGCAAGGGGACTCCCTCCGCCAGCCTGCTACCTGCTGCTGCCAGTGGCCCCCACCAGTGGCCATGTGGCACATGGACTGTGCAAAGTCGGCACTGGACTTTGACAGCGAGCACAGCATGTCGGCCAGCAGGAAGTCAGCCCAGGTCACCTCCTGGGCAGCAGCAGGCAGGGGCCACAACTACGACCCAGTGGAGAGGGGCTGGTAACGGATGTGTCAGGCTCCACTCGGTCCTGTAAGTAGCACCTGAAGTGAGCTGGGTTGGGTAGTAATGGGTGAATGCATGCATAACACAAGTGGTGCACAGGAGGGTTGTGCAGGAGGGTCATGCAGGCCGTGCATAGGAGGGCTGTCTGAGCTTGCTGCTGCTGCAACCTGTTGGCAGCTGCATTGGGACAGTCAGGCTGGAAAAACAAGCTGACCTGCCCCACACCTCTTGTCACGAGAGACCCCACCTCCTGGCTTGCTGTGTGCAGGGCCCACACCAGGCTCCCTTGTGAGCCCTCATATCACGACGGTGGGCTGTGCCCTTCATCCCCTGTGCCCTCCACTCCTGACTGGGACCCCTGACTGAGTCAGGGGCCTGTGCCCTGCGCCCACTCTTCTCACACCCTCCCCTGTGTCCCTGCACTGGCCCTCAGCCCCACACCACCACCTACATCGAGCGGCAGCATCACGCGCATCCATGTAGCGACAAAGTACTGGCGGGTGGCATGGAAGAAGATGGGGAGGGGCAGCAGGATGGCGGCTGCCAGGCTGGTGTACAGCATGAGGGGCACAAACTCCGCCAGGCTGTACCAGTGGGCCAGGCAGGCTGCACAGTAGAGGGCACACCAGCTCAGCGTGATGCCCAGCAGCACCAGGGCCACCTGCAAGCGGTGCCAGGGCCTCCTGCCATGCAAGCGCTGGCGTCATGCAGACCTGATAGATACCTAGGTCAGGGCATATGCAAGTCCTCTTGGCAAGGCGAAGTGGGCACACTACACGTGAACAAGTGGCAGCTATGCTGCGAAAGGAGCTGGCTGTACGCTGCTGTCCCGCATGCTGTTGCAGCAGCTGGATGACTGGAGTTGGTGGCAGCAAAGGGGGTACCTTTTGGATATCGTGGCCTGGCAGCAGGTACCTCCTGTCCTTGGCAATGAAGCAGCTCTCATAGTCAATCCCCAGTGAGGTGAAGCGCCTGACTGCAGCACCCCATAGCCAGAGGAGGGTCAGGGGTGGCAGCATTGGCTGGAAATGGAGATACATGATGTGATGTGCCGTTCTATGCAGCTGAGGCAGTGATTTAGCCACCAGCAGGCTGCACCCCAAGCACCATAGTAGGACAGCATGGGGCTGCAAGAGACAGCACATCATGAGGAGCATGTCACAATCTAGGCAGCCATCGCAGCGCATCGAAGAGTTGTGCGTATACCTGAACCCGGGTCAGCAGGGCTTTGCGATCATGCCAATGCGAGCTAGCGATGGTCATTTTGTGCGGCAGGGAGGGGCTAGCAGGTCACGTGTCCTGAAGGATTTGAACTTTGACGAGCTGTTGAACATGTAAAAAAACATGGAAAATGACATTTGTAGATCAGCGCTTGCTGCTCCTTGCTGTAGCGGTTAACGTTGATGACATGCCTGAGAGCTGACAATAGCACACCTTCCATCCGGCTCTCATCCTCCCCCGGCTGACATCCTTGCTGTAATCATGGCTGCAAGAAGGCCGGAACACAGAGCACTTAAGTAACCTTTTACAAGCCAGACTCTGACCCAGACACTCTGGCCCAGAGACAGGTCTGTTACAGGAGCTTCTAGCCACAGATATTGAAGCAGGCGTGTTTAGAGGTACCCAATGAGTACATGGACCACTTAGTGGCCTCGTCTTAGCACAAGCTCCACAACAGGAGCTGACTCACGAGATTTGAATTCGCGCTGTTCAAACTTGTCGTACGTGTTGCGTTCATGTAAAGCCGGCACAGCCAAAACAGTTTCCTGAATCCCTGTCCTGGGGATCCCCTACGCTTTCTCTACAAAAGGTAGTACAACTCGCATTGCGTCAGCACCGAGCACACGGCTCCAGCACGCTGTTCCTAGTCCTTCTAGCTAAAGCTACGACCGCGGCTGCTCTTGAGCGTTCTCTGGCACCCCGCGCAAGCTAGGGTTCTAACTCGGAGAGCTTCATGCCGACGAGCTACCAGCTCAGTTCCCACCTGCAGCTCGGCCTCCCCTCCCGACTGAGCGTGGCAGTATGCGTTAGGCGTGAGTCCGGGTCAAGCTCGCCCGCCAACCTGCACCCGGTCATACTCATGCAAGCGCGCTGACGGTGCAGGGCGGACGAAGGCGAAGGCTGCAGGGCGGATCCAGACCGCGACTCAGGCACAGCCAGCCTCGGTGACCAGCCGACCGAAGGTGCCTCAAACCATACACGACGTGGACAATGGCAGCATCCTGGGTTTTGGTGCGGACTTGGCAGAAGACCACCCCGTGAGTGGTTCACCCTGTAGTTCCCTTACTCTGTACTGTAGTTTAGCTGGTGTAGTAAACGTATGTTGATAGGGGCAGGTTGTGTGGGTGGAGTGCAGCCATGCATGCAGACACACACCCGCCTTGTCACAATGACCAATCTCACTCAGCACAGACTGCCCAGTGCTGTGCCCGCAGCATTGCCTTGCAGCCACATGTCCACATCATGCCATCCAGCCCCAGCAACACTGCTGACTGATGCATGCTGGTAGTTGGGAGCTTGCCCTGTGCACTGTCCCAGGCAGACCCCTTGCATGCATGCAAGAGGCAGCAGTGGAGCCAAACATGGGGCCTTGCCTGTTTAGGCTGTCATGCCCAGACCCTTAAACTGCATCAAGGATCAGGCTGTCACAGCTTGCAGCCACCTCAGGCTTGACCTGCCCCTTGCCTGCCTAGGTCCCAGAGACCACTGGCTGCCTCAGCTTGCCTACCAACTGTCCCTAACCGCCGCATGCAGCAGCCTGGGTTGGCGTGCTTGCTGCCCAGGGTTTCCACGATCCACAGTACAAGCGACGGCGGGCGGCGATTGCGGACATGGCCCGCCGGCACCAAATGTGAGGGACATGCAACTCTTTCCATTCCCAAAGCGAGCACAACTGGTGGCCTTCCATGGCTGCCTGCACGACCTGAAGGGCACCAGAGGAGCTTGGGCTGTAGGAGCTTGGGCTGTAGTCTGTTACCTGACACATCCCTGCCCATCATTCCCAACCCATGCCCGTCAATCCATCAGCCTGCTGCCTGGCTGGGGTGATGCACGCAGTGGCGAGCGCATCGCGGATGTGGAGTACGGGCCTGATGAGGTGGCTGTGTGGGGCCAAGTGCTGCAGGAGTTGGAAGGCCTGTTCCCTCGACACGCCTGCGCTCAATTCCTGCGCAGCTACCCTGAGTGCGGGTTCAGGAAAGACAAGGTGAGCTGTAGCTGGGGTTGACGGCGGTGGTGGTGGTGGTGGAGGCCGTGTAGGTGGTGGTGTGCGGGCAGTGTTGCTGCCCCTGGTGCTGTGGGTGGTGAAGGTGGCTGATGCCATACCAGGTTCTGATGGTTCTGTTTTGCAGTCTTGACAGGGGTAGGGGTGGGTGTGTGGGTGCGTGGCAGTGCTAAGTGGTGTATGTAGTCGACGTCGCACTGGGGTTGTTGATGGGCAATTTCACCTATAGGTTATTATCTATTGATGGTGTGCTGCTGGGATCTATTCTGTTGTGCAGTCCTGTTGGTGGCATGATGCAGTAGCTGTGGGGCATACGGCAGGGTCAGGGGTTCACCTGGTTAAGCAGTGTGAGGGTCGTGTAGAGTGATGCTTGGTGAGGCCTGATGATAGATGAGGGATAAGAGACCTGCAGGGCACCTGGGGTGGTGACCCGTGACACCTCCCTGTACATTACGGATTATGGATCATTGGTAGTTTGATTTCTGCATAATACCTAGCCCTGATATCCAGCCGTAACATTCTCCGCATTGGCGCAGTCTATGCCTCCTTCCTTTTTAAAGCTTTTGCGCTGCGTGTCATGCCCAGAGGATACCATGGGAGGTGATGCACAACATTGCCATGCCACAATCATCACTACCATCATCATTACCACTAGCCCATACCACTAGCCCATACCACAGCCCATACCACTCGTTGCCTGCTAGGCCGACAGCCTGTCTGGAGTTTAAAAGTGTGAGAGGGTGAGAGTGAGTGTGAGCGACCTCTCCTCAGAACAACTGTGGGCCCTTCTCACATTGCTGACTGACATGGCGCTGGAGCCGTGCGTGGAGTGAGTGATGATGATCTTTTGCTGAATGGCCTGGTTAGGGCTGAGCGCTGATCTCCACAGTTGGCAAGAGCGTGATGGGATGAGAGAGGGTGTGGGTGTAATTGCCTGCAGGTGCCGCAGCTGCAGGAGCTGTCGGAGCTGCTGCAGCGCCGCACTGGCTGGACCATTCGGCCCGTGGTAGGTGGCTGGGATGGAAGGAGGGCAGCGTCATCCAGGCAGGGCGCTAATGGCCATGTGGCTCTGAAGAAAAGAAAGAGTGAGAACCTTATCTCCTGAAGGAGTGTGGCTGGACATTCTTTGTTTGCGCCATTTCACTACTTGCCCGCCCAAGCCGTCCAGGGAACTGGCCCCCGCTTTTCATCTTTGCCCCGTCCTGGATTCGATCTCTTGACCTCTCTGATGTAGGAATCACCCATACTTGAGCCACTCACTGCACGGAGTGGGTGTGCCTCTGCTGTAGTTATTATGTTGCTGCTGCTCCATGAGAGTGACAGCATCGTGGCAGTAAGGCCCATACTGTGCCCTGGACTGTGCCCTGGTTGGTGCTGAGGCAAAGCTACTGTGAGCAATGTTACTTTGAGCCACTTGCTTCACGGAATGGTGTGGGGCCCTGGTGTGACAGCATCATAACAATAAGGTCCTTACGCTATAATGTGCCCTTGACTGTGCCCTGGTTGGTGCTGAGGCCCCTGGCTGTGCCAGCAATGCGCCTGAAAGCTTCCATGATCATGAAGCCTCCGTCATTACCATTTCGTTGCTGGTGCAGCATGGTGGTAGCAGCACCGTGACCGCTACCTCCGCAACCACCAAGTCCTTCCAACTCAGTTCCACCTTACCCCTGCACCACTCGCACACACTCATCTTCGCCCTCACCATCAGCAGCATATCACTAGCAAGGCTAACTGGGTAAGGTGTGGGTGAAATAGTTGATGGAGTCACAGCCATAGAGCTGGTGAGAGGCAGGGTCAAGCTCAAGGCGGCCCTTTGCCCCAACCTCTTTGCCTCACCTCCTGCTGATTGTGGCTGCAGGCGGGGCTGATGCACCCGAGGGATTTCCTCGCCGGCCTGGCATTTAAGCACTTCCGTAAGTTATGCTGCCGCATTTTACTCGCTGCTGCCAATGCTGTCCTTGCTGCTGCGGCTGCTGGTACTGCTGCTGCTCGCTGGACTCTCCAACTCAAGTTTAAACCATGGTGGCTTGTGAGTCTGTGTGGCCTCTCAGCACCCCTGTGACACAGCTGAACGGGATAATATACTTGATGGTGTGTACCACTCCATGGAACGTGGCAAAAACGAGTGTGTGTCACCCTACATGGGCCTGTGGTGAGAATAGGGAGGTGGAAGTCAGGCAGCCATGCCCACCTTCCCCACACTGCCTGCCCGCCGCTGTACCGCATGGAGGCTACAATTCCCAGGTTGACCACCTCACACTGCCTCACCTGACCTGCCTGCCGCTCTGGCCCATGCAGACTCTACCCAATACATGCGCCACCCCTGCCAGCCCAGCTACACCCCGGAGCCTGACGTGTGCCACGAGCTGATTGGTGGGTGGTGCCACCCATTGCACTTTTTTATTTTTGGCCAGAGCATGATTTATAGCTACAACTGACATGGTGCAAAGCGAGCATCCCATTTTTTATATAACTTTCATCAGCGTTGAATAGGTTACAACTTTACCTGCCGCAACAAGTGGTGCTGCTCAGTTTCATCTGCCTTGACAACGATGTGCGAAGTAACAGACAAGCAGGTTGACACGCCCAACCTATTCACCTGCTGCTATTACTGCTTCCACTGCTCCCCTGCTGCTGCTGCTTCCACTGCTTCTCTGTTGCTGCTGCTGCTGCTGCTGCTGCTGTAATGGCTGTTGCTGTGCGGCTGTGGCTGCATGGTCTTGAGCGCAGGCCATGTGCCCATGCTGGTAGACCCAGCGTATGCTGAGCTTGTGCAGGCCATTGGGGTGGCCTCCCTGGGCGCTGACGAAAAGATGGTGGGTGGGGGCTGGGAGGGTGGGGTGCTGCTCTCATCATGGCTGCGGCTTATGTGAGTCACCCACCCTGACTCACTCTGACCCACCCTGACCCACCCTGACCCACCCTGACCCACCCTGCCCTGTGTGTGGTTGGCCCCTGTATCCAGATCTGGCACCTGACTAAGGTGTATTGGTACACGGTGGAGTTTGGTGTGGTGCGGGAGGGGGACAGCGTCAAGGCCTTCGGTGCCGGCATCCTGTCCTCCTTTGGCGAGCTGCAGCACCTAGCGGCTGGCAGGGCCCAGTTGCTGCCCTTTGACCCCTTTGCGCCCCAGGTCAGTGCGCTGGCCGTAACAGGACAGGCAGGGCCATGTCTGTTGCCAGTGCCTGGCTGGGCTCAGGCATTCGTAGGGGCTACAACTCTGTTCTTTTATTCTTTTTCCTCATGATCCGCCATCAAGCTCACGCCCCCCGCTGCCCCTGCCAGCCTCCAGCTGCTCCCAGCAAGCAGCCTGGTTCCCCAGGCATCAGTGAATGAAATAGGCAGTAGTGCATGCACCTTGCACTCATCTCACGAGCTCATCTGAGCCTGAATGTGAGGCTTTAAGGTCTAGGCTTCTACAGCACAGTGTCTGACTGCTGTGTGAAGCCACCAAACGAGGTGTGATGTGCAGTCTGGCTAAGAAAGCCAAGACTAGGCCAGGCTATCGTGCCAGGACAGGCTGCACGTTAATCAGGCCAGACGTAGAAATGTGCTCTGGGGTGAAGGGGCAAAAACTTGTGAGGGAAGCCCTCTAGGGGGACCAGCAGGTGTGGTGTGCAGCCTGGCCAAGAAAGTGTCATGTCAGGCCAGGCTGCACGTTGCCCTGGCACGTCGCTCTGTCTATCTTGCCATCCCTTGTGGACCCACCACCCTACCTCACCCTGTTGCTATCGCTGCCTGCAGCCTAAGATGAGCTACAAGGACGGCTACCAGCAGGTGAGTGGAAGCTGGCTGTTTAAATGGTAACCAAGGCCCAGCTTTTGACAGCAACTGTAGACAGTGTACAAATAATCAAGCATAACCATTATCACTGCAGTCTTCATCAACCCTCCCCACATATACACATCACCACCAGTGGCAGTAACAGCAGCATCGCATCATCATCAGCAGCAGCAGTGAAACCATCACCATCACCATCACCATCGCCACCGTCTTTATCACATTCACCATTGGGCATCTTTGTCACCACCACCAGCATCAGCAGCAGCTCAGCCGCATGCCTGCCGCGGCGGGCTGTGCTGCAGGCCTACTTTGTGCTGGAATCCTTCGAGGATGGGGCTGCCAAGATCCGCGCCCTGGCCCACTCCCTACAGCAGCAGCCGGCTGCCCTGCAGTGATGCCCGCTGCCACCCGCCAGCACCTCCCGCACCACCCACCTTACCAGCACCTGTGGATGCTTGCGGGTACCACCTCAGATATCTCAGATACCTTACCAGCACCTGTGGATGTCACCCCTCCTAACACCTCTATGATGGCATTCATAGCTGGTTTGCCTGGCTGCCATAATGCTGGCCTCTCCCTGGTTTGCCTGGCTGCCATTGTATGCTTGCATGCCTACCTGGCACCATGTGTGCAAGGCAAAAAGTGGGCAAGCAATCAGTAGGCCCCACCAGCCATCTCCAGATGGTGCACCCTCATCTAGCACCTTGATGATGGCATACTGCTGGCACCTATCTGGCATGCCTGGCTGCCGTGCCATAGCGCAGCCAAGCTGGGGAGGTGAATACTCCGATGCTTGCCTGCTCTGGTCAGCATGCCTGGTCCACACACCCTGGTGGCGCACCGCAACCGCTCATGTGGGTCTGGAGAGGTGCCCAGCACCACACCACACAGCACAGCGCAGCACACCTGGCCTTGTGTCAGCCAGGCTGGATTCTGAGCTGAAGTGCCTCGCTAGCCAGGGGCCGCCTAACACGCACCCAGCAATGACTTGTCTGGGCCAGCAGAGCAGGGCTGTGAGGTGTGCCAAGGTGGCGGGTGGGTCATGGCTCACTGGTCAGGCATTGCAGGGAGGGCATAGAGCATGCCACGACGGGCATGACGTGCAACTCAGATCAAACCCCACCGGTGACACTTTATTCAGCAAGTATGCAGGCTTTGGGGTCGGTGTCCTCCGTCCAGAGAATGGCGTGAGATGTGTGGTGGCTGGCTGGCTGGCTGGCTGACAGCATGCACAGTGTTTAGTGGGGCAGGAGGAGCATTGTGGTCGTGACCACTCATTGGTGCTGGCTGGCAAGGCTGGCAGGCAAGCGCAGCATTGGCAGGGACGTGTGCAGTCAGGGTGACACCATGGCTCAAAACTCTGGCAGGCCTGTGCCCCCAACCTGCATCTCAAGGTGTGTGTGTGTGTGTGTCACCAGATTGCTGTGTATAGCTGTGCCTCTATTGTGTGTCCCTGTACATCATCGGCCTGCGCTGTCCATGAGCAAAGTGCTGCCTGTTTGTCCACTGTATTCTGCCCTTCCCTCACAATGTTCCATCCATGTTGCCCCCCATGTCGCCCCATGTACCCATGTTCCCCCTTGTATCATTACCAAACCACGAAGAGTGATCACCAGGTGCCTAATGGTGGAATGCTTACGTCATTAGAGACATGCAAGGCTGCGACGAGCACGTTTCGTTATTGTTGAACTTCACGGTGCAGAAACCCTCGGTGTGGTTGTGAGTGTGACATTGCAGCTGTCAAGGGTGCCATTTGTGTGATCTAGGCTGCTAAGCTCAGTGCGCTGTAGCTCGTAGGAAGAAATTGACAACCTTGTAAGTTGGTCTCTGGGCTCCTATGCCAGGGTCCCCTGGGGTGTATATATAAAAAGTCTGCATGAAGTCTGCATGTCAAGCTTCAAGTCTGCATGAAGCTATGAAGTTATGTAGACATGGCATGGGCGCCTTTAACCTCGGTTCTGGACCCTGTGACAGAGCTACAGCCCAGAGACGGCATGACAAACATGCACATGACAAACATCCTTGGGTGGTTGGTTTCGCAGCCACTTGCAGCCCAGGCCGGGGTACTCCCTGCCCGTGGCTGGCACCTCAGGCAGGCCCGGCCACCAGCACAGCTCCAGCGGGCACCACTTGCCCTCCCCAATGCCACTTCACAGGGTCTCTTCGCCAGGTTGAATCTTGGGTGACTTGTCACACATATGCTTGCTCCAGCCTGCTATACCTGCCTGGTGGCTTGTGTGGGAGGGGGTTATAGGGCTGGCCTTGGCAGGCTGAATATCCTTGGCTGCCTGCTCAGCCTTGGTGCGCTTGGCTGGCAGGGGAATGCTGGGCCCAGGCGTTACCCTGGATTGCCTTGGCCTCGTCAGCCTTGCCCTTGGGGAGCCTGATGCGCTGTGGGGGCTGTGTCAGGATGCGTGGAATGTGCACCACATCAGGCCCTGCACTTGCTGAAAGCTGGGTGCAGCAGCCGGTGTTCCACCGCACCTGCTTTGAGCACCCGGTCCTCAGGCCAGGGCTGGTCATGGCTGTCAAGGCGTCGTGGCGCAAGTGGGCTGAACAAGGCATGGGTGCTCCATTGCGCCATGTCCAGGCCGTCAAGGCGTCGCTGCTGGTTCGACGTGGTCCATGCTGACATCCCTCCATGATTCTCCCGTGAAACCCAAATTGCTTGAAAAGGCCACCGCCTGTCGCACTGCGCATCGCGTGATGGCTAAGAAGAAGCGGAAGTGCCTGCCGCAAGGTGGTGTGCAGGCCCAGGGGCACAGACCAGCTGCGGGGCAGGGTGGTGCTTGTGGATGAGCACCGCACCAGCCGGGGTCAGCTCAGCAGTGAATGGCCAGCAGCCCTGTGAGGAGGAGCTGAACACACTCAGTGCCACCAGGCCCGCAGGCTGGAAGCCACCAGCAGGGCAGGTGGAACCCCGCCTGGTGCGCCCAGCCTGGAGCCAGCAGCGTGGCCAGCCAGTGCGGGGCCTGATGTGGTGCCCTGTAGTGGCCCCACGCAAGCCCCCACAGGCCCCACGCAGCAGCCAGGCAGCCACACAGCCAGCAGCCTCAGAGCCAGGGCCCAGCACTCCCCCTCCAGCCAAGCGCAGCAAGCCGGCAGCTGAGCCCACCCAGCCCACCAAGGGCGAAGGCAAGGGCAAGGCTGCCAAAGCCAAGCCAGCACCACAGCCAGGCAGATGGCTGGACAGGGACTGCAATGCTGCATTGAACATGCAGCGCATTGGGGAGAGCAGGTGGCGGCCGCTGGAGCTGTGCTACTGGCCAGACCAGGGAGCTCTGCCAGCCAAGGGCAAGGGGTACCCTGGTGTGCCCCCTTTGTTGAGCTGTCATCAGCTTACATTAGTGCATGCAGGCCATGCCAACTCTACATCATAGCCCTCGTGTCAGGCAATAGTGTAGGTGGTAGGCGGGCTCATGTGCCATGTGCACTGGGTTTACTCCACACAGCCCAATAACACTGTTTGAGTCGGATCAGATAGTGGCTGATAGTGGCTGCTAGCGGGTACTACTGATCCGGCTCAAATGGAGGCCCTAGTGAGGGACAAGGGGGCTGGTCATGGCTCCTGCCGGCTCCTGCTGGCCATCCACATCTGTTTTTCATTAGGTAAGATTACATGAAGATATGAAGAACATAGGACTTCACTGGACAAAACAAGAGACCCACCCAGAAATAGACTGACCCTCCTACCCTTTCCAGCTGAGCTGACCTGCTGGTTGCGGTGCTAGGCTCTGACCCCTGGGCCTCTTCATCACCTTGCTGGGGGCCTGCAGCACCACCTTGCTGCACCGCCCACCCGCGCAAGGTTTGAACAAAACATTGAGCCCCGAAGAAAAGGTGTGCGGTAACATTTACGACTGTTGCTGCTACTGACCAATCCTGATTAATAAAAATCTCATCGTTTATGCTCTAGTCCAGGGGTGTCATCTAGCACTACAATACGCACCTCCACGACGACTTACTTCAGGCAAGGCGTGCTGCCATATATGGTCACCCCCGCCATTGGCTGCACCCCCATGGCTCAAGAGATAACTTTCTAACTCATTTCTGCACGGATGAGGCCGCCGATTTGTGCGATGAGCTCGTGATGGCCCGAATAGAGTGCAGACAGCTCCAGCGGTTTGCCGGGTGGCTGGCCCCCAACACGCGACGTGTTCTGGAGCGTCGCAGACACATTAAACGACGGCTATAGGCAGCCGGGACCCAGCGCGGCGTGAAAGGCGCATCCAAACTATTTTTCAAATCAGCATGCAACAGAGGTTTTCAACGCTTCTTCAACACGGGTTCAGTCCACATGTGACGGGAACTTCAAGGTCTTCTGATTAATGGTGCCAGTGGTTCCTTCGCAGCCTAAAGCAGCTAGAATTAGTCGAAAAGATGCAGAAACTGAGCCGTTAACTGTGATTACCGCCCACACATGAAACGGCCCACACTTGAAGGCAACGCGTGTATGTCCTGATTACACGTTAGAAGCCCACACAAGGAGCCGCACAGAACTGGCAGTCTATCTCTTGCCGTCCTGGTTGGACAGATAACCGGCCGGAAAATGTACCCATTTCATGGAAATTTGACATGGTCTTACGTGACACGAGTCGCACGCTGTTGTGTTGCAGGGACAGCCCACAAGCCATACCAGCACTATCAAGCAAAATATCAGCACTAGCACTAGCACTAGCACATGGCAGGGAGGTCCTGCGCCCGACAAGAAATACAAATTTTTGAAATGCTGGGCCGCTGAGCGCGATAGCTATTCGCTGATCACAGCCCCACTAAGCAGGCCAATCCCGGCACAACGCGACCAATATTCTCAACACCCCCGCCCGCCCCGGCACAGGTGCACATCAGCCCGAGCAGCCCGCTAGCCTCGCGCTCGTAAGCTACACTGCCCTGCGCAAGAATCGCTGAAAAACTCCTAAAGACCGGTCGGATAGTTATCAGGGGTGCAGCCAATGGCGGGGGTGACCATATAGCCCAGCCCAGCCTGCCCGTACAATACGATTTTGCGTATTTGGTAACATTGGCGGCCTGACCGTATTTTGTGACACTGGCAGCCTGCCAGACTCAACCCCCATGTACGACCCAGACGCCAGGGCAGGAATTCACCCATCATCTTCTTCATGCATGTTGGTATGCTGAAGGTTTTTTATTTAGGCTGGTTAGGTCTATGTTATGCATTCAAGTGCTCCAGTTCTAACAATTGTAACGGTGTAAAGCGGTGTAAAGCGGTGCTGGAGTTTTCGTTGGGGTGTGACTTACATCCGCGCTTCACTTTTTCTGCGGCGTCCCATCATCGATCGCCGAGCACGCACTCAACAACCCCTTCCAGGTTGTTGCATCGCCCAGTCTCCCTCGTGCCGGTTGGAGCCACAATGATGCTAGGAAGGCTCCGGCCCCCAAGGGTCTGTGCTGGCCTGGTAAGCCCTCAGCTTTGCCATATCGGAAGCGCCTTAGACGTTATGACACCTCAGCAGCCCGACCGTGTAGGGGCAGCCACCGCGCCTCTGGGCGAGTACAGCGTGCAGGAGTGCCGCAGCCATTGGCGGAGATAGGGCTGAGTCAGGAAAAGTCTTGGTCAAATTCCAGGTCCGTGAGCTATATGCAAGCAATTGGGCCACCCGTCCCTGATCTAGAAGATGTAGTTAAGTATGCTGCAGATAAACTACAAGACAGAAATGGGTGAGAGCCTGGCGCTTGTGGGCGATGTGGAGGAACTTGGGAGTTGGTCTCCTGACAGGCTGGTCAAGATGCAGTGGCATGAGGGCTACAACTGGTGCTGCAGCGTCAGCGTCCCGGCCGGGTACGAGCCCGCCTAGCATGCTTTAGCACGCACCCAGGAGCTGGGGTGGGGATGTCAGTGGAGGGTTGTGGGGAGAACTTGGCAAATGCAGCAGTGGCTTGGCAGCAGGTCAAACTGCTGGTCTCCTTCATGCTCCTTATTGCTCCTGGTGTGCTATCCCGCACGCAAGCAGGAATGTCCAGCAGCATGCTCGCCCCCGATGCATGCTTCCTGCTGCATGTCTGACCTTCTGTCATACCAGCAATTTACGAATCGCCAGCGCATGCCACCCAGCGTGTCTGTATGTGTGTGTGTGTGTGTGGGAGCAGGGCCAAGCTGGAGTACAAGTACGTGCTGGTGTTGCGGGACGGCTCGCTGTCCTGGGCACCTGGTTTCAACTACAAGCTGGAGGTGGCTGGGTCAGTGCCCCCTCCCCCTCCAACCCCTTTGCCAGCCTCCCTCCCCTCTACCAGGCCCTCTGGGGCCTGTTGCTGCCCCTAGCAGCCTCAGCCCCAGCAGTAGGAGCAGCCCCTCAAAGCAAGTCAGCTCATTGTGCCCGCAGCCAAGTGCTGGCGGACAGTCCAATGTCAGAGAGTGGCTGGAGGAGCTGGAGGGGTCACAGCTGCTGGGCTGATGCTGCTGCTGCTGCTATTGCTGTTGTGGGCAGCCAGGGCAGGGGCCTGGTGCTGGTAGCCACACAGTGGCATTCTGCCAGCAATAAGGCCCTGAACGCTGCCTGGTGATGAATGGGTGGCGGGGCCACCTCACTGGCCCTAGCTGCCACCAGTCATCAGCACCACCAGCCAGCCCCCTCTTCGACCTTCTCCACTTCCTCCCTCCACCACCTGCACCTGCACCTCCACCTGCACTTCTTGGCCCCTCTGCAGCAGGCCCCTCCTCAGCAGGCCATAGCCAGGGCCCTCAGACCTTTGCAGCACAGCAATGCTGGTGGTCCCGCGTGGCCGTGATGCTAGCAGCCCACTAGCAAGGCTTGGCCTGAACTGGCGGTGAGGGCACGTTGGACAACAGCTGTAGCAGCCAGTGCTGGAGTTGTTCCTCGCCATTTCCAGCAGCGACCCAGCTCCAAGGGGTGCCTAACCTCTGCCCTCGCAATGAACGCCACCCCTGCCCCTCCAGCCATCCCTGCTTGGAACGTCTGGATAGGCAGGCGTCAAGGAGGAAAAGCTGTACACTAGCACATCGACAAGGCTGACCAGGTGCCTGCCAGGTGCTGCCCGCCTGCTGCCAGCTACTCCTGCCTGACGTGCCTCGCAGGACGGCTGGCGCCACCATGGATGTGTTTGAGTCGTGGTCAGAGGACCAGCCTCGCCAAGTGGATGTCCATGAACCAAATCCGGAGCGAGCTTCGAACAATGCCGGTGAAAAGTACAAAGAGCTAGGCCTGGTAGGTATTGGCAAAATCAACGACCTCACAGCCCCCCTACTGCTTCTCGCCCTCCTCCATCCACCCCTCTCTCCATCCCCTCCTCTCCCTCCTCCTTTTCCTTCCCCTCCACTGCTGATGTTCTTCTTCCTACACTTCTTCCTCTCAGCTCCCATCCCCCTTCGCCTCCCTCTCTTGCTTATCAAGCGTCACCCCCCTAGAAGCAGCACTGCCAGCTGGCACGGCCCGGTCTGCCTCCCCCTCCCTGCCTGCCACCCTGGCAGCAGGCCAGTGTCGGTGAACCAGCCTTGAGGAGGCAGGCAAGGGAGCCTGGCACTCTGTGCTGCCTGGCTGCAACCTGTGCAGTCAGGCAATGGCAATGGCAAGCATCTAGCAATGGCAGGCAGCAGGCAGTGGCAGTGATGCAATGGCTGGCAGGAGGCAGCAGGCAGGAGGGAGGAGGAGACCTCTGTGTGCCTCTCACCTCCCATGCTGCAGGTGCAAGATCATGTCAGCCGACTCAACCGAGCTATGACCAGGTAATGTCTCCGCTGCAGACCTGCTGCCAGCTCTCCCTCCAACACAGTAGCAGGCTGCCAGGCTGCCCCTGTGCAGCCGTCTGGGGAAGGCCCCTGGCCCCAGGCAGCCTAGCTGACCTGGCAGCTGGCTGTACAATAGCTGGCTGTACAGCCTGCCAGCTGCCCCTCCACCATAGCAGGTCACAGGGTCACAGGTCACTGGGTCACAGGTCACTGGGTCACAGGTCACTGGGTCACAGGTCCTGGTGGTGGCTGTGACCATCCGTTTCTAGCACCATAGCAGGTCACTGGGTCCAAGCAGGTGCCCACTGGACTCAGTCCAGGCGTCCAGCGCACAGCCCTCCTGGCAGCCCAGTTGCAGCGTGGCAGGGGTCACGCCTAGCAGCACCGCCACCTGAATGTGTAGTGGACGCCTCCTGGCAGCCCAGCTGTACTCTGGCACGGACAGGGGTCGCGAGCAGCAGCTGCCGCAGGCACACTGGCTGTCATGGACCTACCTTTCATCACTGGCATGACTGCATGCTGCCCTAACACCACCTAGTGGCGGCTGTGACCATTCGTCTCTAGGACCTACACAGACACACGCCTAACCACCACTTGCCTGACGATGTACACCAGCAGCCTCGCCTCCTCCTGCCCCCTTGGGCTTGGCTCCAGTGATACTCTGTCATAGGGATCTACACAGACCTTGCCAGGGCCTACACAGGCTTGCACCATTTTTGCTTGCCTAGTTTTCCTTGCCTGACCACGGGTACCAGCAGCCTTGCCTCCCCCTGCCGCCTTCTGATGCCATGCCATAGCCATGGCCACGACCCTGCTCTGCCAGGACCCTCCCCAGCCTTGCCGCCCCGCTGCCCGTCCTTGTCATGTGACCCTGGCGTTATGACCCTGGCTTGGCTTCATGCCATGAAATCCAGCCCCTCGCTCATGGCATCAATCCATGACCCATGCAGATCAGCAGTCGCCATGCACTGCTGCTGACGTTCCTTGTGCTTGGCGTGGTGGCTGCAGCTTGCGGCGTGTAGAAGACACGGGCAAGATTGACGCGGCCGTGATCTCCATGCTGGGCAACTACCCCTCCATGTCTACTGACCGCCTGTACTCAGCGCTCATGGCCAAAAAGCCCAAGTAAGGCGCCCAGGTAGCAGGCGCAGGGGCGCAGGGGCCAAGGCAGCAGCAGGGGTGCGCAGAGGTGGGAAGTTTGCATTCTATAGCATCCATGCTCCCTGTACTGTTAGTGCCCTGCATCAGTTTGGCAGCGTACAGGAAGATGCGAGAAAGTGATGACATTGACGACTGCTGATCTGAGGTTCTGGTGCATGTGATCTGAGCCATGATGGCGTTGCTTACAGCTGGCCCGCCCCTACCACTTTGAGCCGCAGGCTGGACATTGGCCTGGAGCAGTTGCGGCAGCGCCTGGTGCACCTGCTGAATGCCAAGGTGTTGACTGAGTCACGTGGTGTCTACCAGCTGGCCAGCAGCATCACCAGCGCAGCCCAGGCCGGGGTCGCTGCCAGCCGCAACAGCAGCGCCGCAGTGTCCGCCGCCATTGCTTCCGGCGCTGCCGCAGTGGGTGGCATGCTGGCAGCAGGCAGCAGAACAGGTCTGTGGCAACCCTCCAGCAGCCTGAACAAATCAGGCAGGGTGACAGAGGGGGCTGCGGTGGCAGCGCCAGGGGGCCCTCCAGCCTCACCACCCCAACCTGCCCCTGCACCAAGGGAGGCCCCCCAAGACACCCTGCCTGAAGGAAAAGTCAGTAGCTCAGCAGGGCTCAGCAGCATGGCAGCACAGACAGACAGACATCTGGATGTCGGCCCAGTCGCCACTACCTACTCCAATGGCAGCGGCAGCAGCGGCGGCAGCGGCAGCAGCAGTGTGGTAGAGGTGTCAACCCACTCCGTATCTGAGGTGGAGGCAGACAGCAACGGGAAGGCAGGCGGTGGGGGCGTCATGCGGCGCAATGCTCCGGTGCCAGCTCGTGGTCTGTCGCCCTTGTCCCGCAGCTGGCCTGGCCACGCCCAGGGAGAGTCGGAGCAGCAACATTACCCACCCACAGCCTCACCCACCCGGCCTGCCAGCCCTCCTCCTGGCCCGACAGAGCCACTCGTGGAGGCAGCAGGGACTGAAGTCCAGGAGCCAGCGCCACCGACAACAGCAGCAGGATCAGCGGGACCAGCACCAGCAAAAGCAGCAGAAACAAGCAACGCAGTGGTCACAGTCAGTCCAGAGAATAGCCCTGTGGCCGCTGCTGTGATCACCATGCTGGGTGAATACTCAGGTGGGCCCTCACCTCACCTCACCTCACCTCACCTCACCTCACCTCACCTCACCTCACCTCACCTCACCTCACCTCACCTCACCTCACCTCACCTCACCTCACCTCACCTCACCTCACCTCACCTCACCTCACCTCACCTCACCTCACCTCACCTCACCTCACCTCACCTCACCTCACCTCACCTCACCTCACCTCACCTCACCTCACCTCACCTCACCTCACCTCACCTCACCTCACCTCACCTCACCTCACCTCACCTCACCTCACCTCACCTCACCTCACCTCACCTCACCTCACCTCACCTCACCTCACCTCACCTCACCTCACCTCACCTCACCTCACCTCACCTCACCTCACCTCACCTCACCTCACCTCACCTCACCTCACCTCACCTCACCTCACCTCACCTCACCTCACCTCACCTCACCTCACCTCACCTCACCTCACCTCACCTCACCTCACCTCACCTCACCTCACCTCACCTCACCTCACCTCACCTCACCTCACCTCACCGTTGTGGCCCCACTCTTCTTCAGCGGCTTGTGCTGACAGGTGCCGCCTGGGACCTACGGTGTGTTGCCCTGACAGTGTGCATGCTGCCCTCTGGCACCACTGCTACCATCAATGACTACAACCTGCTGTCTCCCACTCATTGGCTGCTGTTGTGGCTTTGCTCTGGCTGCCACTGCTGCTGGTGGCACTCTGCAGGCCTAACTTTAGACAGCATGCACCTCAAGCTGGGGGTGAAGTTGGGCAGCAGCTACCACCTAGCTACCAGGCAGCTGCAGGCCCAGGTGCTACAGCCCCTGGTGGCACAGGGCAAGGTGCTGCTGGAGGGGTCACGCTACGTCAAGGGCGCCAGCAACCGCTCAGGCAGCACCCCAAGACCTGCCTGGCTGGCAGCTGCGCAACAGCGCAGGGCCACCAGCGAGGTGGTGCCTGCTGCCGCGGCTGCTTGTGAGGCCCCGGTCCTCAAGCTGCTTCAGCAGCGCTCCAGCATGTCACCCGACGTGGTGTTAAGCATGCTGCAGAAAATGGGGCTGGACCCCGGCGGGGAGCTTGACCTCAGCAAGCTCCTTGACCGCATGGTCACGCAAGGAAAGGTCAGCCGCACCGCGGACGGACGTTTTGCGTTCGTGTCCAGCATAGGCATCGTGTCCCCGGTCCCGAGCAAGGCAGGCAGCGCCATGGGAGTGTCATCGGGGTCCACCGCACGGCAGGGCGGCGCCACTTTTTCACAAAGTCAACCTAACTTCATGTCACAGACGTCGCCCACAGGAGTGGCCACCATTTCTGCAACCCTGCCGAGGTCGCAAGGCATTCTGCAACCAGCCTCTGCCCAGTCGTCAGCCGCCAATGACTCGGGCAGTGGCTGGTCGAGTGCTCCGCACCCTGCTCCTGCACGGCCGAAGACACCCCGCGCAGCACGCTTCAAGACCAGCGATTTCACAACAGAAGCCGCTGCCACAACCCCGGCTCCGGCAGCACGCAAAACCCGGATGTCCACCCCGCGTGCCGCCAGGGCAGATCCTGACGCGCCAAAAAAGAACCTCACTGCGTACATCCTCTTCTGTGGCGAGTATCGAGAGGAATGCAAAGCAGCCAACCCAGGTGAACTACTTCTGTGATCCTGGCGTGTCATGGGTGAGCCATGCTGCATTTCCTTGCCTATGCTTTGCCGTGTCTCTCCCAACATGTACATGAAAGGCAGCGTAAGCAAACCAGCAAAGTGCGGATGGCAGCTCTGTCCCATCACCTACACCCGCTCTCCAAATGCTTGGGTGGCATAAGCTTATGAGCTTTGTTTTGAAAGGGTTTTGAGGACCTTACAAGACTCTCAAAATGTAGTGTCTGGCGGTCAGCGGTGGAGTCCATCGACAACTACAACAACAAAACTGCCAGCCTGTTCTCTACCTACCCTACCCTGTGCGTACCTTGTGTGTATGTGTGAGCAGCTGCCCCTGGCTGCTGCTGCCAGGCTGCCCCTGGCTGCTGATGCAGTGCTGCGCCTGACTGTGGTCTAGCTGCTGGACTGTGCAGGGGCTGGGTTTGGGGAACTGAGCAAGAGGCTGGCAGAGATGTGGAAGAATGCAGACGAGGCAAGTACCTACCCTTGCACACAGTGACCTCACCCCTTACTTCCTGTCATCCCCCATTACCCCCTTTCCCTCTTGAGGCGATAGCTGTGAGGGGCACAGTCTCAGGGACACAGAAGCAGTGGACCCCCTTTGTTCCCATTACCCGGCTTGCGCCCCTGGGACAAAGGCGGCTGCCAGGCAGACTGCCTCCCAAGCACACATGCGGGCTGCCTTGCATCAGGGAGGGTCAGAAGGTTGCCTTGCATCATGAAGGGTCGACAGGCTGCCTTGCATCATGCAGTACACCCCCTTGCCTGGCCAAGCTTCACCCAAGTCTGGCCTCCCTCTTGTCAGGCCAGCTGGCCGTGGTGACAAAAGCAGTTGGCAGGCAGACAGCCCCGCAAGAAGACACGGGCTGCTTTGCATCATGCGGTGCACCTCCTGTCCGGCTGCAGGTGACCCGTTCCAGGTTTGAGGCCGCAGCCGCTGCAGACAAGCAGCGTTATGAGCGCGAGATGCAAGCCTACGCCGCCAGGAGCAATGGTACAGCCGCCTCCATCTCCAGCCTAGGCTGGTGACGGCCCCAACGACATCGCTAGCTCCGGGGCTTGCTCCTGCTTCGGAGGGGTGGGGTGCCCTGGGTGGTTGGCCTGGGTGGTTGCAGCACGGTTGGGAGTCCTTGTGGAATATCCTACTCAATGGATCTGGGTGTCAGCCAGGTGGTCGACCTCACATGCAAGGCTCCATGCAGGGCTCCATGCACGGCTGGGCTGGCTGCGAGTGGTGTTGTGTCCAACACCTTGGCTGGCGGTGTCAGTGACCATGTTGGACCTACAGTGGGCAGGGGTGGGGCTAGGGTGGGAAGGAGGGAGAATGGCAACACCATTGTGAAGGGCAGCAGTGTGGGTGGTGGTCAAGGCCGGGGCCACGAGGCCGGGGAAGGGTTGTAGGTTGCACCGCAGAATCTCTGCTAGGTCACTCAAACCACTCTCATATGCAATTAGCGCGTCCCATTCCACCCCCAACTGGCAATCGATGTTCTATGACAACAGTGCGGGAGGTATGACTCACACCTTGTGCAACCCAACACAGTGCTATTGCTGGCAAACCTCCACTGGCACACCTCCACTCTCCAGAATTGTCACTCGTGAGCTTGAATGCAGGCTACTGCTGAAATGTGGTTGATCAGACTCCATTGTTGATTGTCATTGGCCCAGCAGGTGAATAGGTGAATAGGTGAAAGTCGAAGAAGGCAAGGAACCCCCTCACATAGGCATCCATCGCAATCCGCAATCCGAAGAGCTGCTTGTCACAACAACCAACAGCTGAGGGCTTGCTGTAGCCTGCTAGCAACCATCTCATTGCGGCTCGATGGTGCCCTGGGCCTGGGTAGCCGCCCATTCGCTGCCAGTCTGGATCTTGAGGGTTTCTCAGCCCTGCCCGTCCGCTCCACTTGCCGGTTCGGTCATTCCTGCCCCGCCTGGACTCTGCAACCTGGTGCTGCTGCTGCTGCTGCTGCTGCTGCTGCTGCTGCTTGGTGCTGGTTCTACTCAGGAATGACGGGCAGACGCCCTTCACCGTTAGACGCCCTTGTCAATGCGCTGATGCTTGCGGAACTGGCCGATGTCTCGATCCGCAATTTGGAAGGGCTTTGGTTTGGTGCGTCAGGGCAGTCGCGGGAGGGAGGTGACCCTCTAGACTGACCCTTCGCCACAATGGCTGTGCATGTCCGTCGGCGACATGTTTTAATTGCCAATTAGTCGGTTAGACCTTCAGGGTGCGCTCGTATCGTAATGACAGCGGACCCACTAGAGTAGCGTGGTTGACAGATGGAGCTGCCTCGGAGTAAGAGGGGAAGCGGGCAGCTGTACGCGCCCGACTCATCGCGGCTGTTCTCATCATCCGACCGCGAAGGTGCGCAATGCAACGCCCGCCTTCATAACTTAACGCTGTCAGCCCCCAGCAGCCCCTGCGGACGTGTGCCTCACAGCTGAATACTCAACACTGTCTTTTCTTGATACTGAATCCATCTAAATTCTGAAAACCATCTCCCTTCAGGCACTAGCATTGCAACAGCCGCCATGACTACCACTGCCGCCCCAGCAGGCCCACGGCACAGCAGCATGCGCCCGCCCTGGGCCACTGTTGACGACTCCGTGTCTGGCTCCACCTCCTCCTCCCCCCACCTGGGTGGCAGCCACTCCTCCACTCACTGCCCAGCCCCTGCCCCAAGCAGCAGACAGCCCCTCCCCTTCAGTTTTGACACCCCCCACACCCCCACCTGTACCCCTTCCCCCCTTGCTGCACCAGCGTCTCAGTCCTTCTACAACGGTGCAGCCAGCTGCCCCAACAACCAGGCAGCAGCAGCCTATGCCAGCAGCAGCAGCAGTTTGGGGCTGCCAGGGGGCTGCATGGGGGCCGGGGACAGCCGCCCCAGCAGCAGCCAGCGCCCTGCCCGCCCCTCAAGCTCAGGCAGTGCTGGGGTGGGGCGGTCACAGGCCCCCGGGGGCAGGGTGGGACCCGACCCTGACTCAAGGGGGGGAGGTGTGGGAGGCGGCCGCACAGCAGCAGGGGGGGGCAGGGAGGCAGGGAGGGGGGCCCGCCCCATAGAAGCACCCCCCTCCATCCTGACAGCCCCCTCCCCACCTCAGCAGCACGTTGGTCCCGTGGGACTCTCTGCTGGCAGTGTCAAGTCAGCAGCAGGCCCCCCTGGTCTGCGTGCCAACAGCACTGGCCGCATTGGCCGCAACAGCAGCAGCAGCAGCAGCAGCAGCAGGGGGGAGGCAGGGCTGCTGCATGGCACGCCCCCTCATGGAGAGTTAGGGCGGCCAGCAAGTAATGGCCGGAGGGCGGGGGAGGGTGGGCAGGTGGGGCAGACCACAGCTGCTGGCCCCCCTCCCGCCCCCAACACCCACCCGTCCGCCCCGGCCCCTCTAGCCTGTCTCCCCCACCAGCTGCGCCAGGCCCCTGCGCGGTCAGGCAGCGTGCCAAGGGCAGGGGGGCGGGGGCCTCAGAGCACGCCTCCCCCAAGAGGGCCCCCAGGGCCTGATGGCCACTCCTCCTGGCAGCAGGAGGAGGAGGAGGAGGAGGAGGAGGGGGGGGGCGGGCGAGGTGAGAGGGGGCCTGCCTGCCTGCCTGCCTGCCTGCCTGCCTGCCTCTGCCTACTCGCCCACGAGCCAGTACTGTAAGCCTGCAAGTGCAGCACCCCTGCCTGTCTCTCCCTGCCCAGGCTGCATGCTGGGCAGGCCTGCTGACACACAGGGGGGGTGCCAGAGCCTGGGGTGCGGGGGGCGTGAGAAGCTGAAGGTGTGCAACTGGAGGTGTCCTGCATAGGCTGGGGGCGGGGGCCGGGGGGGCCCCAAGCCTGCATCTACGCATTCCCATCAGTATTTATTTTTCACGCTATATATATAGCGTTCGCTATGAAATGGTATGTTTTAGAGGTCGCTTTGCGCTATGAAAAGTGACCTTTGACCGGCGGTTTTACGAAATTTTTCAACGAAGCCAAGTATGTTAGAGCTATGTATTTGAGGGTATGAGCCTGGGCCTTGTCACTTTGCGCTATAAATTTCGAAACTCGCCAAACAAAAAAAAACACTGATTCCCATGCAGGGTGGGTGCTTGGGGCCTGGGGGTGAGGTGTGGTCACCACTGCTGCCACCACTGCTGCCACCACTGCTGCCACCTGAGTGTCTGCTGTTGCTGTCGCAGGCGCATGGCTGCATTGCCAGAGCCCCAGCCCGGCTGCTGGGCACCACAGCCCAGCAGGGGGGCCACTGTGGGGCCGGGAGTCTGCAGGGGGCCCTCCCCCCGCCTCCTCCCTTCACACCCCCACCCCCCACACCCCCACTCCAGCCAGCACTGGGACTGGGGCTGCTTATGCTGGTGAGGAGGAGGGCGGGCATCCATGATGTTCTGTGGCCAGAGCAGGGCAGCCAATACCAGCAGCTTTGGACATGTGCCCACCCTCAGGGGAGGAGAAGAGAGCTGACCCCAATGTGCTGACCCGACCCGACCCGACCCGACCCGACCCGACCCGACCCGACCCGACCCGACCCGACCCGACCCGACCCGACCCGACCCGGCCCGACCCGACCCGACCCGACCCGACCCGACCCGACCCGACCCGACCCGACCCGACCCGACCCGACCCGACCCGACCCGACCCGACCCGACCCGACCCGACCCGACCCGACCCGACCCGACCCGACCCGACCCGACCCGACTGTGTTTGGCACTGCCGCTGCCCCCCAGGCCCTGGTCTCGCACTAGGAGGACCCCCTAGCCGCTCCTTGCAACACCCAAGCAGCAGGTGAGGGGGGGGCTGGCTTGGCTTTGCTTTGCTTGGCTTGGGTGGGTGAGGGGGTTTTTGAATTCTTACGGTTTTAAGTTCTGCTGTTGCTGCCCCTGCTGCCCCTGCCACTGCTCAGCCCACTGCTGCCACTGCTGCTGTTGCTGCTGTTGTCACCACTGCTGCTGCAGCCAGTGCAGATGCACCTCCCATTACTGCTGCTGCCACTGCTGCTGGTCACAGCACCAGGGCGGCGGCTGCAACAGCCATGGAGGTTACCACGCTCCAGGCCCAAAATGCCGCCCTGCAAGCTCAAGTGCAGCAGCTGCAGCAGCTGCTGGGGGTGTACCAGGTGGGCTGTAGCAGTGGCCTTTCAACAGGGCTCAGAAGCAGAACAGGAGCCCATACACCCGCCTGCCTGCCTGCCCGCCCGCCCATATACCCACCTGCCTCCCCGTACACCAATACACGTATGCACACTTCCCTGCCTGCCTGCCTGCCTGCCTGCCTGCCTGCCTGCCTGCCTGCCTGCCTGCCTGCCTGCCTGCCTGCCTGCCTGCCTGCCTGCCTGCCTGCCTGCCTGCCTGCCTGCCTGCCTGCCTGCCTGCCTGCCTGCCTGCCTGCCTGCCTGCCTGCCTGCCTGCCTGCCTGCCTGCCTGCCTGCCTGCCTGCCTGCCTGCCTGCCTGCCTGCCTGCCTGCCTGCCTGCCTGCCTGCCTGCCTGCCTGCCTGCCTGCCTGCCTGCCTGCCTGCCTGCCTGCCTGCCTGCCTGCCTGCCTGCCTGCCTGCCTGCCTGCCTGCCTGCCTGCCTGCCTGCCTGCCTGCCTGCCTGCCTGCCTGCCTGCCTGCCTGCCTGCCTGCCTGCCTGCCTGCCTGCCTGCCTGCCTGCCTGCCTGCCTGCCTGCCTGCCTGCCTGCCTGCCTGCCTGCCTGCCTGCCTGCCTGCCTGCCTGCCTGCTCCTCTCCAGGAGGGGCAGCAGCAGAGTGCTGAGGTGTCAGCAGCGCAGTCCACTGCTGTCTTGGCGCGCTACCGCAGCCAGCTGTGGCAGCTACAACGCCAGGTGGTGCTCATGGGGCTGGAGATGCAGGTGAGATGGCGAAGGCAGAGCCAGGCATGAAGCCAAGGACCTTCCATGCAAGCATGCAGCTGACCAAAAGTGCATGCAGCTGAACCAAAGCAAAAATGCAGCAAGCAAAAATGCGGCATGCAAAAAGGGCCACAGAGGCTGGTGGGTGCGAGGTTGGGGCAGGGGAGGGGGCAGCAGGGGCGAGGTGAGGGCGGCAGCAGTGACAGCAGCAGCAGCAGCAGCAGCAGCAGCAGTGGCTGCAGCAGGGGTGTGATGGTGGACCGCCAGCGCAGGCGGCGCAGCAGGTGGTGAGCGAGGCAGAGGGTGCGCTGGCTGAGCTGCAGCTACGGCTGGAGGGGCTGGCGGTGCGGTCCCACCCCTCCACCTCCACAGAGGGCCAGGAGCCTGGTAAGCTGGAGAGGGGCGAGGCCAGGGCAGGGGCTGGGCAGGGCTGCAGCAGGGTGGCTGGAGCAAGGCGAGGGGCAGCAGGGGGTGTGATATGGGCAGGGCTGAAGTGAGGTTGGGGCAGGGCTGGAGCGGGTGGGGCGCAGCAGGGGATGATATAGGGGCAGGGCTGATGCTTGGAGGTCCAGCCAGGAGCACTGGCCCACAGCTCTGAAGAGGGGGCTGCAGTGCAGGAGGACGGGGCAGGGGATAGGGGAAGGCCAGCAAGGCATGCTGGACCACAGCCCTCTGGGTAATGGCAGCTTGGCTGTAAGGGCAGGTGAGCAGCAGTTTTTTCTAGCACTCTGTATAGCGTTAGCTATGAAATGACATTTTTAAAAGATTACCTTGCGTTATTAAATGGTCGCTTGTGTGTACCACTTTATCGCGCATTGCGCTGTAGATAATAGCCTTGACCTGCGACTCTACGTATATTTCTTTCGTAAATTCTGAACCCAGCCAAGTACGGTCGAGCTATTAACTTGCGGGTATGAACCTGAACCATTTCACTATGCGCTATAAAGGTTAAAACTCGGCAGCAAAACCCACTGGTGAGCAGCATAGGGGAAAGGCCACATTGAGGTGCTGGATCAGGGACATGATCCCGGTGATGATGCTTGCATGGCAGCAGCAGCCCCGCGCTGCCAACAGCTTGCCTGGCACGGCACAACTGCACCCCACCCCACAGACCTGAAAGGCTGCCTGCCCAACCGCTTGCCCCATGCATGCTTGCTTGCCCAAGTGACCGCCCCACTGCCGACCTGCCCGCCCCTCACTCGCCTCTTGAGCTGGGCTGGCCTGCTGCAGCTGGGGACAGCGCCAAGGACCTGGCCAACCTGGCACTATGGGCCAAGCAGACCGGGCAGCGCCTGCGCAGGTTTGGTCTCCTCCCCTCCGCCCCTCCGCCCCTCATCCCCTCAGCCCCTTCGCCCCCCAGCCCCTCAGCCCCTCAGCCCTTCAGCCCCTCAGCCCCTCGGCCCCTCAGCCCCTCTGCCCCCCATCCCCTCATCCACTCCGCCCCTCCTCCCCTCCTCCCCTCCTCTCCTCCCCTCCTCCCTTCTCATTCCCACTGCCCGCCACTGTCAAAGACCATTTACTTCCAAGCCACCTCAACTGACCCTGCCTGCCTGGCTGCTGACCCCTGCTGCACGTAGCGCCAGGCGCCAGGCGGCCAGCAGCACCACCCGCTCCTTTCTCCAGCAGCAGCAGCAGCAGCTTGAGGAGGAAGGCAGCAGCTGGGGTTCAGGCCCTCGCCCCACGTCCTCCCACCGCCTGCCTGCCAAGCCGAGCCACCCAGCAGCAGGAGGAGGGTCCTTGCGGCATGGGCTGGAGGAGGGAGAGGAAGGAGCAGGAGGGATGGGGGCAGGGGGCGGGAGGGTGCCACGCTGGCAGCTGGCTTACGTGCCCTGTGGAGGCAACCGCTTCCTGGCTGCAGCATCAACGGCCCTGCGGGCTCAGGGCACCACACCCTCCCCAGGGGCCCATGACCCAGGTGGGGGCCTGCTGCCGGCTCATCCCCCCTTTTCCCCTTCCCCCCTACCCAACCCCACCCCTCCCTATCCTCATTCTCTTTAATCGCCCTTTCTGTCTCTCCCTGTCGTCCCTCTCTTACTCCTACCCAACACCCCTCCTCCTACCCTGCCTGCTGCCTCCTCAACCTCCGTCCCAATCCTTCCACCTTGCCCAAGCTGTCATCTCACCTCTCCGCCCTCCACCGCCTTCTCTTCACTCCTCGGCCCCCTCCCCCTTCCCTCCCTCCAGCCCCTCCCCCTCTCCTTATCTTTGCCTACTGCCTACCCCCCAGCCACCACCCTGACTGAGCTGCCTGAGCTGACTGGGCCATTGAGCTCCCCTCTGATCCCCCTTCCACCCTTCTCACACTTTCCGCCTTGCACCCTCCCTCCCTCCCTCTCACTCTTTCTTCCACTTCTCCTCCCTACCCGCCCCCCACCTGTTGCCCCCGCAGCCCCCTCACCCCAGGAAGTGGGTGAGGCGTCCCAGGCCTGCCTAGCTGCCGCCCTCCGCTCCGTCTCCACCTTATGTTCCGGCCGCTCAACCGCCTCCCTCCTGGCGGCCCTGGCAGCAGCAGCCTGCCCCCCCACCTCATCCCACCAACAGCAGCAGCGGCGCGGCCAGGGTCAGGGCCTGGGCCAGGGTGGCATGCCAGAGGTTGTGCTGGGGGTGGTGAGCAGCCTGGCAGCCCGCCCCAGTGCAGCTGCCCTGCTGGAGCAGCAGCTGGTGGGCCTGGCGCCCAAGCTGACCCGGCTGGCAGTGCTGCTGAGGAGCACGCTGCTGCCGGCACTGCACTGGCTCAGTGTGGAGGCCGCAGACAGGCTGCAGGTGGGGGCGGGGGAGACATAGGGGGGCGAGGGGAGAAGGCATGGCATGGGATGGCATGGCATGGCATGGGATGGCATGGCATGGCATGGGATGGCATGGCATGGCATGGGATGGCATGGCATGGCATGGGATGGCATGGCATGGCATGGGATGGCATGGCATGGCATGGGATGGCATGGCATGGCATGGGATGGCATGGCATGGCATGGGATGGCATGGCATGGCATGGGATGGCATGGCATGGCATGGGATGGCATGGCTTCTCTACCCTCATCCCTTGAAGGATATGAACCTCCTCTGCTAAACCCTCCTTTTTTCAAGAGCTCTGGCAGCAGCGACTGCCCCCCCCCCCCAACCCTTTACCTGCGACGCCCCCCTGGCCCCACAGCTGGCCCCCCCCAGCCCCCCTGGCCCCCCCCCTGACCCCCCTGCAGACGGAGGTAGCGGAGACGGCTGCCGCCACCCACAGCGCAGCATGCGGCCTGGCTGAGCTGGGGTGCCTGCTGCCGTCTGGCGGGGCCCCCCTGGCGGCTGCTGCTGCCGGCAGCCTGGCCGCAGCCCGGGGGGCGGAGGTGCAGGGGGGGCGGGACGCCTGGCTGTGGGGCAGTGAGGGGCTGGTGGAGGACCAGGCGGTGGAGCGGGAGCAGCGAGCCAGGGAGCGGCAGGCGGGTAAGTCAGGTGCAGTGCAAGGGGGCGAGGGGGTGCCTGCAGGCAGGCAGGACAGCTGGGGGGTCAAGCAGCTGGGTGGTCAGGCAGCAAGCGGTGGTGGAGGGTGAGGTGGGTTAGGGTTAGGGGGGTGCCTGGCTAACTGCCCACCCCCTCTGCATCGACTGATGCGCCGAACTGCTGTCCTGCCCTCACCCTCGCCAATGGACCCTGCTTTAGACCCCTCGTTCCCCCAACTACCTCCCGCCTCCCACATCTTTAACTTCCCCCCACCCCTTGCTTGCCTGGCTAAATGCCCAGTCTCTCAGCAGCGACTGCTGCGCTGCCCTGCTGCCCTGCCCTCACCCTCGTGCCCTCATCCCCCACCCCTTGCCCCCAGCCACCCCTCTCCTTCCCCTTCCCACCTCCCGCCTTCTCCCACCCCTCCACACCCAACTTCCCCAACCTCTGTCGCCCCCTCTACCCCAACCCCTGCTCCACCCTGGCACCCACTGATCCCCCGCTGGCCCCTGCCCCTGCCCCTGCCCCTGCCCCTGCCCCTGCCCCTGCCCCTGCCCCTGCCCCTGCCCCTGCCCCTGCCCCTGCCCCTGCCCCTGCCCCTGCCCCTGCCCCTGCCCCTGCCCCTGCCCCTGCCCCTGCCCCTGCCCCTGCCCCTGCCCCTGCCCCTGCCCCTGCCCCTGCCCCTGCCCCTGCCCCTGCCCCTGCCCCTGCCCCTGCCCCTGCCCCTGCCCCTGCCCCTGCCCCTGCCCCTGCCCCTGCCCCTGCCCCTGCTCCCTCTTGCCTTGGCCCTGCCTTTGCCTTACCCCCCTGCCCCTCCCCCCTCTTGCCTTGGCCCTGAGCCAGCCCTGCTATGTGGGGCCGACCTGGAGCAGCTGGTGGGCAGTCTGGCCCCTCTACTGCGGGACAAGAAGGCGGGCGGCGTGCGGCAGTGCCGGGACGTGGTGGCCAGGTGGGTGGTATGGCTCCAGGCTGATGAGGGGTGGGGGTGGGGGGCAACGAGGGATAGGGGCCAGGGCGGGGCGCAGGCGCAGGGTCAAGTGCAGGCAGGTGCAGGGGAGGGGGCAGGGGGGTAGGGGGCGGGATCCCTCCCCCTGGCATTCTTGCTGCCCCCTGCCCCCTGGGCCAGGGGCAGGGTCAGGGCCGAGGGCAGTGCAGGGGGCAGGGTCAGGGCAAGGGGCATGGAAGGGGGCAAGGGCCTCCCTGCTGCTCAGCCACCCCTCTCCAGGTCTCCCCCTGGCTGCCACCAGGCACTGCAGCCGGCCTCCCTCCGATGCTGCCCTGCGATGGGCCGCCCCCCTGCAGCTGCTCTGTGTGCGCCTGCCCCCCTGCAGCTGCCTGGTGGCCCCCCTGCTGGCCACAGCCGGCAAGCTGGAGGTGCTGGACATGGAGCTGCGCTTCGCCACCCGGGCCGTGGCCCTGCAGGTGTCACCCAGGGGGGCGCAGGGGCACAGGGGAGGGCAAGGGGAGGGCAAGGACCCCCGGCCAGGGTTAGGCTTAGGGCTTGCCCTACCCCTACCCCTACCCCTACCCCTACCCCTACCCCTACCCCTACCCCTACCCCTACCCCTACCCCTACCCCTACCCCTACCCCTACCCCTACCCCTACCCCTACCCCTACCCCTACCCCTACCCCTACCCCTACCCCTACCCCTACCCCTACCCCTACCCCTACCCCTACCCCTACCCCTACCCCTTTGTGTTATGTGCCAGTTCTCCTATTCTGAGATATGGGACAGAGGCCGGTGCCTGCAACATGGATCAGAGGCCGGCTTAGGGTCAGGGTTTTGGTGGGGTAGCTAATCCACACCTTAGGTCTAACCCTAACCCCATACCTGGGTTCGAAGCCCTCAGCGGTAGTTGTCGCAGGGGGAGTGCAGGAGCTCTGCATTGTAGCTAGGCGCAGGAACAGCAGGGGCTGGGAGGGTGGGGGGTGCAGGGGCTGAGGCGCCTGGGGCTGGGAGGGGCAAGGAGAGGGTGACTTACCATTGCCGACTGGCCACCTTTACCTGCAAGCAACAGCACACCCATGACCTGCTTCCCTTCCACCTGCCCGCCCACCCGCCCGCCCGCCCGCCTGGGCCCCTACACCCCAGTCCTCCCCTTGCCCCTCTGCCCCCAGTGCCCACCCCCTGCCACCCTTACACAGGCGCAGCACGTGGCTCAGTTCATGACAGGCGCGTACCAGGCCCCGCCCCCCACCCAGCCTGCAGCCCCTGACCCCTCTGACCACACCAACCCGGACCCAGAACCCCCCCAGCAGCAGCGGGTGCAGCAGGCGCAGCAACGGCATCAAGGTCCAGGCTTGGGGTCGTGCGCCGTGGGCGCTCTTGCTGCCCTGGAGGCCGTGAAGCGCGTGCTGGAGGCCCAGCAGCAGCTGCTCACGTGAGTGCACCCGCCCCTCCCTGCTGGGGATAACAATATGGTCAGCTGACCCTCACCCTCACCCTCACCCTCACCCTCACCCTCACCCTCACCCTCACCCTCACCCTCACCCTCACCCTCACCCTCACCCTCACCCTCACCCTCACCCTCACCCTCACCCTCACCCTCACCCTCACCCTCACCCTCACCCTCACCCTCACCCTCACCCTCACCCTCACCCTCACCCTCACCCTCACCCTCACCCTCACCCTCACCCTCACCCTCACCCTCACCCTCACCCTCACCCTCACCCTCACCCTCACCCTCACCCTCACCCTCACCCTCACCCTCACCCTCACCCTCACCCTCACCCTCACCCTCACCCTCACCCTCACCCTCACCCTCACCCTCACCCTCACCCTCACCCTCACCCTCACCCTCACCCTCACCCTCACCCTCACCCTCACCCTCACCCTCACCCTCACCCTCACCCTCACCCTCACCCTCACCCTCACCCTCACCCTCACCCTCACCCTCACCCTCACCCTCACCCTCACCCTCACCCTCACCCTCACCCTCACCCTCACCCTCACCCTCACCCTCACCCTCACCCTCACCCTCACCCTCACCCTCACCCTCACCCTCACCCTCACCCTCACCCTCACCCTCACCCTCACCCTCACCCTCACCCTCACCCTCACCCTCACCCTCACCCTCACCCTCACCCTCACCCTCACCCTCACCCTCACCCTCACCCTCACCCTCACCCTCACCCTCACCCTCACCCTCACCCTCACCCTCACCCTCACCCTCACCCTCACCCTCACCCTCACCCTGACTCTGACCCTGACAGCAGTGGGTGGTGCTGCAGTTAGGGTAAGCTAGGGGCACAGCAAGTGTCAGGTCATGGGCGGTGTGTCGGCTACCATCATCATCAGCAGCAGCAGCAGCAGCAGCAGCAGCAGCAGCACCATCATCGTACAAGGTGGCAGACAGCGCCTTGCATGACAGGGGCACGGCATGGAGCGGCAGCTCAAGCCGTTAGCAGCAGTGAGCCCTGGCCCTTGCCCAGTGTGTGGCAGCTGACTCGTCCTGTTACAGCCTAGCTTGGTGCCTCACACCTGTGCAGCAGCCCAGGGGTTCAGGAGGGACCGGCTGCCCACATAGTGTGCATGGTACATGGTGCATGCCCACATGGCGTTGACTTTGCGCCATGCATATGTTGTTGGAACAGGGCTGCAAGTGTGAAGGAATGTGATCTAGATCTGCTGCTTCAGGTGTCTGCTCATCATGCACTCCCAGCCTCTTTGTGCCACGAGGCCACTTGGCTGGGAAGGGCGCTGTGCAGGCTGTCATGCTGTGCAGGCTGTGCAGGCTGTCAGGCTGTCTGTGGCAATGAGCAGTCTGTGGCAATGAGCAGGTTGTGGGACTGTGGGGGTTTTAGCAGGAGGGCCATCTAGCTGTGTATGGGGCTGTGCTGCTGATCGCAGACAGCCGAGTGAGGCCGCCGTGGCTCAGCTGGTGGGGGTGGTGGGGGAGTGCCGGCCCGGCCTGATGGCGGCCGAGCTGTCGCTGCTGGGCGCCGGTGAGAGGAGCTGTCGCGTGCCTGATGCAGCCGGTGGTGATCAGGGAGTCCGAGCGACCGACAGCTCAGCGCCAGAAACAACCCAGCGCGTGTTGGCGTCTCATCGCGACACGGGCATGCTCGAACCTGGCAATCAGGAAGGCGGGATTAGGCGTGGGAGAGGTGGCAAGGTCGGAAACCAGCCGGCTGCGGGGTTACCGGAGTGGACATATTGACGCCTTAACTTGCAGGTGTGACCGCTGGCTTGCGATGCATTGTGCTATGAATGCTCGTCGTAGGCTTCAGAAAGAAGTGCGGCTAGAGAAGAAGATGATCGACAAGACTACCGCCTCTTTTACCCTCTACTACTTTGTTGCTTCTCAATACACGCTCACACCTATGTACCCTTCTCAGCACTAGCACATATGCTGCCTGGTTTTACACTACTCCATGATGCCGTGCAACGAGCGCTCTTGCTCACACACATGATGCGTTTGGTCCCTACAGCCCTGATATACCTAATGCCCACTTCTTCTCAGCCATTCTGGTGTGTGTGCTTCTAGTCCAAGTTCCTGTAGCTCAGCTTACACACATCCCCTTTGCGAGGATAGGATAGATGGCTTACACCGCTTAAGCTGTCAGCCGTTAAGCTGCTCGGTCGCCCTCCCCCTCAAGGGGTTCGGGACTTTCTGTAACGCACTTCAAAGCAAGGTGCACAAACAAAGGTGCACATGGGCTCGAAATGAAGTCATACAAGTTCTCATTATTCTTCTGGAAAGACATGGCTCCCTGATGGAACTCGTGGCAGTGCACTCAAAGATGAAATGCATGGTGTCATCCAGTGGATGATCCACCACCCCCTTTACATTTTGTGCATGTGCGATCAATGAAAGTAACCCCTTCAAAATGAGCAGGCACAGCTAGCCTGGTCCAGTCTTCATGTGCCGCATTGGGTCACCCCCGCCATTGGCCCCGCAATTCACTTTTTGGCACCGTCTTTGATCCGCTACATGTAATTCTTCCACCGTTTGGCTCTACATCTCACAACGGTGTCGCTAGCAGGTTAAGCCCTCTTTTGTGAATTGTACTGCATTGTGTCGACGACATGATTAGCTTCGCAATGTCATTCTCCATCTGTTTATATGCGTGTCGCAACAGGAGAGATGAATTGGTGGCCGGAGGCATTTCCGTGCCGAGCAGCCTTTGCTGCCATTGGACTGGGCAACTCGCGAATACATCCCAGGTAAGCACGGGGTGCTGTTTCTTAGTGCGTATTGCATTCAATGTCAACACATGCAACCAAATCTGCTGACCTCCACAGGTGCTTGGCAGTTGTGAAGATCAGCATCAAACCCACAGCAGCCCAAGGGTCATCCAAGCAGGAGTGCAGCAAGGGAATCAGCACTTGAAAATAGTGAGCAAGAGGTGAGTAAGGTTGTAATTTACCTCACCTTGTCTAGGTCAGTTTGATGTTCACGCGCACACTTGCGCAACGCATGACAGGCATGAACAGCTGAGGGAAGCACACAGCAGTCCCCAACCTGATTTTCATGCATTGTTTTTGATAGGTAATGTCTCTTATGTGGGCCTGACATGGTTATGTGTATTTTGCTGCAGGATGCCATCCAAAAGATACCACCCCTATGGGAGCAATCCAGCAGCAAGGAATGAGCCCAACGCTAAGCGTTGTGCTGTGTGTGAACTCACATCGCCAGCCAAGAGTAGGAATGGGTTTGTGACGGTTGAGAGAGTGGGGGAGGATGCGTGCCATGGCCGCTACCTGGTTGTCTTTGGCCGCGCTAGCGTGCTGATGGGCTGCGTGGTAGATGCATGCCAACGTGCAGGGCTTGCCCCCTTGGCGCATAGAGATTGCGTCAGGATGCACCAAAAGCAACAACCCCCTCCTCCCTCCCCACCCAGGCAGCCACCTCCTCCTCCCCCCTTCTCCCTTCCCCCCTCCTCCCTCCCTCCCCACCCCACCTCACCCCACCTCCTCCCTCCCCCCCTCCTGCCTCCCTCCACATCCTCCTCCCCCCTCCCCACCCCGGCAGCCACACCTCCTCCCCCCTCCCTGCCACCCTCACTACATGGCAAGACCCTGGAGCAGCAGCCCCCTCCCCCCTCCCTGCCCCCAAAGCTGGATGACCAGCACCAGGAGCAGGTGTCTCCTTGCCCCTCCCCGCCGCCCTCCCCCCCCGCTGCAGCCACCCTTGCCACCCTCCCCTCCCCGACCCTCTCCTCCAACCCCTCCCCAGCAGCCACAGCAGCCCCCTCCCACCTTCACTGCCCACAAGTAAGTAGTAAGGGCTGTGGTTGAAGCTATGTGTCAGGTGCCAATGAAGTGGTCTACAACTTGTGTGATGTGTCTTTTGTTTTGCAGGTGTTGGCAATGTGGTGCCCTACAACAACCCGGAGGCTACCCCCAGGTCCAGGCTACCCCTCAGCCGTGTGGTGCACAGTGCCGTGGTTCGATGCCTCTTGAGCCAATGCCCATGCTGCTAGACAAGGAAGCTGCTAGGCAAGCTGCTTTGAATGCAGAGTGTATTAGGCTCGTGGTCTTGGACACCCCTGGTATGCCTCAATTTGATACACTGAACAAGGGACTATTGAAAGCATGGTGCAAGCACAATAACATCAGAGGGGTTTCAAGTAAATCAAAGAATGAGTTGCGTGACATGTGCCTGCTGAAGTTTAGGAAGAAGGTTGAGGCACCACGGCACATGTAACACTGAAAGCCAGAGCCATCCCGAGGCATCCCGACAACATAGTGCCAAGTGATGATGTAGCGCTGTCATGATGCAGCTTACATTCACATAGAGTCATGCCGCAACGTAAGTGAGGTAAGGGGTGCCAGCTTGCTGACTTGTGCGCATATGGTCACCCCCGCCATTGGCTGCACCCCCGTGGCTCAAGAGATAAAAACTTTCTCATTTCTGCACGGATGAGGCCGCCGATTCGTGCGATGAGCTGCTTATGGCCTAACTAGAGTGGAGCCAGCCCCAGCGGTTTGCCGGGTGGCTGGCCCCCAACACGCGACGTGTTCTGGCGCCACGCAGACACTCTGTAGCAACCGCTGTAGGCAGCTGGGACCTAGCGCGGCGTGAACGGCGCATCCAAACTAATTTTTAAACCAGCATGCAACAGCGCTTTAAATCGCATTCTTCAACACGGGTTCAGTCCACATGTGACAGCAATGTCAAGGTGGTTACCGCATCGGTGCTTGTGGTTCTTTTGCAGCCAAACGCAGCTAGAATCAGTCAAAAAGATGCATAAACTGAGCTGATATGAGTATCACCCCCCACACATGAAACGGACCACACATCAAGACAACGCGTTTCTGCTTTGCAGACACGTTAGGTGCCCACACAGGGAGCCGCGCTGAACTGGCGATTCATCATTTGACGTCCTGGTTGGACAGTTATGGCAGCCGGAAAAAGCCGGAATTTGACGTTACACGAGGTGCACGCTGTTCGGGTGCAGGGACAGGCCACAAGCCATACCACCACTCTTAACATGTCACCAGCACTAAAACTAGCACTAGAACACATGTCAGGGGGGGTACTGCGCCCGACAAAAATACAAAAATTTGAAAAGCTGGTCCGCTGAGCGCGATAGCTGTTCTCTGATCACAGCCCCACTAAGCAGGCCATTCCCGGCACAACGCGACCCGATCTCACAGCACCCCCGCCCGCCCCGGCACAGGTGCACATCAGCCCGAGCAGCCCGCTAGCTTCGCTTTAATGAGCTGCATCGCCCTGCGCGAGAATCGCTGTAACACTCATAAAAACCAGAAAGATTTTATCAGGGGTGCAGCCAATGGCGGGGGTGACCATATGCACGAATTATATGCTCCATGCACTGACATGCAAGCAGGCGTACTGCACTTGTGCCGTTGGCTTACGGCGTGCGTAGAAGGACTGCCAGCCTCGCCTTATGATGTGCGTGAGTCTTTTAGGAGCGGAAAGCACAGGTCAGGTTTGGGCGGGCGCCGATCTGAGCTAGTGTTTTGCGGCTGCTGGGTGCCGGATACGCCTGTTACACCCAACTGCGTCAAAACTTTGTCGCGAGCTACACGGAGATTCGCGCCCCAGACCGTCTCACATTTGCGGGGCCAATGGCGGGGGTGACAATCAATCCTCTCGGTGAATTGTCCACCGAACTTGTGGACATTTTGTCCACCAGTTATGTGGACATTTGAAACACGCACCAAACAGCTAACGCTGCATCAACCCTGCATTGTCTTAGTACCTGTGTGCCGACCGTAGGCCGAACACTGCGATCGACGCAGCCACTCAAACATGTGACCGCTCACTCCCTGCCAGGCCGGACTGGGGCCCCTGTTGCTGTTGATGTGTGTTGATGGAGAGACTTAACGTAGATTCGAACGCACCAGGCCCGTCTCCAAAGCAAGCGAATAGGCCGAATTCCACCAGTTCGCTAAGCGTTGAATCTGTGCGAGGCTAGTCAGCGGCTAGTAGAAGACGACTGAGTGGACGACCCAGCAGGCGGTTACGACTCTGACCCAGCACCACAGCCATTAGGTTCCTGCTGGAAACACAGACCCAGACTCGCCCATTGCAGCCCATTTCAGCACATGCCCAGACTCGCCCATTTGCATTGCATGGCTTGTCCCCTGCCATCATCACCAGCCCAAGGCTACATCATCAACAGCAGTAGCCACCATCCTTGCCCTCTGCCCTTCTCACCAGCCCAGGGCTGTACCAGCAGCAGCAACCCCCACCTGCCTTGTCCCCTGCCCTGCTCACCAGCCCAGGGTTGCAACAGGTGTGCCCTCCCGTCCCTGCCCAGCCCTGCCCCACCCCATCGCAGCCCTGCCCCACCTCCTCCCAGCCTTGCGTTGCCCAGCCCTGCCCAGCCCTGCCCCGACCCCTTCCAGCCCTGCCCCACCCCCTCCCAGCCCTGCCCCACCCCCTCCCAGCCCTGCCCCACCCCCTCCAGCCTTGCGTTGCCCCTCCCCTCCCTGCCCAGCCCTGCCCCACCCCCTCCCAGCCCTGCCCCACCCCCTCCAGCCTTGCGTTGCCCCTCCCCTCCCTGCCCAGCCCTGCCCCACCCCCTCCCAGCCCTGCCCCACCCGCTCCAGCCTTGCGTTGCCCCTCCCCTCCCAGCCCTGACCCACCCCCTCCCAGCCCTGCCCCACCCCCTCCAGCCTTGCGTTGCCCCTCCCCTCCCAGCCCTGCCCCACCCCCTCCCAGCCCTGCCCCACCCCCTCCCAGCCCTGCCCCACCCCCTCCCAGCCTTGCGTCGCCCCTCCCCTCCCTGCCCAGCCCTGCCCCACCCCCTCCCAGCCCTGCCCCACCCCCTCCCAGCCTTGCGTTGCCCCTCCCCTCCCCTCCCAGCCCTGCCCCACCCCCTCCCAGCCCTGCCCCACCCCATCCCAGCCCTGCCCCACCCCCACTCAGCCTTGCGTTGCCCCTCCCTGCCCTGCCCTGCCCTGCCCTGCCCCGCCCTGCCCTGCCCTGCCCTGCCCTGCCCTGCCCCGCCCTGCCCTACCCTGCCCTGCCCTGCCCAGACCTGCCCTGCCCTGCCCTGCCTGTAGGTGTGTGGCAGCGTAGGCTGCAGGTAGCAGCAGGCTGCAGGTGTGCTGCAGTGCATGAGCAGCAGCAACAGGCTGAGTTACGGTGCATGAGCAGTTATGGTGCATGAGCAGTGTGTTACGGTGCATGAGCAGCAGCAAGTGCAGCAGGCTGTAATGAGCAGTGCATGGACAGCAGCAGCAGGCTGTAGGTGTGTGGCAGTGCAGTCAGAGCCCATCAGTGCCCAATCAGTGCCCATTAGTCAGGGTCCATTAGTGCAGTCAGAGCCCATCTGAGAAGATTGTTGCATGGTACAAAAGCTTTCAAAAGGCTTTCATGAGCTGCAGTTCAGTTCCATGCCACACAACGTGATTTGTAAGCTGTGAATGGTCAAGATGTAATGAAGAAAACGGTGGTGGGCATTAGCCGTGTATCCTCGTCATGACACCTGCGCCCCTTGTATGGACAACACCACCACGCGATGATGCGCTAATGCTGCGAACGTGGTAGCCACCTGCAACATAACCCCCTTGCATGTATGCATCACGGTCATGCTTAGCAAGTGCAAGCCTGGCAGTGATCCACACCCAATGTGTCACAGCTAGCTGGACTACGGATGGTACCTATAGTGGAGGCTCACCAGATCCAGCCACATGCTAGGGTGTGGTGCGCCACATGCCCCTTGCATGGACAACACCACCACGTGGTGATGCGCTAAGGCCGCAAACGTGGTAGCCACCTGCTACATACCCCCCTTGCATGTATGCATCACGGTCATGCCTAGCAAGTGCAAGCCTGGCAGTGATTCACACCAAATACAACCATCTGCCACCACACGGTTTTACATCGACGCTGCAACTGGCACGGTAAAGTACGCTAGGTCTATTGTAGTCCTTGATAGAGTTGCAATTGCCCATCACCGGGGGGATTGTCTTACACAACCAATCTGGTGTCCATATGCGGCTACACAAGCAATGGCATGGTTAAACAACCACAAATTGCATGCCTTTATTTGCATGGAGCTACCAAGACCATCGCAGACCATGCCAGATCTATGCCTTGAAATGAGATTCCCTGTCGCAGCAGTGTTGGGTTGCCACTCCAGCTTTGTGCATGCAATCAAACACACACCGCACATGTTGCTGTCCTTGCAATGCTGGTCATGCATGACAGCCTGTTGCTGCTGCCGCTGCTCATGCACTGCAGCACATGCACTTTAGCCTGGTGGTGGTGCTGCTGCTGCACACCTGCAGCATGCTGCTACCTGCAGCCTGCACTGCCACATACCTACAGGCAGGGCAGGGCAGGGCAGGGCAGGGCAGGGCAGGGCAGGGCAGGGCAGGGCAGGGCAGGGCAGGGCAGGGCAGGGCAGGGCAGGGCAGGGCAGGGCAGGGCAGGGCAGGGCAGGGCAGGGCAGGGCAGGGCAGGGCAGGGCAGGGCAGGGCAGGGCAGGGCAGGGCAGGGCAGGGCAGGGCAGGGCAGGGCAGGGCAGGGCAGGGCAGGGCAGGGCAGGGCAGGGCAGGGCAGGGCAGGGCAGGGCAGGGCAGGGCAGGGCAGGGCAGGGCAGGGCAGGGCAGGGCAGGGCAGGGCAGGGCAGGGCAGGGCAGGGCAGGGCAGGGCAGGGCAGGGCAGGGCAGGGCAGGGCAGGGCAGGGCAGGGCAGGGCAGGGCAGGGCAGGGCAGGGCAGGGCAGGGCAGGGCAGGGCAGGGCAGGGCAGGGCAGGGCAGGGCAGGGCAGGGCAGGGCAGGGCAGGGCAGGGCAGGGCAGGGCAGGGCAGGGCAGGGCAGGGCAGGGCAGGGCAGGGCAGGGCAGGGCAGGGCAGGGCAGGGCAGGCGGCAGGGCAGGGCAGGGCAGGGCAGGGCAGGGCAGGGCAGGGCAGGGCAGGGCAGGGCAGGGCAGGGCAGGGCAGGGCAGGGCAGGGCAGGGCAGGGCAGGGCAGGGCAGGCAGGGCAGGGCAGGGCAGGGCAGGGCAGGGCAGGGCAGGGCAGGGCAGGGCAGGGCAGGGCAGGGCAGGGCAGGGCAGGGCAGGGCAGGGCAGGGCAGGGCAGGGCAGGGCAGGGCAGGGCAGGGCAGGGCAGGGCAGGGCAGGGCAGGGCAGGGCAGGGCAGGGCAGGGCAGGGCAGGGCAGGGCAGGGCAGGGCAGGGCAGGGCAGGGCAGGGCACAGGCAGGGCAAGGCAGGGCAGGGCAGGGCAGGGGCAGGGCAGGGCAGGGCAGGGCAGGGCAGGGCAGGGCAGGGCAGGGCAGGGCAGCGGGCAGGGCAGGGCAGGGCAGGGCAGGGCAGGGCAGGGCAGGGCAGGGCAGGGCAGGGCAGGGCAGGGCAGGGCAGGGCAGGGCAGGGCAGGGCAGGGCAGGGCAGGGCAGGGCAGGGCAGGGCAGGGCAGGGCAGGGCAGGGCAGGGCAGGGCAGGGCAGGGCAGGGCAGGGCAGGGCAGGGCAGGGCAGGGCAGGGCAGGGCAGGGCAGGGCAGGGCAGGGCAGGGCAGGGCAGGGGCAGGGCAGGGCAGGGCAGGGCAGGGCAGGGCAGGGCAGGGCAGGGCAGGGCAGGGCAAGGCAGGGAGGGGCAGGGCAGGGCAGGGCAGGGAGGGGCAACGCAAGGCTGGGAGGGGGTGGGGCAGGGCTGGGAGGGGGTGGGGCAGGGCTGGGCAGGGAGGGGCAACGCAAGGCTGGGAGGGGATGGGGCAGGGCTGGGAGGGGGTGGGGCAGGGCTGGAAGGGGGTGGGGCAGGGCTGGGCAGGCAGGGGAGGGGCAACGCAAGGCTGGGAGGGGGTGGGGTAGGGCTGGGAGGGGGTGGAGCAGGTCTGGGCAGGGATGGGAGGGGCACACCTTCTGCAACCCTGGGCTGGTGAGCATGGCAGGGGACAAGGCAGGAGGTGGCTGTTGCTGCTGCTACAGCCCTGGGCTGCTGAGAAGGGCAGAGGGCAAGGAAGGTGGCTACTGCTGTTGATGGTGCAGCCTTGGGCTGGTGAGCATGGCGGGGGACAAGCCAGGCAAGGCAAATGGGCGAGTCTGGGAGGGGGTGGAGTCCAGGATGCTGCGCTGGCGGTATCTTCACCCGTTTCTTTGCTGCACTCTTTCCTGGCCTTCTGGGCATTTGGCCTGCAAAGAAGAATATGTTATCATGATGGTGTGCTGAATGGGGGTGCTTGTCTGTGTTTCCAGCTGGAACCTGCTAGCTGTGGTGCTGGGTCAGAGTCGTTACCGCCTGCTGGGTCGTCCGCTCAGTCGTCTTCTGCTAGCCGCGAACTAGCCTCGCTAAGATTCAAAGCTCTGCGAACTGGAGGAATTCGGCCTATTCGCTTGCTTTGGAGACGGGCCTGGTGCGTTTGGATTCACGTTAAGTCTTTCCATCAACACACATCAACTGCAACAGGGGCCCAAGTCCGGCCTGGCAGGGAATGAGCGGTCACATATTTGGGTGGCTGCGTCGATCGCAGTATTTGGCCTACAGTCGGCACGCAAATACTGAGAGAATGCAGCGTTGATGCAGCATTGGCTGTTTGGTGCCTGTTGCAAATGTCAACATAACTGGGCAATAACACGATGGTTTGCACGGAGAGTGAGAAGTCACAGAGACAGTTTGCACGCCACTTTGCACGCCCGCGTGCAAAACATTGAATAACCAAAAAAAGGGCCCGGTTATTTTGGGCTCTCAGTGGAAGGGCGGGCAAGGCAGCGGCCGCAAGCGCAAGGCCAACGTAGAGACCAAGACAAGCAGGGCAGGGCACCACTCCAGACCAACCTGGAGAAGTGGATGCGAGCAGCGGATGTACATTATAGCGTCGCAATGCAGCGATGCGTTGCAGCGTTGCAATGGAGCTATCAGCAGAGCAGGTACAATCAACAGGTCGTGCAACTCCGATAGCCTAGTACAGTCAACCCAGATGAGGATTGCAATGCGCATTGCACCAACCCAGCACAGGTGCCAGCCTTGCTGCATGTGCCCTGGCCTTGCACCAGCCATGCCCAGGTGCCAGCCCTGCTGCATGTGCCCTGCACAACCACCATCACCACCAGCTGGGGCAACTGCCCTACCACCACCTACCAGCAGCTGTAGCCAAGTCACCATCACCCCTCATGCTGCCACCACCAGCACCAACACCACCATCACCAGGGGCAGCTAGCCTACCACCACCCCCTAGCAGGGGCAGTTGCCCTGCCACCACCTACCAGCAGCTGTAGCCATGACACCATCACACCTCATGCTGCCACCCCTCCAGCAGGGCACCCCTCCAGCCCTACCCCACCCCTCCCAGCCCTGCCCCTCCCCTCCCAGCCCTGCCCCACCCCTCCCAGCCCTGCCCTGCCCCTCCCCTCCCCTCCCAGCCCTGCCCCACCCCTCTCAGCCCTGCCCCACCCCTCCCAGCCCTGCCCTGCCCCCTCCCCTCCAAGCCCTGCCCCTCCCCTCCAAGCCCTGCCCCACCCCCTCCCAGCCTGCCCTGCCCAACCCCTCCCAGCCTTGCCCTGCCCCACCCCCTCCCAGCCCTGCCCTGCCCCTCTCCTCCCAGCCCTGCCCCACCCCCTCCCAGCCTTGCCCTGCCCCACCCCTCCCAGCCTCTGCCCCACCCCCTCCCAGCCCTGCCCTGCCCCTCCCCTCCCAGCCCTGCCCCACCCCCTCCCAGCCCTGCCCTGCCCCACCCCTCCCAGCCCTGCCCCACCCCCTCCAGCCCTGCCCCTCCCCTCCCAGCCCTGCCCTGCCCCTCCCCTCCCAGCCCTGCCCCACCCCCTCCCAGCCCTGCCCTGCCCCTCCCCTCCCAGCCCTGCCCCACCCCCTCCCTGCCCTGACCCTCCCCTCCCAGCCCTGCCCCACCCCCTCCCAGCCCTGCCCCTGCCCCTCCCCTCCCAGCCCTGCCCTCCCGCCTTGCCCTGCCCTTGCCCTCCACCCCTGCCCAGCCTTGCCCTGCCCAGCCCTGCCCTGCCCAGCCCTGCCCTGCCCCTCCCCTCCCAGCCCTGCCCCTCCCCCTCCCTCCCAGCCCTGCCCTGCCCTCCCCTCCCAGCCCTGCCCCACCCCCTCCCAGCCCTGCCCTGCCCCTCCCCTCCAAGCCCTGCCCCACCCCCTACCAGCCCTGCCCCTCCCCTCCCAGCCATGCCCTGCCCCTCCCAGCCCTGCCCCTCCCAGCCCTGCCCCACCCCCTTCCAACCAGGCCCAGCCCTGCCACCACCACCACCACCACCACCCTGCCTGCCACCACCACCACCACCAGCAGTAGGGGCAGCTGCCCTGCCACCACCTACCAGCAGCTGTAGCCATGCCACCATCACCCCTCTTGCTGCCACCACCACCACCACTAGCAGTAGGGGCAGCTGCCCTGCCACCACCTACCAGCAGTTGTAGCCATGACACCATCACCCCTCATGCTGCCACCACTACCACCACCACCAGCAGGCAAATAGCAAAGCACCTATTTCCCTTCCTAGCACTTGTTTTCCTTGCAAGAGCAACATGTTGTCTGACAGCTGCACATTGTGCTGCGTAGAATGATGTATATTTGCTCCTTACAGGCCTCTGTCGACTTGTCAACCCGTGTCCCCGAAAGTCTGTACCCAACGAGTACCTGTGAATAGAGTACAGTGGAATATGCCGGATGTAACCGAGTTTCAGTGTGCAGGGCATCCCATCGGAAACATCGCAACCAAGCCGAAGCGCCGGGATGCGGCTTACAATGTGAGGAGGCCTGCAGTGCCCATGTATCATGGCCGCATTCACAGCCTTGCTGCAAGGTTGCTCTCACAGGTTACGAGTGACCAGGCCGCAAACTCGGCCCCGATGTGAGCTGTGACGCCCATCCTACTCAGCGCAGCGCGCTGATGCCTGCTCTGCAAAGAACGGGCGCCACAGCGTCAGGCGCAAACTCCCTCACTCCCCTCACACTCGGCCGCAAACCATCAGTATAACTGGTGGACAAAATTGTTGGAAAATACGCCCTCCTGGTGCTGTGCATGAAGCATCGGGATGATAGGGCGTAATATCCAGTGGCTAGTCAAGAGAGTGTACAAGTGTGACTGTCGTATTTAGGGCAGTTTCCTGGCAGACCTTGGCACCTTGATAGTGGTGTCCTGGTCTGACCGTACATTCTCTACAGGTAGGCGCGGGCTATGCGCCAGCCTGTTGTGCCAGATCTATGTAACCTTGATAGTGGTGTCCTGGTCTGACCGTACATTCTCTACAGGGTTATGGGCCCACGGCTCCGCCATTGTGCCGGACACCAATGAGATCGGGTCCGCGCAGTCGCCTGTCAAGCGACTGTGCGTGAATGACAACCTTCGAGCCCTCGCTCAAGGCTTTACTACACAGCGATGCCGATGGATGCCGAGGCTCTTCGCCAAGCTACGCAACCGCTGTGAGATCTGGTTTCCCCGTCGAGCAGCCAAGTAAGCCAAGCTTGGTGCGATACACGGGGCCAGCTCCAGCGTTGTCCGTGTGCATAAGCTTCCGAGTTGCTCGTGCCAAGATCGTGCATTGTCTGGATAGTCTGTCGTGACTGTGTGTCGTGTTTGCGGGAATGGTGTGCGAGAGTCACTGCAGCCACAAGTGCTCAGTGCCAGGCAGGTGTATGCTGCAGCGCTGCCTGACCTGTTTTGTTAAGCCACTGTAGCCACAGATGCACAGTGCCAGGCAGGTGCATGCTGCAGCGCTGCCTGACCTGTTTTGTTAGTCACTGCCGCGACGAGTGTGCATTGCCAGGCAGGTGTATGCAGTAGCGCTGCCTGACCTGTTTTCTAAGTCATGCCGCGACGAGTGGTCATTGCCAGGCAGGTCTTTGCGTGAGGTGCTGCCCCAATGGATGGGCAGTGACGACAGGTGCATGCTGAAGCGCTGCCTGATGTGTTCTCTCAGTCACTGTAGCAACAAGTGCACAGTGCCAGGCAGGTGTATGCTGTAGCGCTGCCTGACCTGTTTTGTTAGTCACTGTCTGGTAAGTATGCAGTGCCAGGCAGCTACCAGGGACAACCTGCTTTTTCTGCTCTATTGGTCTTACAACCACTTTCTGGTATGCTTCGTCTAAGTTCTGCTGCAGGGGGGAGAGTCAGCAAGTGCTGATCAGCAGCAGAACCTTTGCCTAATGGGTGTGTCATGCGTGTGACGCTGCCCCAATGAGATGGGCAGCGTCTAGGAAGCCTCCCTGTGTGTGACATGAACTGTGCTATCTGGGTCACCAAGTCACATCTTCTGCTGCAGGGGGGAAGAGTCAGCAGCAGCTGACCAGCAGCAGCAGCTGTGCCTTGTGAAGTGTGTGTCATGTGTGTGACGCTGCCCCAGTGAGATGGGCAGAGTCTAGGCAGTGTTTGACCCATTGCGTATGCCGCTGCCCCAATGAGATGGGCAGTGTCCAGGCTGTGCTTGACCCCCGCGTATGTGATGCCACAGCACCAACAACAGCCGAAGCCTCATCTCCTGCTGCAGGGGGGTAAAGTCAGCAGCAGCTGACCAGCAGCAGCAGCTGTGTCTCTTATGGCAGTGGCATCTACCTGGTGGCAGCAAGCTAGAACAGTCCTGCCTGTGCAGCTGACATTGTGTCTGACAATGCTTGACCCATGAGTGTGTGACACTGCCCCAATGAGATGGGCAATGTGTCAGGAAGAGTGGTACATGGTCTAGACGGTAGCAGACTGCAGTAGTCTTGCCCCTAGCTGACATGATCAGTGGGAGTGCAGAAGCAAGCTGGAAGTAGCCTTGTCCGTGGTTGGTGTGGCCAGTGGGAGTACATGCAACAGCTGCAAGCTGGAGCAGGTGTACTTTTGCTAGTGGGAGTATGAGATGCAACAAGGTGGAGCAGCTCAGCCCTTGGCTTGCATAGCCTGTGGGAGCATCAGCAGAAGCAACTTGCTGGAAGTAGGCCTGCTCCTAACTGGCTCGGCCGGTGGGACAATGTTCACCAGCACCGAACAACATCACCACAAGCACCATGCAGCAGCACCACCATGTGCAGCAGCATCATGAGCATGTGTTGACCTGTAGCCAGTGGGAGTATCACATACACTAGTAGGCTTGCCTGCTTGACAATGTTGCACCTGCGCTTGTCATGCATCATGCACCACCATGCACCAACATGAGCCTCTGAAGAGCCGCTGAAGACGTCGGTAGTTCTTTTATTTTGCTTTGCTTTACAGTTGTTTGACTTTGCAGTAGCTGTGCTCTTGACGTAGTGTCTCTTTGCCTAGCCCCTGAGTGGGAGTGTTGGAAAATACGCCCTCCCGGTGCTGCGCATGAAGCATCGGGATGATAGGGCGTGATATCCAGTGGCTAGTCAAGAGAGTGTACAAGTGTGATTGTCGTATTTAGGGCAGTTCCCTGGCAGACCTTGGCACCTTGATAGTGGTGTCTTGGTCTGACCGTACATTCTCTACAGGTAGGCGCGGGCTATGCGCCGGCCTGTTGTGCCAGATCTATGTAACCTTGATAGTGGTGTCTTGGTCTGACCGTACATTCTCTACAAAAATGTCCACAAGTTCGGTGGGCATTTTACCGAGAGGATTGATTGGGGGTGACCATTGCTAATGGCATTGGTGTTTTCAAAATAGGCCTGCAGATGCTGATGCCACTTGTCGATGGGAACCATGGACTGTTGGCGTGGGTGCTTGACTCGGAGCATCTTAAGGGCATCCCCAGGGATGTGTTTGACAGCTCTGTGCTTGGACCACGCAGACTTAGCTCTAGCAACCAACCTCCTATAGGCCTGCTCTCTAACCCTGTAGAGGTGCAAGGCCTCCCCGCACATAGCACATATACTCCCCCAGCATATAGCACATGGTCACCCCCGCCATTGGCTGCACCCCTGATAAAATCTTTCTGGTTTTTATGAGTGTTACAGCGATTCTCGCGCAGGGCGATGCAGCTCATTAAAGCGAAGCTAGCGGGCTGCTCGGGCTGATGTGCACCTGTGCCGGGGCGGGCGGGGGTGCTGTGAGATCGGGTCGCGTTGTGCCGGGAATGGCCTGCTTAGTGGGGCTGTGATCAGAGAACAGCTATCGCGCTCAGCGGACCAGCTTTTCAAATTTTTGTATTTTTGTCGGGCGCAGTACCCCCCCTGACATGTGTTCTAGTGCTAGTTTTAGTGCTGGTGACATGTTAAGAGTGGTGGTATGGCTTGTGGCCTGTCCCTGCACCCGAACAGCGTGCACCTCGTGTAACGTCAAATTCCGGCTTTTTCCGGCTGCCATAACTGTCCAACCAGGACGTCAAATGATGAATCGCCAGTTCAGCGCGGCTCCCTGTGTGGGCACCTAACGTGTCTGCAAAGCAGAAACGCGTTGTCTTGATGTGTGGTCCGTTTCATGTGTGGGGGGTGATACTCATATCAGCTCAGTTTATGCATCTTTTTGACTGATTCTAGCTGCGTTTGGCTGCAAAAGAACCACAAGCACCGATGCGGTAACCACCTTGACATTGCTGTCACATGTGGACTGAACCCGTGTTGAAGAATGCGATTTAAAGCGCTGTTGCATGCTGGTTTAAAAATTAGTTTGGATGCGCCGTTCACGCCGCGCTGGGTCCCAGCTGCCTACAGCGGTTGCTACAGAGTGTCTGCGTGGCGCCAGAACACGTCGCGTGTTGGGGGCCAGCCACCCGGCAAACCGCTGGGGCTGGCTCCACTCTAGTTAGGCCATAAGCAGCTCATCGCACGAATCGGCGGCCTCATCCGTGCAGAAATGAGAAAGTTTTTATCTCTTGAGCCACGGGGGTGCAGCCAATGGCGGGGGTGACCACATGTACTGCCTGGATCCACGCTACTCCAAATCATGCTTTTGCTCACACACAAATTGCAACCGACATCGTCGATTTCGACCTTGAGCACGCTGTCTGCTGTCAACAACCTTCTGCATCGGCACCTGCACTTGACCGGTCGCAGGCTACCACCTCGGGCAATCAAACTATCCCAATCGTCGGAAAGTTTCGGACCTCTTCCGAACCTCTCATTCGCGACTGATCAGGACTTCTAATTGTGCACTGAATGTGAGGTTCGGGGTCGCTCTGAAAACCGCAATTTGGCACTTGAAATGACAGGTTGCCCGACCTCCAAATATGGTCTGATTTAGAGGTAGTTCAGAAGGGTCTAAATTAGTGCTGAATGTGAGCCTGGAAAGCTATGTATCTGTGTTGATTCATAGCTGATTCATAGGGCTCTAAATCCCCTCTAAAAAGCGGTGTAATCCAGCTGTAGTTTAGTGGTAAATCGGAGGTGAACCAGCTGTGCGTTTGTGGTGTTTTAGAGGTGACTTAGTTAGTGACTCAGTGGCGTATTGGAGGTGACTCAGCTGTGAATCTGTGGTGGATCAGAGGTGACTCAGATGAGAATCGTTACTGGTTACTTGCTAAGTACAACACAACGCAACACAATGTGTCTCGACGCAGCACCTCGCAAAGGCACTACAGTACACACGTCACCACGCTCAAACACTCCGCAAAGGTGCTGCAAAGTACATATTTCCACGCACAAACAACTCGCAATACAACTCACTACACCAATACACCTACCTCGCAAACCACTATACAAGACATGTATCGGCGTTAACCCCCTCACTACGAACACCACCACACAATTTACTACATCGCAACAAGGTGACAACACAACACAACACAACACATATAACAGTAACACAACAACGTGACAACACACCAACAACACAATGGGGATTGGCTTGGCTGGGCCGGGCAAGGAGAGCGTGGTTGTATGGCTGCAGTCCCGTGGCTCAACCTCCCCACTATACCTCCCCACTATGGCTGCAGTTTTATTCGTGCCTTGCTGCCCCTGCCCCTTAACAACAAACTCATGCCTGCTAGCACCACACTGGTTGCTGCTCAATGCTGCACCTCTTTGCCTCGCGTCTTGGCTGCTCCCCTTGGCCCCTTGGCTGGCTCCTGGGTATGGGAGGGAAAGGTGGGGTAGGCAGTCTCAGATTGGAGGCTCAACCAGCCTGTCATGGTAAGGGTGGAGGAGGTGAAGGGTTGCCTCTCATCGCTGATGTCAGCTGGCTGTTGTTGGGTGTTGGTCAGAGAGGAGGGAAGCTGGGAGACATCATGACTGTTAGACCTGCAATGAACAGGGGGTGTGGCAACGGTTTGGCTGGGTAATGGGTGCAACATACTGCTAGTGGGCTAGCCACTCACCACTTGCTGCATTCTACTCCATGCTGTATGATACTGACTGGCTCCTTGTTGACTCTTACCTTAGCGGAATGGGAAAAGCAGGGAAGGGGAGAGAAAGGGGGGAAGGGGAGGGAAGGGGGGGACAGAGGGGAAGGGAGGGAAGTGGGGATGAGGGTGCTTGCTGGCTCATTGCTGGCTCCTTGTTGGATGCTGCTCTACTCCGTTGCCGCCATGCTTGCCATCACTGGACCATGCTACACTGTCATGTTCCAGCTGTCTCCAACTGCAAGCAATCATCAGTCAGCTAAGGCTCAGCAAGCAGACGAACAACAAGGGCATGCATGACCACAACTGCGCAGGCTGGGCTGACACTACAGCAGCATGTATGCTCACCTGAAGTCCTGGCTGCTTGCATCCTCTTGCCCCACCTTGGCTGCGCCTCCTCTCTTGGCAGCTGCTGATTGGTGTACTTAGTAAGATTACATTCTGCACCCAGCTTCGTCTCCTTCATGGCTTCCGATTGCCTCTCTAAGCTCCTCCACTCCTCCTCGTCGCACAGGCTCCAGGCTATACCTCCTGGTTATGCCTTCTAGCTGCACTTCCTGCATTCCTTTGGCTGCATTGCTGCATCGCTGCGTCGCTGCATCGCTGCACCTCCTGCCAATTTCTGTCTCTCTCCCTATCGCATCTTTGCTGTGGCTGTTGCATCGTTGCTGTGGCTAGTCGCGAACGCAATGGTTGCTGGCTAGCGATGGCTGGCTGGCTCGTAGCTGGCTGGCTGCGATATGCTCCTGGCTGCTCCCGACTGCTACGTACAACAAACGCGGCAGAACGCTACGCTACGACTTTCTTCGTGATTCCTTCGCGAAACCTTCATTGGATGTACACGCAGTTGTAGCGGGGCTCGAGGGGACCCTCCAGGGCACTGACCAGCTTGTTGTACTGCTTCGCGCTGCTCCTGGCTGCTCCTGGCTGCCCCCGGCTGTTTATGTGTAACATAACTGTATGGAATTGCATGCTACGACATTCTTCGTGCTTCCTTTGCCGAAGCTACACGTAGAGTAGAGTGCACGTAGAGTGGGAGTGTCCGGAATTCGCGATGTGAATGTGAACGGAGAGTTACACTGACGGTGTGAGACTGCTGGTTTAAATCCTAGGAAACTTGCGTTGTGAGTACACTTCAACATGTTCACTGACGAGTTATGGGACCCAGGCAAAGCCGTCATTAATACAATGGCGCTCGAGGAGCAGGCGCAAGCACCGGGCTCCGAGGCGAGCACTTCTTCTGGGTTAAGGTGAGGTCTAGCCTAGGCAGTAGCCCTTAGGTCACCCCCGCCATTGGCCCCGCAAATGTGAGACGGTCTGGGGCGCGAATCTCCGTGTAGCTCGCGACAAAGTTTTGGCGCAGTTGGGTGTAACAGGCGTATCCGGCACCCCGCAGCCGCAAAACACTAGCTCAGATCGGCGCCCGCCCAAACCTGACCTGTGCTTTCCGCTCCTAAAAGACTAACGCACATCATAAGGCGAGGCTGGCAGTCCTTCTACGCACGCCGTAAGCCAACGGCACAAGTGCAGTACGCCTGCTTGCATGTCAGTGCATGGAGCATATAATTCGTGAATATGCGCACAAATCAGCCAGCTGGCACCCCTTACCTCACTGACGTTGCGGCATGACTCTATGCAAATGTAAGCTGCCTTATGACAGCGCTACATCATCACTTGGCACTATGTTGTCGGGATGGCTCGGGATGGCTCTGGCTTTCAGTGTTACATGTGCCGTGGTGCCTCAACCTTCTCCCTCAACTTCAGCAGGCACATGTCACGCAAAATAGTTACAGCAATACATGCCTCGATGCTCAAACGCCTTGCAACACCACTACAGAAGACATGTATCGCTGATGCCAAGCACATGCATTGATGTAAAAAGGTGGCAACACTACACAACACCACCTCCACTCGTACACATCAACACCACCACCTCAACAACACACCACAACACAATGACTCATGCCTCACACACCACCTATGCTATGTGCACAACAGGCAAGGACTGGTTGCACCTCCTTGCTATAGCTAACACTCACCACGGGACTGCTAAGCACTTTGCCTTGCTGCCTATGCCCCATGGTACCAAATCAGGCTGGGCTGGGCTGGGCTGGGCTGGGCTGGGCTGGGCTGGGCTGGGCTGGGCTGGGCTGGGCTGGGCTGGGCTGGGCTGGGCTGGGCTGGGCTGGGCTGGGCTGGGGTGGGCTGGGCTAGGCTAGGCTAGGCTGGGGTGGGCTAGGCTAGGCTGGGGTGGGCTGGGCTAGGCTAGGCTAGGCTGGGGTGAGCTGGGCTGGGTTGGGCTAGATTTTAGGGGGGAGGGGGGGGGGGTACCCTAACAACACACAACACAACACAACAACAACGTCCAGCTCCATGTCATGCCTTGCTGACTCTTGAGCACATCTTCTAGCATCTGGCTCATCCCTGGCTGTTGGGTTGTTGAGATACGGGTGGTAGTATGTCAACGGCATCCTACGCATAGAAACACATGAACATGTTTGCTCAACATATTGAGGCATAGCGTCGTTTATAATTAGTAATAACAGATGAAAGTCGGGCAGGTGACTGTTGTGTGCTTCCCTCAGCTGCTCATGCCTGGCATGCGTTTCACAAGTGTTCACACGAACATCAAACTGACCTAGACAAGGTGAGGTATAATACAACCTTACTCACCTCTTGCTCACTGTTTTCAAGAGCTGATTCCCTTGCTGCACTCCTGCTTGGAAGAGCCTTGGGCTGCTGTGGGTTTGATGCTGATCCTCACAACAGCCAAGCACCTGTGGAGGTCAGCAGATTTGGTTGCATGTGTTGACATTGTATGCAAATCGCACTAAGAAACAACACCCCGTGCTTACCTGATATGTATTCGCGAGTTGCCCAGTCCAACGGCAGCAAAGGCTGCTCGGCACGGAAATGCCTCCGGCCACCAATCCACCTCTCCTATTGCGACACGCATCTAAACAGATGGAGAATGATATTGCGAAGCTAATCAAGTCGTCGAGACAATGCAGTACAATCGACAAAAGAGGGCCTAACCTGCTAGCGACACCGTTGTGAGATGTAGAGCCCAATGGTGGAAGAATTACATGCAGCGGATCAAAGACGGTGCCAAAAAGTGAATTGCGGGGCCAATGGCGGGGGTGACCCTTAGTCAGCTGATACTCGCCCTGACACGTTCGCGCACTGTGTATTACAATGGCTGCAGACCTTCGAAGGCGGACTTGCAGCGAGCAATCTTCAGCGAAGTGAAACATTCCCCCAACACCAGGAGCTCGTTGCGCTTTACCAAAGCCATTGGGTAAGCATTGGCCTGACGACGCATTTGCTTGGTGAACATGTCCTGCATGACATGCCACTTAAATTTCTTTCGCCTTGCACCGCAGGCCGGGTGACCGGGACTTGTTAGCAGCGCTGAACATTCGCCGCTGTGCAGTCCGCATCAGGTACACCGCGCTACACCTAGTGCATTAGGTGAACATGTCGTGAACATGTCGTGAGCTTACATTTGTTTCGCACCTCACCGCAGGCCGCACCCCTGAGCGTACCAAGAAGTACGACCCAAGCAACACAAAACAACGAACCCCTAACAAAGGGGATGTGTGTGGCTCTGAGCTACTAGGGCTCTGGCAACAGGCACACACACCAGAAGGCTGAGCTGAAGTGGGCATTAGGCTCACTGTCGGTAGCCTTTACAATGATGAGCTCGCAGCCTGGTTCGATTCCAACTCATGCTTTATCTTGGTGTAGCATGAGGGCTGTGGGGTTCAGGAGTTGCCGAATTTTCATGCATCTATGGTCCCCATCTTGCATGCATCTATAGATTCATCTTGGATGTACAGCTAGTCTCAGCGATACTTCAAGGTACAAGGCACAGAGCTGCTTGGTGTACTTAGGTAGATTAGACAAAAACGCATCATGTGTAAGGAGCGACCGGCCAACCTAGAACTCTATTTCTAGGTTTCTAGGCTCAGGAAAAATTTCTAGGTTTCCGGCCGGCCAACCTAGAATTCTATTTCTTGGTTTCTAGGCTCAGGAAAAATTTCTAGGTTTCCGAGCCACCTAGAATTCTATGGGCGTACCCTATTCATGTGCTCTTGGTACCGCGCAAATCATCGATGTTTCAGTCCTAAGCCTAGTCCAAGCCTCTGATTCACTACAAATCGGCCCCCCCTGGCCCCCCCGCGATTCACTACATATTGGCCCCTGATTTACAGGCCATGAATGTTGCCCTGAATACCTCTAAAGTTGCTCTGATTTAGCTCTGATTCAGACCTGATGGACCTCTAAACCTCCCCACATTCAGAGCCCATGAATCAGTGCGTAATCAGTACTGTATTGACTGCCATGAAACACCTCTGATTTGCCGCGTATCAGCGACCGCCGAAATGCCTCGCAATTACAGCGCTCTGAAAAAGTGCTAAGCTGCGGGTCATTAGAGGTACGAAACTTTCCGACGGTAACGGTTTTGCAAAGTAAAGCCTGAATACACCGGCTGTACGCAGTGGACAGTTGCATACAGCAACGCTTGCAATATGGGGTGCGCCGCGTCGAGGTCGCCAGTCCCGGCCTCGTCCATGGTCCTGCAGGTGAGTGGACTGCTGTTCCGTGCAGAACATGTGCAGGCTTCGCAGTGCTCCGCACAGATGCAGACGGCTGAAGTCTGCTCTGATGGCCCGCGTGTGCCGCTGACGCTGCAGTGCCAGTTGGGGCGCGCGAGGATTGTGCAAGCTCGAGTCCCTCGCGCTGCGATGGTGCGTCTTTGGTTGCTGACCGTGGCAGGGGACGCCCCGCACCCCCCGACCCCCCCACCCCTGCCCAGCAGTAAAATCTTATGTTGCTGGTGCCAGTGCTGTCGCAGATTAAGAAGCTGCGTAGGGACGTCGCCGAGTTGATGAAGGCTGAGAAGCTAGAAAATGCATTGGTGCGAGTGGAAAAGGTGGTGAAGGAGGAGATGATGGGCCAGGTGGGTGGCAGGCAGCTAGGCCGACCAGCCTGTGAAGCTTTCTCCTGTTTGCAAACCTTGTGCCTGATCCTGGGGTGGGGGAGAACGTGGAGATGAAGGAGTTGACCCTGACCCTGACCCTGATCCTTGCCCTGTGCCCTTAGGCCTGGGAGCGGCTGGAGCTGTACCTGCTTGCGGTTGAGGGGCGGGCGCAGCAGCTTACGCAGGAGGAGGTGGTGCCCAGCGACCTCACAGCCGCCGTCAGTTCCATCTTGTACGCTGCGCTGGTGAGGCCCTGCATGTAGCGACCATGTGCACCGAGGGCTGAAAGCAGCAGCAGCAGGCAGCAGCAGGCAGCAGCAGCAGGCAGCAGCAGGCAGCAGCAGCAGGCAGCAGCAGCCAGTGGCCCGCCATAGCTGCCCTGCTGCCTGGCTTGAGCCCAGAAGCCATGACTGCATGCCCCTCTGGTGAAGTGCCTGCGGCCATTGCTACCACCTGCTGCCCCTGCGGCCCCTGGACGTGCCACCACAACTGTTGCCGGCCCCGCTGCTGCTGCCGCTGGTGGTGCTGCTGCTGCCGCTGGTGATGGTGATGGTGATGGTGATGGTGCTGCTGCTGCTGCTGCTGGGAGGGAGTGGTGGTGTTGGTGGCGTGTTGCTGCTGGGTGCAGAGGCTGCCAGAGTTTGAGCAGCTTCAGAAGCTCAAGGCGCTGTTTGCCCGGCAGTACACCCTGAAGTTTGTGAACCAGGTCACAGAGGCTGAGGGCCTGGCTAGGTGGGAGGTCAACAAGGACCTCATCCACTGGCTGCGGGTGCGTGCGGCCTGTGCCCCACAAACCCCCTCCACAACCCCTCACCTCACGCTACTCACACCCTCGCAGTCATCACACTCCCTCGTACTCCGTGTCTCACTCTTGTCACATTTCTCACACATTGCCACACACCCTGGCTACCACTCACTGCCTGCCTGGACCTGGCTGGACCCGGCTCCACCAGGTGGAGGGCCCCTCGTCTCATGACAAGCTGGCAGCTCTGGCCAGCATTGCCAAGGAGGCGGAGCTGCAGTGGGTTGCTGCCGCCGCCGCCGCCGCCCTCGCAGCCCAAGACCCCGCTGCTGCAATAGACGGCTACGGCCTGCCCACGGAAGCAGTCTTCCAGCAAGCGGGGTCGTCGGGGAAAGGAGGGGCAGTGCCGGGCTCCCCCTACACCCATCACCCCAGCAGCGGCGACACCTCCCAGCACACCCCCTTCAGTCCCCCACACCAGGGGGGGCCGGCCAGCGGCTATGGGCCGGCCAGTGAGCCGGGCAGTGGACCAGGGTTTGCAGCTCAGAGGACCTCCATGCAGGCAAACCAGCAGCTGCCTCAGGTGAACGCCCCATATCTTCCATCTCAGCCTCGCCCCGGATTTAAATTGACCTGCCCTGCACGCTGCCCTGCATGCTGCTCTGACTCTGGCCCTGCGCACCACCCTGGACGCAGGCGTGGGTGCCCCCACAGCAGATGGAGCAGACTGCCTGGCAGCCGCCGCCGCCGCCGCCGCCGCCGCAGCAGCAGCAGGCATGGCAGCAGCAGCAAGAGCAGCTGTACCTGCAGCAGCAGCAGCAGCAGCAGGCATGGCAGCAGCAGCAGCAGCAGGCTGGGGTGTGGCAGCAGGTGGCAGGCAGCCACCCAGGGGCTGCAGCACGGGTGTCCCCAGAAAAGGTCCAAGCCACACTGGACAGCGCACACCAGCTGCAGGTGAGCTGTGAGGGGCTCCCAGCCGCCCTGTCAGCCCCGGCTGTGCAGTGGCTCCAAGGAGATGGGGGACTGCTGCCCAACTGCTGGTTTGGTACTTCAAATGATTTTTATTACTATGATGATGATGAGGGGTGGGGTGAGCCGCTTCAGGCCATGAGGGTGGTTCAATCAGCCCGGTCTCTACCCCTTCGGGGACAGTTTTCTTTCATCTCCCTTTTTTCCTTTCTTACCTTTTTGGTTAGCTTTCTTTGTTTCGATGTTTTTACATTCATTTTAGAGGCACTGTTTACGTCCATTTTAGTGGCACCTTGCTTAGGTATCTGCTTACCAGCTCACACACCAGCTGCCGGTCAGCCAGCCTCTTCCAAGTCATGCTCAGCCACCAGCAGCAGCTCTGCGTCTCTCTTTCCTGCTGCCTTGCTTGCAAGCTTCCACCGCATGCCCACCTGCCTGCCTGCACCCTCACTCACCAGCAGGCCCCCTGCCCGGCTCCTACTGCTTACCAGTCACACAATTTCAGCTCGCTGTCTGCTGCCCTCCTGCATTGGATGCAGGCTGGGGATGCAGTGATGAGAGCAGCTGGTGAGAAGGTGGTCGGGCTGGGCGTTGCGTGCAAGCACACCACCCCCAGCACATCCCCCTTCACCGTGGGGTCCAACATGCCAGTGTCAGGCAATGGGGTTCCATAGCTTTACTACACACATGGTGCATAGGCTGCATGGAGGTGCATGGGTGGGCGTGAGGTGCATGGGGGGTGCATGTAGTTTTGTGGGGGGGGGGGGGGGGCGGGGGGGTAGGGTGTTGGGGTGAATCTGCTCTGCCGTTGTGTTGCTGTTGCGTTGCTTGGATAAAGCAGTGTAGGATGGCAGCAGGCATGGTGATGTCCTGGCTGTGGTGGCAGTGGCGGCAGTGGTGGCCGTGGTGGCCTCCTGGTCCCATCAGCCTTGTGCCACCCTAATCAAACTGTCCTGGTCCTGGTTGAGACAGTTGCGCCCCTGCCAGACTGGCCCCTGCCCTGACCTGCCATGTGTCCATGTGTCCATGCGTCCATGTGCCCATGCGTCCAGTGAATGGCGTTGGCTGCTGCCACGCACTTGCAAACTAGGGCCACAAAGAGGAAAAGGTGCACATGGGCTCGAAATGCAGGCGCACAAGTAGCATTACTGGCCATGGCGTAGCCCAGCTGCCAGCTGGGGGCATTGAAGCAGCGGGTGGGCTGGCGCTGCATAAGTCACGAGACAGGCTGCTTAGGCTGCTGTGCCGCCCTAGGCCCATGGCTCGAACCTCACCAGCCCTGAGCAACCTGGCGTAGGAATTAGGGGTGGGCTGCATTTTGGTGGGTTTTGTAAATGGATGCTTCTACTTGCGGATGGAAAAACAAGAATGTGTTGGCGGTGCAGCTGTGCGGCTGGCCAGGTGATACACGATGTACAACAGAGCGCAGGGGTGAGGATGGCAGATCTGGTGGGTCAGGTCAGGGTGCAGCAGCGGGCAGGGGAGCAGTGGGGTAGCCATGGTAGGGTTTGATGGTGTTGCTCGGTGACGGTGCCAGAACCAGGGCGCAATGGTCAAGGGTCAGCAGGGGGCAGTGGAGTCGTTTAGGCACAACACTGCCCTCGTCCGTCATCCTTGACTTCAACCGACAGTTCGCTGTTTTGTAGCCATGCATGTTAACAGCAAACATATCTCGGTTCTCGTGCCGGGGCAAGCCAAGTGCAGCTCACGAACCAGCCGGTAATTGATCAGGCGTCTCACTTTGCACAGATCACAATTGTGAGCAAGGTCGCGAGTCCACATGTACGCCTCAAGGATTCCAATGCAATGCTTGGACGAACAAGGCACATCAACATCGACAACCTTAGTAACACAGCTGCATGTGCTCGCATCGCTACTCACAAACCTGCAGCAAATGCTTAGACAACATAGACATTGTCACGCGATTCAGGCAACACAGCATCACGTGTTCTCGTCGCTAAGCACAGACTTGTTGCGAGCGAGACCTGATGGCGGGGCTAGGCATTCTTCGCGACCTGTTCACGCCAGCAGCAAGAGCGAGACAGACACGTTTCTCCGCCTGTCCGCTACCCTGCGCCGCGCCTCGCCTCGGCCTAGGAGCGACGTAACGCTCGGCGGCGGGTTCCGTGGCGGACCACTGGCTACAGCAACTTCCGAGCGAACGCCAACGCCCCAATCTGGCCCACCTGTAAAGCGCGCACGCTGTCGCTGTAAGCAACATGGGGTGTGCACCTGACTAGCTACATGCCGCCTGACGGCATGCCGCCTAACGGCTACATGCCACCTGACCGCCTAACGGCACACCCCGCTCCGGTGAAGGTAGGGGCAAGGGCAGGGGTAGGGGTAGGGGCAGGGGTAGGGGTAGGGGTAGGATGTGGGGCATGGAGGCTGTGGTGCTGACCTTTTCGTTTGTGATGACCACCAGGGGGATGGCAGCCAGCTTGGTCTGGAACTCCTTGCGCAGCTTGCGGCACAAGAAGCCTTCCAACAGGGCCCCGCCGCCTGACATAAGAGGACAAGGATGGGTTGTGACAAAGGATGGGGGAGGAGGGGGGAAGGGGGATGGGGGAGGAGGGGGGGAGGGGGAGGGGGGGGAGGAGGGGGAGGAGGGGGAATCACCTGTGGCGCTTCGGCGCAGGCGTGGCAGCTGCTTGGGTGTGATGCCGCCAGCCACGTAGACACCACCTGCGCCACCACCCCAGGTCACATGGAGCCAGTGCCAGTGGTGGCCACAGCTTGTGCTGGTGGTGGGCAGCGGGGTCGAGGCATGACTGCTGCTGGGTCATGCGGTGGTCCCCCCCAGGAGGCTAGTCATGTGCAGACCAGGCACCCTGGTTGAGGCACAGGGCTGCACAGGAGGCAGTCTGACCTCCTCTAGGACCTCACTGCCAGTAGCTAACCCTGCTGCTGCTGCTGACCCTGCTGCTGCTGCTGAGCACAGCCTAGCCCCGCCCGACCCTGCTCCAGTACACAGACACTTGCTCTCTATTCAAGCCGCTACTTTGCAAGGCCTTCTTCGCAGGATAAACGTCTTTTGCAAAGTACTCTTTTTGCACAGTACTGCAAAATACTCTTTTTGCACAGTATTCTTCTGCAAATTTTTCCCATAAAAACCTGCTTTGCAGAACCTTCTTTGCAGGACCTTGTTTGCAGTAGGTATCAAGGATGCTAAGGGGGGGTGGCAGAGCGCAGCACCTCACACCTCTGGCCAGCATCCTGAGCGCCATGGCCCCCGCCTCCGCCCCCACTATGGCCATCATCATGTCCGCCGCCTCCTCAGCCAGCGGGTCGCCCTCCGCCAGCGCTGCGTCGCCGATGACCTTGGCACTCTGCAGCAGCGGGCGGCCGCCAAGGGGGGACACAACACAGCTCGTGGGCAGGCAGGCAGCAGGCAGGCAGGCCACCCACCCACCCACCCACCCACCCACCCACCCACCCACCCACCCACCCACCACCTGCTGTCAGGAAGACCCCTATGGGTCATGCCCTGCCCTGCCCAGCCCTGTCACATGCAGGGGCAGGCAGGCTACTGCCCCCCCACACACACACACACACAGCCACCCAAGCACACCTCCTCCACCAATCAACAGACTTCTGGAAGCACAGCAGCAGCAGCAGCAGCAGCAGCAGCAGCAACAGTAGCAGCAGTTGCAAACACAGCCGGGGCACACTGACCCGACAGGACCTGGGCATGGCAGCCCCATGTAAAGCACCAGGCAGGCAGGCAGGCCGCCCAATACCCACTCCTGCCTCCCCCTACTGCCCAGCCACCCACCCCCAGCCCCCCCACCCCAAGGCTGCCTCCACCTCCTCTACGCTCTGCCCGCTAAGCCCTCCCTGTCCAGCCCCTAACCCCTTACCCCCCACCCCCCAGCCCCCACCCCCCACCCCTTACCCCACCCCTTACCCCCCAGCCCCCACCCCCCACCCCTTACCCCACCCCTCACCCCCCAGCCCCCACCCCTTACCCCACCCCTTTACCCCCACCCCCCACCCCTTACCCCACCCCTTACCCCCCACCCCCCACCCCCCACCCCTTACCCCACCCCTCACCCCCCACCCCTTACCCCCCACCACACCAGTCAGCCCCCCACCTTCTTGGTGGACGTGTCTAGCCGCAGCCCAGGCCGGTTGGCCAGCTCGTCAGAACAGAGGAACTCGTAGATGAGCTCCAGCCCCGAGCCACAGGCAACCTGGGCAACCAGGGGGCGCAGCCAGCATTTCATCACCCAGGCCAGCAGGCAGGCGGAAGGCAGGGCAGCAAGCAGGGCGGCAGGCAAGGCAGCAAGCAGGGCGGCAGGCAAGGCAGCAAGCAGGGCGGCAGGCAAGGCAGCAAGCAGGGCAGCAAGCAGGGCGGCAGGCAGGGCAGCCCCTGATGACCCAGGCCTACATCACGCCAGCTGGCCCCATGCCGTGTCCGGGCTATGGGACTGGTAGGCAGCATTCAGGCGGCGGCCAACAGCAAGCCTGAGACCACAGCCTGACAGGCAGGTCAAGCAGCAGGGGGGGAAGCGGGGGGGAGGCAAAGGGGGCTGGGGGGGGGCCGGGGGAAAACTGGGGGGGGCATGGAGGATATGCTGCTGACCTGTTCGATCTCCACATGTCCCTCAAGCTTTGACTCGGCATACGCCGCCAGAGCTCGCTGCTTCCAGCCTCTGGGGGCAAAGCTGGCGTGTGACCCCTCCCCTGCAGCCAGGCAGCAGCAGCAGCAGCAGCAGCAGCAGCAGGGGCAGGGCTGGCAGCCGAAGGCTGGCAGAGCACCAGGTGGCCTCTCCTCCCACCCCTCCCACCCTCCTTTGCCTCCCCCCTGACCCCTCTGTGTTGATCCAGCCTGGTGTGGGCTGCATGGAGGCATGTATGGGGGGGTGACCCTGACGAGTGCAGAGCAGCAGGGGGGTGGGGTGGCCTGACCCCTCACTGGCCCTGGGCTGCAGCCAGGGGGGGCGAGGGGCCCCCCTGCTGCTCTGCAACCCAGGGCGCTGCAACCCAAGGCCAACTGGGGCTACAGGTCAGGGGGAAGGAGGAGGCAGGCGGGCGGGCAGGCAGGTGGGCAGGTGGGCCTAGGGTTGCTGCCTGGCATGCAGGTCACACCTGGTGGTGGCAAGTCACACCTGGCCACACTTTGTATTCCTGCTGGCTGTCGTCCCATGTCAGCTGAGCCGCTCCCAAGCCGGTGCCGGGCCCAATAACCGCTATGGGGGCCTGCGAGACCTCGCATACACATGGACATGCAAACATGCAAGCATGAACATGCAGGCGATCATACTGGTCTGGCACCGCTTTGCTGTAGGATGAGTGGTGCGACACAAGTGGCAACAAGCAGCACCATTCCTTCAGTCAGCTGCTCCTCCTGCTGCTGCATGGCCCTGCTCCCCCTCTCTGCTAAGCATTCCTGGCCCCACTGCCCCAACCATACACTCCACCAGCCCTGGCCCCACCTTGGGCTGGTGCACCCCCTTGTTGATGACGGCCATGTCGTGCTGGGGGCTCATCAGCGGCACGCCGTAGCCCACCGCCTCGAAGTCGTTCAGCAGGCCCACCCTGCACACCAGGCCCCACACAGCCCCCTCAGGGCGCACTCCAGGAGGCAGGGGGCTGGCAGTTGCTCAGCAAGCCCACCCTGAAGGCCACAGGGGGGCAAGGGACAGGGGGGCAGGGAGCTTGCAACTGTAGCAGCGGCTGCAGCTGACACCCTGACACTAGGCACAGCACAGCCACCCCCAGTGGGGGGGGGGAGGGGGTCTGGGGGGGGGTGCTCATGGCCAGGGCCATACCACACTGGAGTCGGTCAGCAAGCTTACCCTGAGGGCCCGGCACAGCACACGACAGGAGCATACTCAGAGCAGCGTGGAGCGCTGGGGGGGCCTGAGGGGCAGGGTGGCAGGCACCCCCACACACACACCAGGGGCAGGGGGCCAGCAGGGCAGGGGCAGGGGCAGGGGCAGGGGCAGGGGCAGGGGCAGGGGCAGGGGCAGGGGCAGGGGCAGGGGCAGGGGCAGGGGCAGGGGCAGGGGCAGGGGCAGGGGCAGGGGCAGGGGCAGGGGCAGGAACAGCCAGGTCGAAGAGGGGTCGGGAAGCTTGCAATCAAAGCAGGCAGCCATCTGGCGAGGTCCCAGCATCTGCTTTCCCTGACCCCAAGTTTGCCATGTCGCCTTTAGACTGGTTGACAGGCAAGGTGGCTGGCCCCGATTTGGCCAAGCCTCCTCTTCCCTTGGCCAAGGTTGTGTCTTGGTTGTGCTGTGCGCTGTGTGCTGACAGCCAAGGTCAAGGTCAAGGTCAAGGTCAAGGTCAAGGTCAAGGTCAAGGTCAAGGTCAAGGTCAAGGTCAAGGTCAAGGTCAAGGTCAAGGTCAAGGTCAAGGTCAAGGTCAAGGTCAAGGTCAAGGTCAAGGTCAAAGTCAAGGTCATTAATTAAGCTGTCAGCCTGTCAACAGCACCTGGCCACTCAATCGCACGGCCATTTTGCTTATTGCATGCAGCCAGGTGAGGCCTGGTGGGGGGTGGGTCCACTGGCCATGAGCCCTGCCTCATGACGTCCTGAGGGGCTGCAGCCATGCGCCTGCCCATGCCTGCCAGCCCCTCCAGCTGCACCACTGTTTCTAAGCACCGCATGCAAACACACACAGGCTGCTTGCATGCACCCCCTCCCGTGCTCTGGCTGCCACCCGGCAGCGGGACTGAGGCCCTACACACTACAGCAGTTGCAGGCTATGACCAAAAGCAGCGGCTGCAACTGCCCTCAAGCTTAGTTTTGCTGTCCTTTACAGCCAGCAACGACCCTCAGCCATCTTCCCGGCGGCATACAGGGGCCTAGGGGCCTAGGGGGAGGGGGAGGGGGAGGGGGGGGTGGGCGGATACCCTGGCTGCAGCCCACCTGAACCCGAATTGGGACTGCAGCTGCTCGCCATCCACTACCCATTTACAGTTGGTCATGTCACAGCGGTTGCCCTCCACCACACCTGCAAGCCATGAGGCAGGCATGAGATGCATGGAGGGGGGATGGAGGGGGAGGGGGAGGGGGAGGGGGAGGGGGAGGGGGAGGGGGAGGGGGAGGGGGAGGGGGAGGGGGAGGGGGAGGGGGAGGGGGAGGGGGAGGGGGAGGGGGAGGGGGAGGGGGAGGGGGAGGGGGAGGGGGAGGGGGAGGGGGAGGGGGAGGGGGAGGGGGAGGGGGAGGGGGAGGGGGAGGGGGAGGAGGGGGAGCGGGGGGAGGGGGAGGGGGGAGGGGGAGGGGGAGGGGGAGGGGGAGGGGGAGGGGGAGGGGGAGGGGGAGGGGGAGGGGGGAGGGGGAGGGGGAGGGGGAGGGGGAGGGGGAGGGGGAGGGGGAGGGGGAGGGGGAGGGGGAGGGGGAGGGGGAGGAGGGGGAGCGGGGGGAGGAGGGGGAGGGGGAGGGAGAGGGGGAGGGGGAGCACTGAGCAGAGTAGCCAGGGCCAGTCGAGGCGGTTTGGCACCTAGGCTAGAGCAGGCCGTCGGTCCCCGCCACCTGCCTATGCCACCCCCTCACCCCACCTGCCACTGCTAGGCCAGCGGCCACCGGGGGCCCCCCTGAAGCTGCGCTGAGCTGCAGGAAGTCCTTCACCACACCATTGGGGGTGTTCCCTTCCGTAGGATAGGTCTGCGTGCAGCCGGCGACAGCAGGGAGGGAGGCTGCTGGGGGGCTGCAGGGAAGTTAAGGAGCATCACTGCTCTTTGCAGCTCCGTGAGTGGTAGGCCAACCCTGGCCTGGGCCCACAGTCAGCTGCAGCCGTGTAGCTGACTCGTCCCCCGAAGTAACTGACTTGAGCCTTGCTTATGCAGCGGCACGGCGCCCCGTCTGCTTCAAGCTCTACTTAGTTTGCCTGTGTCCATCGCTTGCGACGGAAGCACCTTGTGGAACAGCTCTTTGCTGTCACTTGGACTCGACGTGCGCCACAAAGACAGCCGCGCGTTCGTCCCGCCGATGTCCGCAACCAGGATGTTAACCTCCTGCACGGTACCGACAGACCTTGGAACAACAGTTGTGACTTAGCTTTGGCCCGACATGCTTCGCACCTGCGCTGCAGCGTCCGCTCGAATAACAACGCTTCGCCGGAGCCTGTGACAACTGCGGCGAGCTGAGCGAGCTGTTGATTCGTAAGTCCTCGAGTAGGGCTGAACAGGGCTCCCTGCGGCTGAACGGTGCGCGAAGTGGCAGCCATGACCCAGACCCAGAGCGCTGAGACCTAACGCCATGCCGCGCAGGTAGCCTAGTTCACCCTACAAATGTAAGTCTGGGTCGGTATCTGATGGTTGCGATCTATGATCACCATGAAGGCGTCGAAAGGTCAATTTGAAATCAGACAGGGAGCACATGTTCCACACAACGCACTGATGAGCTGTGCCTGGACATGGTAACCGACATTCCTCTGCTGCGAGGTGACGGTTGAGCTTCCGCGCTGCAAATGCATCGCGCATCGCGGCTGGAGCTTGGCTTTTACGCATCGGTGGGGTTCTGCGAAGGCAGCTCAATATTGACGCCTTGGGTAGAATCCATGGTGCATGCATGTCCGAGCCCGCGTTCCCCTGCCCGCAGATCGTGGCAGTCCTGCAGCTCATCGTGTTGCGTGATGCCATCCTGTTGTCTGACAGCGCAGCCGCGGCCATCACGTCAGCCGCAGGGAGCGCCCAGCTGCCCTACCGCCTGCCAAGCATCCTCAGCCTTCCCAGCCTTGACCACGCCGCCTACCTTGACTCCCTGAACACCTTGCAGCAGCAGCAGCAGCAGCAGCAGCAGCAGCATGGTTCCTGGGCCTACTGGCGGCACAAGCTGCCTGCCATCCTGCTGGGGCGCACAGCCAGGGATGCGTCAGACGTGCAGTGGCGGGAGTTCCGCGGCTCGCTGGGTCGCCTGGCGGCGGGCCTGGGCTTGTGGGCGATGGCGTCACGATGGGTGAGGGCCTGATGAGCCCGCACCTCCTCCCGTCTCTCCCCATCATCCCTACTGAACAACCCTGGTTCAGCAGCTACCAGGCAGCTACCAGGCAGCTACCAGGCAGCTACCAGGCAGCTACCAGGCAGCTCTCATGGCCTGGCTGGCTGACTGGCCTGCTGTGTGGATGCATGCTGGCTGCAGCTGAGGGCTGCGGGGGGGCCCTCACCCCACCTGGCCTACCTGCTGCTTACCTCCCTGCTCATGCTAGGTGAGTCACCCCCCCCCCCTCCCTGACCCCCTCCCCCCACCCCCTCCCCACCTTGCCGCCCTGTGGGCAGAGCCACCCCACCCTCTGGCCCCACCCCCTCCCTCCCCTCCCCCCTCGGGGTGTGTGGCTGCAGGCGGGCTGCATGGAGCCACCTCCATGTGGGTGGTGCTGCTGCTGGGCTGCAGCTTCCTGGTCAGCCGGGTGGCAGCGGGCAGGGCCTACGGGTGGGTGCCGGCGTGGCGGGGGCAGGGGGGTGGGGGGGGGGGTGGCAGGCGGGCCGGGTGTGTGGGGCCAGGAGTGCATGTGGGGCGGTCTGCAGGGGGCTGGTGGCGCAGGTGGCTGCAGGGGGCAGGGGGCTGCGGCGTGGCGGGGGCAGGGGGCAGGGGGCTGCGGCGCTGAGGAGCCTGCAGCCCGGTGGCAGTGGCCCTGGTCCTGAGCCCTGCTGGCCCCGAGCCGTTGCGCCCAGGCCCCCCGCTGCTGCTGCTGCTGCTGCTGCTGCTGCCCCAGGCCGCTGCTGCTGTGGAGCTGGCATCTGAGCGCCCTGGTGGCAGTGCGGGGCACCCAGGGCTTCAGGGGCCTGCAGTGAGCGCTGCCAGCCCTGCACTCAGCCCTGGTGGCCTGTGCCGCCCTGTGCCGCCAGCTGCCAGCTGACAGGGATAGAGGTGCCCTCTGGCTAGTGGCAGGGCAGTGGGGACACAGGGGGGCAGGGGCTGCTGCCCTGAGCTGCCCTGCGCTGCCAGCTGCCAGCTGCTTCCTGGCGGGGCAAGGATGGCAGGGCGTGACGTGTGAGGCAGGACTACAGCGGAAGAGGGGGGTGGGGGAGAAGGGGGGTCGAGGGGGAGGAGGGAGGGGAGGGTGAAGGAGGGTGGAGGGTGGAGGGTGGCAGGGCACAGGATGGCAGACAACAGCGGAGGGGGGGTGGGGAGAGAGGGGGGAGGGGGGGGGCACTGTGGCAGACTGTGCTGGCCCCAGCGCTGGCCTGCTCCCTGTAACCACCCGCAGCCTGCTGCCTCTTGTCAGCTGCCTGCCCCACCTGCTGCTTGCTGCCGCCCCTGCTCCCCCCCCCTGACCCCGCCCCGTGCCCTGCCATGTGCCTCCCCCCCTCGCCCAGTCCAGGTCTGGCCTGGATGGAGCAGCAGGGGGGCCCCCTGCGCTGGCACATCCACTACAACCTGCTGCTGCTGCGCATGCTGTCATACGGCATGGACCTACACTGGGCGGTGCGCTCAGCCTCAGCCCCAGCCGCTGCCCCAGCCCCTGCCCCTGACACTCCCGCCACTGCTGCCGCCGCCATGCCAGCGTCAACACCACCAGCACCCTCAACAGCAGCAGCAGCAGCAGCAGCAGCAGCAGCAGCAGCGGCCCCTCACACCCTGCTACGAGCGCCTCTGGTTGCTTCAGCCGCTGCTCCTGGCAGTGGTGGGGGGGTGGGGGGGGGTGAGGAGGCGCCACCCGGTCCCGCCCCCCCCCGGAGGTGACCCCTCAGCAACGGCACTCCAGGCGAAGGTGTGTGTGCCAGCCTAACCTCACCCTCACCGCCCCTGATGCTGGCAGAGGCAGGGGTGAAGCCCCTCACCGCCCCCCTCATGGCTCCGTCTGATGGGTCAGGGAGGCATGGGGTCAGGGAGGCAGGGGTCAGCTAGTGGTGTGTGGGTGACCTACCCGTGCGGCCCCAGGTCAGGCCTGCAGGGGGCGCCCTGCAGGGGGTGCTCAGCCTAGCTGCCCCCTTACGCCTAGCAGCTCAGCAGCGGCCTAGGTGACAGCGCCAGCGCCTTGGCAGGCTGTGGCCAGGTGTTGGGGCTGCAGCGCCTGAGGGTGCAGGGGCAGTGTGACCACATGGCAGTGTGACCAGATGGCAGTGTGACCACAGTGTGAAGAGGCATGGTGAGGTTCTGCAAGTAAGCTCCAGCCGCTGCTCCACAGGCTGCATCTTTTTGAGCTGCTCACACCTGCTGCCCGGTCACACAATCATGGTACGCAGCCTGAGCTCACACCTGCTGCCTGGTCACACAACCTGAGTAAGCTGGCCTGGGTGAGGAGGGGGTGGAGGGGGCACCGCAGCAGGCGCTGTGCAGCCACTGCCTCTGTCACACCAGCCACTCACCTCCACCACCATGATGCCCCAAGGACGCTGCCACAGGCCCCCACCACCATGACCGCCCCACCACCACTCGTTCCACCTACCCCCCCCACCCCACACTGTCGCCCCCCCTTACCATGACTGCTCAATTCAATCCCCCCAACCCCCACCCCACCCCACCCCACCACTCATTGTCCCCATCCCACAGCAACAGCCACCCCCTGACCCCCCCCCCCCTCCTACCCTGGCCCTTGACGCAGGTGCGTGTGGAGGCGCCCCGCCCCCTTGGGCAGTACAGCCTGGTGCTGTACTGTGTGTACTGCCTGTACCCGCCGCTGTACATCGCTGGCCCCATCATGACCCACAACGACTTTGTGGCACAGCTGCAGGGGCCAGGGCCCTCCCGCCCCTCCTGGCGTCAGGTGAGGGGGCAGCAGCAGCAGGGCCACAGCCAGGCAGCCAGCTAGGGATGGCCAGCGCCTACTCAGGACATGCGGCCAGGCTGGCCCGTTGCCTAGTCTGGCCACTGGGGGGGGCGGGGGCGGGGGCGGGGGCGGGGGCGGCCCTACACCCCAGACACCTGGTGTGCCTGGTTGTGTGGCTGGTGCAAGGCCATGGCAGAGCTGTTGGCCACCCAGGCCCTGACCTGACCCCTGCTGACTCTCCCCCAGCTGCTGGGCGCACGGCCCAGGTGTTGGTGTACAGCCTGCGCTGGTGCGGCGCCCTGGCCGCCCTGGAGCTGCTGACCCGCTGCCTGCTGGTCAACGCTGTGGCCAAGTACGGGCTGCTGACATCACGCCTGGACCTGCTGCGGGGCTGGCTGCCGGGGCCCCCCTCCCCCCTGCACTTTGCGCTGGTGGGCTTCTGGGTCCTGGTCTTCATGTGGCTCAAGGTCAGTGAGACGGTGGCGGCGGCGGCAGCGGCAGCAGCAGAAGCAGCGGCAGGGGACCGTGGCCCTGACCCTGAGCATGACCCGTTGTTCTCCCCTCCTGCCCCTGCCCTCCTGCCCAACAGCATGTCTTGCTTTGGTGGCCAAAGCTGGGGTCAGGGAGGTCAGGGGGTCAGGGGGTCAGGGCGACATGGAACCCTCTTCCCTACCCCTACCCCCTGCTACCTCCCCAGCTGCCCCCTGCCCCCAGCTCCCAGCCCCCAGCCCCTGCCTCCTGCCCCCTGCCCCCGGGCCCGACTGTCTAGCTGATGGTGCTGCTGGCGTGCAGTTCCTGGTCATTTGGCGCTTCTTCCATTGCCTAGCGCTGCTGGAGGGCGTGGAGCCGCCTGAGAACATGGGCCGCTGCGTGTGTAACAACTATGACATAGAGGTAGCTGCCCGGCAACTGCCCAACCCCTCCCTCCCACCACCCCCCGCCTAGTGCCCGCTCTCAACACCCAACACCTAACATTTCTGGCCTGGCTGGGGGGAATCCAGAGGCAGCCCTCTCTTGCCCCTCTGCCCGCCTGCTCGCCCGCCCCCCTGCCCCCCTGCCCTGCAAGTGAAAGGCTGGGTCAGGGCAGGTGGTCAGGCAGGCCAGCGGGCGACGGGCAAGCCATGAGCTGCTAAGTAGCACGACCTGATGCATTTGTAGCTGGCCTGCCAGACCCCTCCCCTGGTGCCTGCCCCCATGGGCCCATGTGCCTGCCCCCCTGTGAGCGCTGCCCTGCTGGATAAGCTGGCGTGCTGCGCTGGCTGGGCGCAGCCCTCCTGTCCCCTTCCCACACCCCTGTGATGCCACTCCTGGCACATCACACATTCTGCCAAGTCACTCTGATGGCAGCGGCACCGCCCTGCCAGGGCTTCTGGCGCGGCTGGCACTGCTCTTACAACCGCTGGCTGGTGCGGTACCTGTACATCCCCCTGGGCGGCGCCACCCGCCGCCTGCTGGTCATCTGGCCGGTGTTCCTGTTCGTGGCGCTGTGGCACGACCTGGAGCCGCGCCTGCTGCACTGGGGGCTGCTCATGCCGGCAGCCTTCTGCCCTGAGCTGGTAGGACCCTGGGGGGGTCTGCAGGGTCCTGGGCCAGGGCCCTGGGTTAGGGTTCGGGACCCCGACCCCGACCCCGACCCCGACCCCGACCCCGACCCCGACCCCGACCCCGACCCCGACCCCGACCCCGACCCCGACCCCGACCCCGACCCCGACCCTGACCCTGACCCTGACTCTGACTCTGACTCTGAACCTGACCCTGACCCTGAACCTAACTTCATTGCGTGGCTATCTGGGGAGGGGGCTGTCCTTTGCCATGCACGTGTTTGTCTCACAGACGCTGCACTATCCCCCACACACAGGTGGTCAAGGCAGCGGCCAAGCTTCCCCTGCTGGCCCGCCACCGCCAGCGCTGGTGGTACCGGCAGGTGGCTGCGCTGCTGGCCAGCTGCAACATCTTGGCGCTGATGACGGCCAACCTCGCGGGTTTCGTCGTCGGGGTGGAAGGTGTGGGGCCGCTGGTGCGACAGGTGCTGGGCCAGCCGGCCATGGCGGGCGGTGTCCTGGGCACCTTGTTTTGCGCGGTGCAGCTCATGTTCGCAATCCGGCAACGCGAGGATGCGGAAAAGCAGGGGCGCGTCGCTACGGCGTGATGTGCCGGTCGCCAGGGGTGTGACGTGTGGCGAGATGCCCCGGGGATGGGGTGAGCGGTGCGGGCGCGACCGCTATTTGGCATGCAGGGATGATGATGTGGCAGGCGGTGCAAAAAGAGTTGCTGGGTCGAGAGTGCTGGGTCGAGAGTGTGGTGCTTCATGAACAGCTCGTGAAACAATACCGCTGCATGGAGCAGGATGAGCTGCAAACATGTAGTTCCGTGCAGAGTTAGCCTGGGGGCGCGGCCTGCTCCCACCACCTACCCTAGGTGTAAGGGACTCCCTCACCCCTCGTCCCTGACCCCTGAGCAAGGTTACCTCGAATCACATAACCAACACCGAGCGACCCTTACTCTATACCCAGCAGCCATATCAGGCTCGTGGCTCATCGGTATAAGCTGCCACAGCAGTGGCGTACTTCTCACTCACAAATTTCAGTGGTTCAGGATTGTTCCTCATGGTTCCTCACAACCTTCCTTCGCACATCTTGGCATCCTTCCACTGATACTCCCCGCTTAAAGGAAACCAACGGACCGAACGACGCCACTAGCAATGCCAGTACACACCTGAAGAATAAATCAGCCATGGCTGCCAAGCATTGCTGTGTCTGCAGCCCACCTAGCACACACCTACTACACGCAAGCTGAGGCCCCACTGGGTGAATGCAGCATTGAAGCACTGGCATCTCCAGTCAATGTAAGTGAGTCAGCGGCTCTGAGTCACTGGGTCAGCCTCTAGGTCAGCGAGTCAATCACCGAGTCGATCACAGGGTCAGCGGCACCCCTCAGCAGTCACAGCTACTCCACAGAGCACCTACAGCTGAGGGTGGTTAGGGGTTTTCCATTCGCATTAGTAGTGGCAGTAGGGCATGAAAGGTAGAGCATCAAGGGCGTCATGGGCTTGTCTTATTGGTGGTATGAGGTAATGGGATGTGATGTACCTGTGATGCGAGTAATGCGGGGTGTGGTGAGTAGTATCTATGGCGCATCTTCCCATTGCTACCTTCTGGCTCTGGCCCTGACCCAGACCCTAACGCTAAACCTCCAACCCTCCTCTTTTCCCTAACGAAATATGCAGCTGCCGCACATCGCGCCAGCATGAGCGGCTGGCACTCCCTGGCATATTACCCCAAGCCTGGCACTCCCTTGCATAGCCCTTGATGAACACCCCAAGCTACAGCAAGGCTGGTCCCCAGGAGGATGAATGCAAGACTCCGATCAGGTCAGTCGACTTGCAATCAAGCCACCAGGTCAGCCACCTGGGACGCCCATGGGGCCCACGGTCTACTGCACTGCCAGCTGGATGTCTTGCGGTGCAGTGCTGCCAGCTGCAGGGCCAGCTGTGACTGCCAAGTCAAGGACAGACCCTGGTGGGCACACGCTGTGGGCAACCAACCAGTCCACCAGGCGCTGGATGCAAGCCTCCTTCTCAGGTCCCATCAGGAGCTGCGGGCAGGTGGTTGAGCAAGCAGGCACACGGGTCGGCAGGCAGCAAAAAGGGCGGGCAGGTGAGAGCGCAGGAGGGCAGGGAGTAAGCCAGTAGCTGGTGAAGCAGAGTGCAGTGCCTGCCTGCCTAGCCTGTCCTCCCAACCTCGTGATAGCCGCCTGCGATCTCATTCAAAGTCTTGTCCTGTGAGCTGCTGGCCTTCAACAGGTCCTTCACAGCCTGCACAACGCCACAATGCGCACACAAGCGACAAGACACCACTTTTCTACGGAGTACGCTGCTGTGCGGTGGTGTGGGAGGCTTGGGCAAGATGGGAGATCAGGCTGAGCAGGAAGAAGCAAGAGGGAAGAGTAGGACAACCAGACTTGACCCAGAGCAACACTCGACCTGTTGCAAACTGGCCCAGTCACCCTCACCTGCAGGCTGGTGCAGCGGTCCATGGTCCCATGGCAGGCGTATAGAGGCACACTGATCTTCCTTCGCAGCTTCTGCATGGCTTTGAAACCCTGCGTGCCAACGAAGGAGCACCTCAGAGGAGTAGAAGATGAACAGATGACAGCATGCATGGTGTGAGTTATGAGGGCATCAGCACGAGCAGGGCATCAGCACGAGCAGGGTGTAGGCATGACCAATTCGCCAGCCCTTCCTAGTGCTATGCATGGCTGAGTTGGGGCAAGAAGGGTAGTGTCGAAACCTGGCAGCGGGCACCCTGTGTGTTGCGGGTTGCTGATGAGCAAACGTACCTTCAGCACCTCATTGCCTGTGCGTGCCTTCACATCATCAACGTAGTTCAGGGGGTCCTCCAGGTACTCCCTGACCACCTGCACCACATCCCCCCATGCCTGCTGCATGTTTGCCATGTGTGCGCCCCTACGGCCACCATGTACATTGCTCCACAACACATGCTGCTGGGACACATGAGGGGCCATAGGCTGGGAAGAAAGTCTGCTGTCACATGCGTGGGGGGAGAAGGCGTAAGGGAGGGAGAGTAGCAGGGGATTAGGTGGCGCAGACCTGTGGGTCCTGGCTCATGTCTGCAGGTCGGACAGCCGGTACAATCTTTGCAAAAGGGACGCAACCTGCCAGGCAGTTGCCCAGAGGAGCTTGGCACCTGACAGGAGCCAGCCGTTGATCCCGCAAACACACCCACGGATTAAGCTGGAAGCCACCAGCTGAGGCCAGAGCCACGGTGGCGGGACACCTGACACAACTGGCCACATTCAAGCACATGGGGCAGGATCTGACACGAGGCAGGTCCCGCCCTGTGGCCCACCGCCAGCTTGCATAGCCACACCAGCGCTGCAGCAGGCCACAGCAGCTGCATGATCGCGGGCGCTCACTTCAGGGTCAAGGTCCACTCCACATCGATGGCTGCGGAGTGCAGTGCAATGCCTGCAGAAGGGAGCAAGCAGCAGCAGCAGCACGGCAATCAGCATTGAGCACCCAAGGTGCTTGGCTCTGAAGCATGGGCAGTGGGGATTTAAAAGATCCATGTAATGCAGAAGAGGAACCCCGGGCACATGCGCCTCTACCTGAAAAGATGCCTGGGTTGCGTGCGGATGCCATGCAGCTGACAAGGCCTCCAAGGGATTGGCTGACAGACAGGAGTGGCAGCAACTTCATGCGTCCTTCCGGTTGGGCGTCACGCACAAGCTGGACGAATTGCAGCAGATCCATGACCTACAAAAGTATAAGTTGTCTTACATGGGGAAGGGCGGGTGTGAGGAATGCCTGCACTGGGCAGTGTGCGATACTGGGATGGAAAAGGTGGGGTGGTGGTCAGGGCCCTTACCAAGTCCTCAAAGTCATGCACGTAACACCTGTACTTTGCTTCCTTGGGTTCACTTTTCCCTTGTCCATGGACGTCATATGCATACACAGCCAGCCCGGCGGCAGCCATGCGTACAAACACTGCAAGGGTGGCATCGGCACTGTTGGCTGTCGAGCATGAGCCTTTGAGGTTCAAGGAGCTGTCTTCTAAGCAGTGTTACCAAGTACGGCCAAAACAAGGTAGTTTTCCTCGTTGTCTCATAATCTGACTCCTTGACTAACTTGACAACGTGCTTGTGCCTGGTGAGCTTTCAGCATCATTATCAGCAGCATCACAATCATCATAAGCACCATCAGCAGCAGCAGCAGCAGCAACAGCAGCAGCGGCGGCAGCAGCAGCAGCAGCAGCGGCGGCAGCAGCAGCAGCGGCGGCGGCAGCAGCAGCGGCGGCAGCAGCAGCAGTGGCAGCAGCAGCAGCGGCAACAGCAGCAGCGGCAACAGCAGCAGCAGCGGCAACAGCAACGGCAACAGCAGCAACAGCAGCGGACACAGCAACAGCAGCAGCGGCAACAGCATCACCATGTCATGGATGAATGTGGCATGTACGTAGGCGGTGCAACGCTTGGACACTGACACTGGCTGAGCGTATCCTTGTGTGCGTGTGATTCTGACTGGCTGTCCTTGCCATCAGCAGCCTTTGCGGCGTGAGAGCAAAGATACTTGCAAGGATTTGAACCCGTGAGAGAAAGAGATAGGCATTACAGCACCAGTGGCAGGACCACCGTCACACTGTCTGGGGCAACATACGCTCGCACAGAGCAAACAGGGTACAGGGGGAGGCCTAGCGCTTGTCAGGCCTGCCCCACACTACCTGGACTGCAACAGGTGACTCTGAATGGCGTCCTTAGCGTCCCCACCACCTGCCTCTTAGGAGGCCCAGCTAGACATGGTAAGCAAGGCAAAGCGACCAACCCCGAAGGCCAAGCTAGGCCAGTTAGAGCCGCACACACTCCGGATAAATCAGCAGGTAGCATGTCCTCTAGCATGTCTCGTCGAGCGAACACGAGCAAATACGAATACGACAATACGAGGAAACGGGAGAACGTGGAAACGTATAGTACGAGCGACCGTCCTTGGTAACACTGCTTCCAGGTATCATGTTACGTGCCCTGCACTCACCATGGTCATAGCGTGCGACGTGCTCGCCAATGCCTGCGTCTCAATCAGTTCCCGGGATTGTGTCAGTGTCGGATACAAAATGCAAAGCAAGGCTGTCAATGTGAAGCAGCACACCTGTGTGGAACACGACCAAGGAGCAAGGATCGCCCTGGGGGAGATACTGGACCCGGAACAGCTTCTGCTGTCGAGCATTCATGAATGTGCCTTCCTCTCTTGACACCATCGCAGCGAACAATGCAGATTGAGGGTGACGATGCTAAAGCTTTAGAGTCTGACGATGGACTTGCACAACTTGCACATGAACCATGCAGACATCATAGCTTGCATGAGTACAACCTCTCGTACCTCCGACATGCCACACATCTCAACAGTTCCATAGCTTAGCAGCAGGTATGGTCTTAGCTCAACTAACTGCTTACCCTGACTTCCTGGCTTGTCAAGCTTGAACAGCAGCACCTACAAAATATCCATGGCTGTATGAAGCCCCACCAAACATGACAAGAAAGATAGCCACGCCAGCGCTGCAAGGGACAGCAGCAGCTGCATTGCTACCGGTGGGGGTCCTGCAGGGGAGCAGGGTTCCGTGCAGGAACGCGCAGGGTCGCCGTACAGGGTTGCCAGCTGGCAGTGTGCTATGGGAGCAACGGCGGCTGAAAGCGGTAGCCATGCACCGGAGGCTGCTGGGGCTGAGGGCCACTTAGGCTGGGGGTAAAATGGTGTTCATGGGGCTGTGTGGAGTAAATCCAATGCACATGGACATGGTGCATGAGTGCCTACCACCTACATTGTTGCCTGACCACGAGGGCTATAGTGTAGAGCTGGCATGACCTGCATTCACTGTAAGCTGATGACAGCTTAAGAAGGGGGCACAAACTCCTGTGCTACAGCGGGCTGCTGATGCTGCTGCTGCTCCTAGGCCTTGGGTGGCTTGTGTCGCAGCCGTTTGTAGCCCAGGCCTGGGTACTCCTTGCCCTTGGCTGGCAGAGCTGTCTGCTCAGGCCACCAGCACAGCTCCAGCGGGCGCCACCTGCTCTCGTCAATGCGGGGGATGTTCAGCGCTGCATTGCAGTCCCTGTCCAGCCACCTGCATGGCTGTGGTGCTGGCTTGGCTTTTGCAGCCTTGCCCTGGGCCTTGGTGGGCTGGGTGGGCTCAGCTGCCTCTGGCTCAGCCTTGGTGCGCTTGCTGCGCTTGGCTGGCGGATTAGTGCTGGGCCCAGGCTCTGAGGCTGCTGCCGGTGTGGCTTCCTGGCTGCTGCATGGGGCCTGTGGGGGCTTGCGGGGGGCCACTACCGGGCTCCACATCAGGCCCTGCACTAGCTGGTCACGCTGCTGGCTCCAGGCTGGGTGCAGCAGGCGGTGTTCCACCTGCCCTGCTGGGGGCAGTCTGCACGCCTGGTGGGCTGCTCATGGTCCAGCTCCTCCTCACAGGGCTGCAGGCCACTTCCTGCTGAGCTAACCCGGGTGGTGCGGTGCTCATCCACAGGCACCTCCTTTGGAGGTTGGCTTTGGAGGTTGGCTTTGGAGGTTGGCTTTGGAGGTTGGCTTTGGAGGTTGGCTTTGGAGGTTGGCTTTGGAGGTTGGCTTTGGAGGTTGGCTTTGGAGGTTGGCTTTGGAGGTTGGCTTTGGAGGTTGGCTTTGGAGGTTGGCTTTGGAGGTTACCTTTGGAGGTTGGCTTGTATCCACCCGAGCCCTACCTCCTTAGTGTAACAACTACTACTACCTCCCTGCCCCGCAGCTGCTCTGTGCCCCTGGGCCTGCACACCACCTTGCAACAGGCCTGCAGCACAGCGTCAGCACCCCACCCACCCCTGGTGCCAATGTTAGCAATGCCAAAGAACACCACCAGCTGCTTGGCACGCCCATGGCGCTCCATGGTAACCTCCGCCATGTCCTCTGTTGATTGTCACTTTGTAGTTGTCCAAAGGTCCCTTCAGCATAACGGACAATGTCCATCTCCACGCTGTCGAGCCGCATTGATCAGCCCCAGCTGTCTTCGTTGACGTATGCAAGCTTGTGATCAGTGCCCTCAGTACTTACAGTAACAGCGTTTGCTCTGTGCATTTGCTCGTTGCATGCATCTCCCACGATTACATGCCTTACATCACCTTTTATCGTATTACTAACATTGTGTATGACCTAACATTGTGTATGATATGTATAGCCCCTCTCACTAGCCCCTCTTACTGGGATTGGTGTCATCTTGCTGGCAGCTCCATGCAAACTCGAGAAATGTTTAAAGCCATGCAAGCATCTTCACGGGACATTCAGGAGACACTGTAAGATTGCTGATCGCTGAATGAGACCTATCAATCAGCCATTGTTCCTGGAAGTTTAATCGGAGGGTGCTGCTTGTTGCAGTGTTGCCCCGCGCTATGCGGTGATTAAGCAGCGGTAGAAATGGGCGACCGCGATCGGCAGGAGGTATGTCCAAGAAATCTGGCCCGCTGCCTACCTGTCCACCCGCCCACCTGCCACCTTTTCTCAACACCGCCACCTTTTCTCAACACCGGCTTCCCAGCATCCACCCCTGCTGCCCTCTCTTCCTTCCATACTAAGGGTGGCTAGTCCTTACCACACCTCCCGCCAGCTGACCCAACTTGCAGCACTGCGTGATGCCTTTCACAATGTGATGCCTCTCATGACTCTCACTCAACTCGGTGGCAGCATGCAATGGAGCAGACCCTGCCGTGGCAACCCTCTGCCACAGCAGCGCTCCACTGAGATGCTTTGTGCTCTTGCAAATCTCCAGGGTCGTCCCCAGCACAGCAGCACCCGCGACCGGCGTGGCGAGGGCGGCAGCAGCCCACGCCGACAGGACGCCTACCCCCCCCGCAGCCACAGCCAAGCTGGCAGCACCCGGCCCCCAGGCCCTCCCCCCCCGGAGGGTGGGCCCCGGGCTGGGTACCGTGGAGCAGATGAAGGGCGGCGCCATGACGCCGGCCCTGGGCCAAGCCATGCTCGGGGCGCAGCTGACGAGGGGTCCAGGCACCGCCCGGGCCAGGGGGGGGACAGGGACAGGGGCGGAGGGCAGGGGCCCCGTGACAGGGGGGGCTATGGCGGAGGGGAGGGGGGGGGACTGGGCCAGGGGTGGGGAGGGGGGTGGGGGGGGGAGGCAGGGGGGGCTATGGGGGCCAGGGTGGGGGGGGCTATGGGGGTCGGGAGGATCGGGGGCGGGGGGGTGGTGGGGGTGGAAGCTACCGGGAAGGTGGGTACGGAGGTGACAGCGGCTACAGGGGTGGCCGGGGAGGGGGAGGGGGAGGTGGGGAAGGAGGGTATGGCGGGGGCCGGGGGTATGGGGGCGGACGCGATGATTGGGGCGGGAGGGGCGGCAGGGGTGGCTATGGCGGTGGTGGTGGTGGAGGCGGTGGCTATGGTGGTGGCCCCGGTGGCGGTGGCAGGGGGGGAGGTGGCAGGGGCGGCGGCAGGGGGGGGCGGCCGCACGGCAGCGGATCCCCAGTATGAGCCCTACACCCTGCCGCCCGGACAGCGGCCCAAGGTCAGTGATCAGGGGCTGGGCAGCTGCACCTGCTATGGCAGCTGGGGGTGTGTGTGAGGCTGCTGTGAGCCACTGCTGGCCTGTTGGGAGGCTGTGGGCTGAGCTAGAGGTGCAGAGTGTGAGGTGGCTGCCAGAGCACACCCAGAGGCTGACCTGCCACAGGGGCCCTCCCCAGCGCGCCATGCCACTGGGCCTGAGGACCTTGCACCTTGGACCCAGCTGCCTGCCTTGCTGCCCTGCCCCTAAGCCTGGCTGTTCCCCCCCGCCTGCCCCCCTGCCTGCAGCCCAGCCCCCCCGGGCAGTTGACCTACCCTGACGGCCGCACCGTGCGACCCCGCCGCCCCCCCAGTGGGCAGCTAGGGCAGCACATCCACGTGCTGGCCAACCACTTTGCCATCGGCCTCACCGGCTGTGTGCTGCAGCGACATGACGTGCAGATCCGCAGCGCTGGAAGGCTGGGTGGGGCGGCAGGTCAGAGGGCGGGGCAGCAGGCCAGGGGGAACACTCACCCACACGTCAGTGACTTGAGCAGCAGCACATGAGGGGGGGCTTGCCAGGCCAGAGGGAAGTACCCAGCCATGAGCAGGAGGAGGAGGAGGGAGGGCTCCTGACAGCCCCGTATGGTGCCGTGACACTGCCTCCCCCCAACACCCTGACACCCCCACACCCCTGCCTCCCCCACTCCCCTTACCCCTTGCCTGATGCCCAGCTCTGTGTCAACCCTCTGCTGCTCCATGCCTCAGCGGCGTCCATGCTTGCATGCCCATGCGGGCGCTCAGGTTCGTCCGGCCCCTCTGGCACCCTCCGCACGGCCCTGACCGCGGCTGAGGCTGCGGGGGGCATGCTGTCCCTGACTGACCTGAAGGCCATGAAGCGGGAGGAGGCGCGCCCCGTCATTGCGCAGCTGGTGCAGCAGGTGAGGCCTGGCAGGGGGGCTGGGTTCCCCCTAGGGCCCCCCCCACCCCCCTGCCGCCAGCCCTGTGACGGAGCGCTGCCTGCTGCCAGGTCTCACCCGCTGGCCCCTCAGCGCGTCGTAGCTGGCTGAACCTCCTTCCTTACCCCTTGCCCCCTCTGACGCCTTGCATGGTCTTACTTCCCCTACGCTGTGGGATAGGGGGCGGCTGGCTGGGGGGCATGGGTAAGGCTATGGGGGTTGGGGCGCTGAAGGCTACAGCTGCTGCTGCTGCTGCTGCTGCTGCTGCTGCTGCTACCCCCTGCTGCCGCTGCTGCTGCTGGGTGGCCGTACTGACCTGAATGAAGCACATCCTGCCATGCCCCTTCTCTACACATCTGTACTATCCCAACATGCATGCCTATGATTCCACACGATGTTCATGATTCCCACCCAACTTTCCACAACTCCCACCAAATGTTCCTCAATTCCCACATATTGATTTCATGATCCCCACATAATGCTGCATAATGACCACATAAAAGCTCCACAAACACCACATAACGCTCCACAGCTCCTTCATCAAGCTCCACCTACCCCTCCTGCTGGTGCACATGCACGCAGCTGCGTCTCGACCCTTGGGCCTTTGACGGGCGGGCGCTGCTGCTCAGCTTGCAGCGGGCGCCCCAGGGGCTGCATGAGGTGGTGCTAGGGGCGGCACGCTACGAGGTGGGTGGGTGGGGGGTGGGTGCAGCCTTAGGGGCCAGGGGGCCTGACCGCCTGGCCCTGGCCCTGGCCCTGGCCCCCACACACTGCTGCTGCTTGGCTGGCCCCTGAAGAGCCCTGGCTTAGCCTTCACACACATCACACTGCGTAATGGCAGCATGGGGCTGGGCTGTATGGCAAAAATCATGCGGCATGCGCCATGCGGCTTGCACACAAGTTTAGGGCACTGATAACAGATAAGGTAGGGGCAGTGCAAGCAGATTTCCCTGAGCTCTACTGAGCCCTACAGTTGCAACAAGCACTCCATCAAACGTCCAGCAGTGGCAGCAGCAGCATCAAGGGAGGCATCAGGATGAGGGCAGCAGGAGCAGCAGCAGCAGCAACAGCAGCGGCAGCGGCAGTAGCAGCAGCATCAAGGGAGGCATCAGGATGAGGGCAGCAGGACCGGCAGCAGCAGCAGCAGCGGCAGCAGCAGCAGCAGCAGCATCAAGGGAGGCATGAGGGTGAGGGTGTTTGACCTGCAGGTGGATCTTAAGTGGACGGGGGAACTGGACCTGACGCGCGCAGCCAAGGCCCTAATGGACTTCACCGCCTCCCAGGTGACTCACAAGCCTTGGTCACATGTGTGACCTGTCATGCACATGTGAGTGACATACGATTTGTCAAATCATGCATGGGACGTGGCACATGCATGTGAGCGAGACGGTAAGCTAATCAAGTCAACAGATCAACCAGTTGAGGGGCCAGCAGACCACTCAATGGCATCAACAATGCAAAAAGTATGGCGTAGCATGACTATATGTGTCAGCCAGCAGCATGCAAAGTAGGCCACAATGTGTAGGAAAAAAAGCCAAGGCCACAATGCTTCCTATTGACAAATGCCACATAATGATGTAATTTTGATGATGTCGATGATTGCCATGAGCTGGTGAGAAATTCAGGCCCGCATCCAGCTGGCCTGTAGCCATCTCATGTCAGCGCTGAGCACCGCTATTGACATGCACTTGGTGCTTTGCGTCTATGTTGAGAATTGCCGATCACATGCACCTGGTACTTGGCCTCTTGCTGGCTGTGTCTCTTGCCATCATCAGCGTCAACACCCTTGCAAGCGTGGGCCCCTCATACACAAGAGTGACCTCTTACAAGAGTGACCCAGTGTGACAAGTACAGCCAATTACAGTGTCAAGGCCATGGACAGTTGACGGCTGGTGTCCCTGCAGCTCACACTCTCTGTCCATCCTTGTTTGTGTCACACCCCTTCTCACGCCCCTGGTCACACCCTTGTCACACCCTGGTCGCAGACCCCGGCAACTGCCCAGCAGCTGCAGCTGGCTCTGGGGCAAGAGGCCCTCCAGGCCTTAGACGTGTTGGTGAGGTCTGCCATTGCCCGCCGCCCTGACCTCGTGCCCCGAGCCACCTCCTACTACTCCGCCAGTAATGATGAGTCAGCGGGCAACATGGAGGGTGGCTGCATGGTGGGTCACACCTGCCGCATGCTGCTCAGAGCTGTTCTGCTTGGCAGCATGAGGGTGAGGTACGATGGGAAGCTGCATGCTGTGATAATGAGGGAAGATGAGGCAAAGTGAGGAACCCTGCCACCTGCCCCTGCCTGCCCCCGCCTGCCGCCGCCTGCCCCTGCCTACCCCTGCCTGCCACCGCTTGCCGCCCGTTGACCAGCTGCCTCCACCTTGGTGTTTCCAGGCAGCCCGGGGCTTCTCTGCCACCCTGGACCTGAACCAGCGCGGCCTCACCCTGGCCGTGGACTCCAAGGTCACGCCTTTCATCAAGGAGCAACTCCTCACTGAGGTCAGCCTGACTGCACCTAACTGCCCCTGACCGCCCCTAACCGCCCCTGACTGCTCCTGACCGCCCCTGACTGCGGCAAATGCTCGGACACGAATGAATGTGATGCACCACTATCAAAGAGTGCATTGACGGCAACACCGGACACCGTGCACTTGTGAACATGGGTGACACCATGTGATACGGCATTGCAACGTGCATGTGTCAGACATTATGGCAAACCATGATGAACATCAATGTGTGGAAGATGCGGTGGTGGTTTCACAAACACATCGGATGTGCGTGCGTAATCAGCAATAACCCGGCCGGAAGCCATGCTTGCAAAGCACACCATGTGCCGCATTGTGCGCTGTGGGTAGCAACATGGCAACAGTCGTGGGTGCATGAGCTTCAGCAGCAACACATGCAAGCACAACGGACTCGGCATTCAAAGGAGACGGGAACAACAAAGTGGCGTGACCTTGTAGGGATGTGGGAGTGACATTACACGGCGTGTCACTGGCATTAACATCAAAATTACCACCAATCACATGTTCAATTTGGTTGACAAAGGTGCGGACAAAGCATGACGTCGACGGTTGAGTGGGGTTCCTTGCATGCGGGTCACTGACATGCAAGGCAACATCCTAATGGAATGGAACTACTTCGCCATTCACGACCTTGCCATCTTTGCGGCCATGGGGGCGGGTGAACGTGCAGTTAACTGCCCGGTGCTTACCGCGCTGACAGTTGAAGCACATGCCACGCTTCACTAGTGAGTCCACCTCCGCCTTGGTGAGGCGCCGATCCTCCGTCGCGTGGTAGATGCCGGACAGATCAGTTGCTTGCACTTCGCCTTCATCAAGGCGGGATTGGCGGGGTGTTCAGATAGCTTGGCCATTGGGCGAGGCTGCAGCGGATGTGCGGGCTGCCACTCGGCGAGTCAGTTGCCGAGCACCAGGCTCCGGAGTGACAGGGGCGGGGGCGGGAGCAACCACGGCTGCGGCGGTGGCGGGAACGGGCTTCCTCTTTTGAGAACGGGCAACATGCACAAAGGGCTTGCGGGCAGGCAACGGGATAGCATGCACATCAGGTTTCTTAACAGCTGCCTCAGCCTTGGAGCGCATTTCAACACCTAGAGCATGCTGATACAGGGGCTTAATGGTGGTGAATGCTTCTCCTAGCACGGTGCATGCACATGGTCCCTTGAACGCATCAGGCAAGCCAGCCATGTAAAAGCGCAAGATGACAGCCATGTCCAATTGAGGGCAGTCCCTAATGAGTGCACGGGATGAGGCAATGTAGCTAGCAATGGTGCCCTTACCATGATACTTGCCACCAAACAAGACATCAAAAGCACGCTTGGACGGGGCACGTACCTCGGGGGCAAACACCTCGATTACCGCGGTCATGGCGCGGTGCAAAGTCAAGTTGGGAGTCATCTCGCGGTTGACGATGTCCACCATGTCGTCGCCACCCTTGATGGAGTTGAAGAAGGTGACCGCCTTGACCGCGTCCAGAGCATCCCACAACGCACACAAGACCACAACGGTGGCTTTGTGTGCGGCGATTCTGGCGGTTTGTTCGGGTGATTGGATTGAGGTGACGGTGATGGTCGGGAGGGTTGTGGCCGACATGGACGTCGTGGGGGTGGGGCTAGGGGCGGGGGTTTGCGTTGGCGGTTGAGCGGGAGCACCTCCTGAACCGGTGGGAGCGGGGTTTTGACGAATCTGCTGCTTATGAAGTTCGGACGCGATATCTGCAGTAGCAACAACTTGTGAAACAACAGGAAAAGTCGCAGTGGACACGCACGGAGACGGGGCAGCTGCCGCGGCTGCTAAGGCTTCCAACGCTGAAGTGTGATGGGCTGACGTGTCGGGGTCCCGCAAGGGCGGAGTTGACGGGGGTGCAGAAACGGGCGGGGTAGCAGCCGTAGGCTCGGGAGGGGTACTTTTCTGCACGCTTTTGCGCGGGAGTTAAGAGCAGTCAACGCGGGTCAACGCCGACTGCGTTGTTCAACGCTGATGCGTTGAACTGCTGAACTCCTAGACTAAGGCGACGCTGACGCGAGCGATGCTAAAGCGCACTTACACGCTTTGCTTTCGACCTTGACATGTCGACAGCGGTCGGAACCAGATGTAGCCGCGTACACGGGGTCGTAGACGAAGGAGTGTAGATAGCCGGCTATTGAGAGGGATCGAACATCAAGCACACTGACGGTATTGTGCTGCACACCAACTTGTGCCAATCCGGAGGTGAGCGGGGTTTTATAATCGTCCCCTCACCGCGACGGGTTAGGCATCACCAAGGCATCACCCTCGGCCGGGACATGTGACGCGGTCGCGAGCGCATGTGCGGTCGACTCGGAAGTTATCGTATCGGGTAACCAAGTAAGATTAACTCATACTCGCTACTACACTTACACTGACTGCCCTTGATTGCCCCAAACTGCCCCTGGCTGCCCCTAACTGCCCCTGACCGCCCCTGACCGCCCCTGACCGCCCCTGACAGCCCCTGATTGCCCCTGACCGCCCCTGACTGCCCCTAACCGCCCCTGACTGCAATTGAGGCCCTTCAGATGGCTGCCAATAATCACCATTAAGTACCAATAAATACCATCAACACTATAAAACCAGTGCATAGAGGTTGAAGGTATCCTCCCCAGCCTGCCTGCGTGTGCCACCTCACCCTCCGTGCATGTGTGCTTGCGCAGTTGATTGCTGAAATCATCGGCGTGCCACATCGCCAGCTACAGTCCTCCCGCCAGCCCATCAATGCCATGCAGTTCAAGAAGCTACGCAGCACATTGAAGGGCCTACAGGTCTACTGATGAGTACATTGCAGCTCCTTCCCCCTCCCCCTCCCCCTCCCCCTCCCCCTCCCCCTCCCCCTCCCCCTCCCCCTCCCCCTCCCCCTCCCCCTCCCCCTCCCCCTCCCCCTCCCCCTCCCCCTCCCCCTCCCCCTCCCCCTCCCCCTCCCCCTCCCCCTCCCCCTCCCCCTCCCCCTCCCCCTCCCCCTCCCCCTCCCCCTCCCCCTCCCCCTCCCCCTCCCCCTCCCCCTCCCCCTCCCCCTCCCCCTCCCCCCTCCCCCTCCCCCTCCCCCTCCCCCTCCCCCTCCCCCTCCCCCTCCCCCTCCCCCTCCCCCTCCCCTATCTTCCTTGATGAGTCGGTCAGTTGAGGAGTCAGTTGACGAGCCCCCAATCTTTGCCCCTCCCCTCCCGCCCCCCGCCCCCCCACCACCACCCCTGCTGTACTTCATGGCATGGCCTTGTGCAGGTGGAGATGGCGGAGGGCATTGAGCAGATCCGGTTCAAGAAGCTGGGCGCCAGCAAGGGCAAGCCCCGGGGCTTCACGATCAAAGGCGTTGATAAGGTCACACCAGATGGTGAGCCTGAGCTATCAAGCAGGGTAGAGGGTGTGTGTGAGGCTGTGTGGAGGTGGAGGTGAGGAACTGGCCACAGCAGCCGCATGAAGCTGGGAGGGGGGAGGCTGGGGGGAAGGGAGCTCGCCAGGTGGTGGTGATAGTGCACTTTGTGCGAGGGCGGCTCGCTGGTTTCATCAGGATGGGGAAAGGGAACATCTACAAACCACAGGTTGTTGTGGTCTGTCTTGAAGAGACAATACTACGCAAGGGGAACACGGCCTGTGCACCTCTGCACCTCTGCATGATCCGCACCTCTGCAACATCCGCACCTCTGTGGCCCGTTGTGGGACACAATACAACGCTAAAGTTCCTTGGCAATGCTTGCTGATGACTGCCTGGCTGCACCAAGCGATGAATCGACCTGACCCCGCAAATTTCCACCTGCCCTTACCTGCTGCCTCAGACTATAAGTTCCGGTGCGAGGATTTGAACCCTGACCAGGACATCAGCATCGCCACGTACTTCAAGAAGAAGTACGGGGTGGACCTCCAGTACCCCTTGCTGCCATGCATCTGTGTCAATGAGCGCCGAAAGATCTCGATGCCAGCCGAAGTGCTGCGGTGGGTAGCCCTGCACGAATCTGGGCAGTTGCTCTAGAATCTGGGAAGGAGTGAGGGGCGGTGTGAGGGCAGGGGCTGTGTCAAAACGTGGAACCCCCTTTGCACAGCTAGGCTAGGGGTGCAGGGAGGTGGGCCAGGCACACCACTGGCCCAGGCATCTCCAGCTTCCCAAGCCAAGAGGTAGGATGTGTGGTCAGTCAGGCAGGCTGCGGAGTAGCTGGAGGTGTGGTCAGGCATGTCGCAGGGAGATTAGGCTAGGTGTGTGTGGGAAGGGAGGTGTGCCACGCAGATCACCTCCCTTGGTGGCTCTGGGTTCTCAGGCCAAAGGGTAGAGGTTCTCAGGCCAAGGGGTAGAGGCTCTCAGGCCAAGGGGTAGAGGCTCTCAGGCCAAGGGGTAGAGGCTCTGAGGCCAAGGGGTAGAGGCTCTCAGGCCAAGGGGTAGAGATGTGTGGTCAGGGGAGGTAGAGGGAGGTGTGGGCAGGCAGGGAACAGGACAGGCAGGGGTGGGTCCTCGGGGCAGGCAGGGAGGGGCAGGAGCCAGCAGCGCCAGGGCAGCCCAGCAGCCCAGCAGGAGGGTGGGTGGCCAGGGGTCAGGGGAGGGGTGGGTGGCCAAGGGGCTAGGCGCCGAGCCTCACCTCCTGTGTAAGTATGTTCTCATCAGGCAATGGGGTAGGCAGGTGGTCAGGCAGGTGGGGGGGTGGTCTGTCCAGGCCTTCACCGCAGCAGCACAGGCCACTGCCTGCTGGCCTGCTGCCTGCTGCTCGTCTCACAGGGTCAAGGTGCAGCCCCTGCCCCGCAAGCCCACCGCTTCCCAGACAGCAGCTCTGGTCACCATGGCGGCGGTGAAGCCGCACATCCGGCGACAGGTGCAGGGCTCGAACCCTAGTGATTCAGGCCAGGCCCTAGCAAACAGGGTCAGGCCATACCAGGTTTAACAATGTTGGGCTAGCAGATCTGGACGGATCTGAGGCAGGCTGGGTGAAGCCAGGCTGGATCAGGGCAAGTCAATGCAAGTGGATTGAGTGTATCAGGCGGGTCAGATGGAAGGAGTCAGGCCAGACCAGGCCGAGACTGGCTGGCATGGCACAATTCGACACATTGCTCAGGGCGTGCATTACTAGCAGGGCACAACTGAGGCAGGTGCTGTGCTGGCCAGTCTGCGCCAGCTGAGGTAGTCATGGCCTTGCTGACGTGGCACTGACCAACACAGCGGGGACTGTCCCTTCCCTTTGGGAGCGAGGTGGGTCGGGTCGGGTCGGGTCGGGTCGGGTCGGGTCAGGTCGGGTTAACACAGTGGGGTCTGCTCTCTTTTCCTCCCCTGAGGGGGTGCACATGCCTTAGGCTGTCGGTCTTGGCTGTCCTGTTCTGGCCACAGAACATCATGGATGCCGTCAAGAGGCAGAGTGGGCTGCTGCCGCAGTCCCAGGCAGGGAGCAGCCGGGGCGGCGGTGGTCGGGCTGTGGCAGATGCGGACGAGCCCGCTCGTGTGCTGGCACAGTTTGGGGTGCAGATCAAGCTGGATGGCAACAGTGACATGATGCGGGTGAGCTGTGCTGGAGGGGAGGCTGGTGAGTCTGGGGCAGGGGCAGGGGCAGGGGCATCTCGGGATCAGGTGCCCCTTTCTTCTGATGCTCTGCTGCGCGAGGCTTGCCCGGCGCAGGTCCCCGCCCGCGTCATTCCTCCACCAAAGATGCAGTATCAGCCACCAGGCCCGGGGGTGCCGCGTGCCGACCCGGATGTGGTAACGGTGCGCGAAAACGGGAGTTGGACGTTGGAAGCCCGGCGTTTCTTTCAGCCCGCCCCGCGACTCGACAGTTGGGCTGTGCTGGTGATTGCGGACGAGCAGAAGGTGGCGAGTGCACTGCAGCCCTTTCTCACCGCGCAACGCGAAGCTCTGCAGGCAGGTTAGCTCGGCGGTTACAGGCCATGCCCTGGTTGCCATTCCCCGTTCTTTGCCGTTGCCACCTGCCGCCACCCTGCTGCTCCTGCGCTGCCCCTGCGTTGCCGTACCCCAGTCGTCGTCACGCCTTCGGCTCTGGCATGCATCCCGTCTGTCTCGCCGCGTTGGCGGGAGCGACGACCGCTGGTGTGACTGCGAGTGTAACCGCCCGACCCTACTGCGCGACCCTGGCTGCGCAGGGCGCGGGTGTCGACATGGCCCCGGGTCAGGTGCCTGTCTTGTACCTGAGCGACTATCGGGCAGCGCCCTTACGCTCCATGTTTCAGGATGCAGTCAAGGCAGGCACCCAAGTATTTGGCTGCGCCCCTAAACTGCTGCTGTTCGTGCTCGAGACAAAACGCAGCGACGCATACAAGGTGTGCCGAGGAGACCCGGGCAGGTCAGCAGGGCACTAGATCAACAGCCATGTGTGAAAGAGTGTGATGGGAGGGACAACCCGCGAAGGGGGGAGGCGATGGAGAGGCGTAGGAGGTGGAGTCACTAATGTGCTTTAGTAGGCAGGTATGGGTGGGATGGGGTGAGGTGGGGTGATTGATGAAGTTTCTTACATGATGGGTGGCGAGAGGTGTGAGATCAAGCGAGATGTGTGAGGTGTTGAGGTGTCCATTCATGAGCATGTACCAAGGGGTGGAGATGGGCTGCTGGTTTGCCGCTGGTGCTGATTGTTGAGTGCGGAGGTTGGGTCAGGAGGCTTGCCGGCTCGTGAGGCACACTATGGCCAGCTGGGGCTTCACCAGAGAATGGCAATGCCGTTTGAGGTGCCAGTGGGACGCCAATGGCATGGTGGGAGTGCAAGTGTGATGAGTGTGACGAGTGTGATGGGGTGGTGCAATCGAGTGGGTCTATGCACGCTGATGGAGGGGGTGCTTTCAGGTGGTAGGGCTGCCTGGCCCCCCACATAGGTTGCATCTTCAACGGCGCAGTGAACTTGCATGACAAATGTCATGACAAAAGTGCCCTGTGTCTGGGCAGCTAGGCAGAACATGGGGGCGTGCATGCATGCATGCAGGACATTAAGCTCCTGGGGGATTGTGAGCTGGGTGTGGTGACGCAGTGTGTGACATGTGAGAAAGGTGTGACAACACGCAACAAGCCAAGCCAGCAGCAGCAGTACTGCAGGAATGTGGCCCTGAAGGTGAGGGAGCCTGGGGCCAGGGCCAGGGCCAGGGCCAGGGGCAGGGGCAGGGGCAGGGGCAGGGGCAGGGGCAGGGCCAGGGGCAGGGGCAGGGGCAGGGGCAGGGGCAGGGGCAGGGGCAGGGGCTGGACGGAAGCTGGCTGGTGGCGCTGAGTCCCTTGAAGCCTCCAGGCAGCACAGGCAGCCCAGACCAGTGCTGCTGGTGTGCCGGCTGCAGATCAACACCAAGCTGAAGGGGGTGAACCACGTCATCCATGAGCCTGACCCCACCCACCACCCCCAGCGCTGGCTACCGGAGCCGTTGCGGCACAAGGTGACCCCCCTTGGCGCTGCTAGGGGCCTTGACCACCACCCCCTTGGCACTGGTTGGGTTGTGTGGGGTGCTGCCTGCCGTGGTCTCCCCCAGCTGCTGCTGCAGGTCCTGCAGGTCCTGTGATGGCTCCACATCTTCCCCTCCCCCCAGCTGCTGTGCTGTGCTGTGATGTGCAGTGCAGTGCTACTACGCTGCACTGCTGCTGTTACGCTGTACTGCTGCTTTTGCGCTGTACTGCTGCTGTAACACTGTACTGCTGCTGTAACACTGTACTGCTGCTGTAACACTGTACTGCTGCTGTGCACTGCTGTGCAGCGGGTGATGGCGGTGGGCATAGACGTGAACCATGACTCGGCCACACAGCCCTCCATGGCGGCAGTGGTCGCCTCCATGGACCCCTTCATGACCAGCTATGCAGGTCTGCGGCCACACAGGCCTCGGGTGGGGGTGGTGGGGGAAAGCAGGAGAGGGGCAAGGAGGGAAGAAGTGGAGGAGGGCGGAAGGGGTGACGTGATAGTAAAAAGGGAACGAGGGGGAGGGGGGAGCGGCAGCTGGAGGGAGATGCTGGATGGAGCAGGGGGGCAATGCCTGTGACCTGGCTGCTGGTGTGACCTCCCAGCTGGTGTGACCTGGTGACTGCTGCAGCTCAGATTATCACGCAGCCCCACCCTCATGAGGAGTTCATCAGCCCAGAGGACATGCAGGTCAGTCCCAACCTCTTGGGCCTTGACTGCCCAACCCCTGGGCCCAAACCACCAGCCCCCACCTAGCGATGACTCACCCCACCCTGCCCTGCCCCACCCTGCCCTGAGATTAACAGCTACTACAGTCATGTTAGGGCGACCTACCTGGCTGCCCTGCCTCCCCCCAGCCCCCACCAACTCCTCCATGCTCCTCCCTCCCCATCGCGGGGCTGCAGGCTGCCATGGAGGCCCTGTTGATGATGTACGTGAAGCGCAACAAGGCGCTGCCGGAGGTGCTGCTGGTGTGGAGGGACGGCGTGGCGGACAGCCAGATTGACCGCATCTGCGGTCAAGAATATGTCGCCATCCACAAGGTATCACCAGCTGGCTCACGCGCCTGCTCGACTGACAAACTAACTTACTAGCTGCCTGACCGATCAACCGACTGACCGAACGAACGATCGATCAACCGACCAACCGACCAAACGATCGCTCAACCGACCGTTTAACCGACCGATCGAGCAACCGACCGACCAACCGACCGACCAACCGAGTGGCCTCACCGCTGCTGCTGCTGCTGCTGCTGTCGTGCCACAGGCCTGTGACGAGTCTGGCATGGACATGGATGAGGGTCGCATCGTGTTCACCAGCGTGCAGAAGCGGCACAACACGCGCCTGTTCCCTGAACGCAAGCCGGATGAGGGGTCACGGGAGCAGTATGGGCCAGGGGTCATGGCCAACGTGCAAACAGGTGCCAGCTGAAGGCAGCCACACCTGACTGCGTCCCCGCCCCTGCCAACCCCCTATCCACACTCTACCCACACCCTCCCCACTCCCTCCCCACCCCCTCCCCTCCCCAAACCCTACCCCCTGGGACCTCAGCAGATGGGGTGGGTGACATGGAATATAAACAGCATGAGCACTCTGCTGCCGTGCTTCACGTGGGCACCCCTACAGCCTCCCCCGCACCCCTGCCCCCTGTACCGGGCCACATTGCACAAACAGCTGTAACTACTGCCCCACTCCACCACCGCCGCAGCCACCACCGCAGCCCCTGCCGCTGCCCCTGCCACCGCCCCTGCCGCCGCTGCTGTGTGCCACGCTGCCGACAGGCACTGTGGTGGAGGGGCTGGGCAGCCCGGAGTTTGACGACTTCATCCTGGTGTCCCAACATGGGGGCATGGTGAGGGGCTAGGGGGGCCGCAGCCAGACACACGGCCAGCGGGGCGGGGAGGGTGGGTCGTGGCTGAGCCAGGCGGGCCGAGGGGCAGGGCCGATGGCTTGATGGCGTTTGATGGTGAACACCAGCCTGGTACGGCTGCTTAGCCTTGCCCGCATGGATAGCGACCGGCTCCATGGCAGCAGCTCACCTCATCAGCAGCTCCTGCCACTCCCACCCCTGTTCAACACTGACAACACGGTTGTATTTCCATTTCTACATTCATGTCGGCTGTCACCCACATGGAGGGGGGCATCACGACCACCTGCCTGCTGACCGCTACCCCAGTTGCTGACATGGGCAGCCTGGTGCCTCCCTCTCTGCCCGGTGCCTGTGAGACGAGGCAGTGTCGAGCAATGCTGGGCCAGTGAGGGGTGCGGAGAGGAGTGATGAAAGGAGTGAGGAGGGGTGGCAGGGCAGGGCAGGGCAGGGCAGCAAAGCGTGTGCATGATGGGCGCGGGAGGGCAGGGAGTGGGCCGCCAGCTAGTGCCTGCTGCTGCCCTGCGACTGCCTGCTTGCTGCAGGGCACATCCCGGGGCGCCCGCTACCTGCCCCTGGTGGACGAGCTGGGTCTGACTGCAGACGAGCGCCAGCGGCTCACCTACTGGATGTGCTTCCTGTACGGCCGCTGCACCATGTCAGTACTGCTGAGGGCTGCCGCAGGCGTGCACCTCTGATCCAGCCACCGCTGCTGCTGCTGACGCTGATGCTGCTGACGCTGACGCTGCCGCTGCCGCTGCTACTGCCGCCGACGCCGACGCCGCTGCTGCTGCTGACACTCCTGGTGCACCTGTTGGCACTTGCTGCCCTGACCCTCTGCTCCCACATGAGCAACCATTGATGTGAGGCCTGTGGCACTGAGCCAGCTGTGGCTTGCTCCCATATGTAAGTGAGAGCAGCCAGTCAGAACTGCCCAGCCAGGTCAGGCAAGCACCCTACCAGCAGGCTAGTGCCTGCAACACCTATAAACAACCAAACTGTCTTGTGATGGCGACCCCAGGCCGGTAAGCGTCCCAGCGCCGGTCTACCACGCCGACCGCGCTGCGATGCGAGGCCGCGTGCTGCTAAACGCGCTCCGAGGCACTGACGACAGCAGTGACATCGGCAGCGTGCTCAGCGGCGACATTGGCGGCGGCAGTGGGGCCCTGGGACCTGAGGGCGAGGCAATGGCTGGCGGGCCAAAGGTGGAGATCCACGACAGGTTGAAGGACACCACTTTCTTCATCTGACCTTAACGAAGAGTGTTGCTGCAGAGGGCCACCTTGAGTTGAGCCTTGCCTGCCCGTCTGCATCTTGTTTGTTGTGTTGTGGTTGTGCTGTGTGGAGCAGCACGGTTGAGAGCAAGCAGCAGTCTTTCACTTGGTCGCCCTCTGCCCACGCCTTAGGGTCGGGAGGTCTTGCTGCAGTGCACTAAACGGCCAGCTGCCTGTGAATGACGGCCACCAGTGCCAAAACACATTCGTCGACCACCATTGCATGAGGAAATATGCTGTAACACATATTTCCGCCCCCGCTTGCACGGCGCAGCCTCTGCACAAGCCTTCGCACGAGCCTCCCCATACTTGACTTGCTATAAATTCACATGTACGGTCGCAGAGCAGTGCGACTTAGGGCAATAGGCCCTTCATTTACATAGATGATGACGGTGATCAAGATGGAGAGGAAACAAACATGTGCAGCCATACCAGATGTGCACAAAACCCACTAAACACAGTCATAAGCACCATCCCAACAGTAATGCTACATGCCATTAAGGGTTAAGAACCACCTACGGACAAGCCACAAGTCGACATGAGGCTAAGCACTGCTACTTGTGTCACTGGTCCTGTTGTCTGTAGCCCAATGTTGTTTGCAACCCAATGGGGGGTGCCGGGGTAGGCTGCTGTGTTTTGCCATGTGCATGCAATGGGGCCGACTGGGCCTGCTCGCAGGGGCTGAGGTGGCATGGTTGTAGTGTCTGGTGAACCTCTCACTCCAAACCTCAGATGTTCGTGTGGAGACAACAACTTTGCGGCAGGTGGCTAGGGCTTCAAGCTGCCTAGCCTCACTGCGCTGATCCGCCCCGCCATGCACACCCCTTGGCCGGCCTGTGAAGGACATGGTCGATTCCACAATGCCTATTAGTAGCCGTCATCTTGGTGGCAATTGTGAGGTGGGAGAAGACTCTCAAGTGCCTGCCATGAGGGGATGGGACGCAGTGCTGTCTCTGACACAGTTAGGCTGTAAAGTGCTGCTGCCCAGCACGCCCTACATGCAGGGTCCTGAGGCCTGCAGCAGCAGCAGCAGCAGCAGCGATGCCATGGACGCCGCACTGGGGCATGGACATAGGCATTGGGCCTGGCAGGGGTAAGCAGCAGCAGGCTACTGGCTGAAGCTGGGGGCTGCTGCTAGTCTGCCTCTCACAGTACCCGCAGTAGGCCGCTTCTGGGCACCTGGGTGGCTGACCCTGCAGGGATGTGTTGCAGGCCCCTGATTCTATGCTTCAGGGCCTGGGGCGCAGTAGGCCGCAGCCCAGCCTCTGTGCAGTGCAGGGCCACCCTGCTAGCCACTTGGTAGCCGTGGTGCTGGCTGTGGTGGTGACACTCGGCTGGCGGTGCCCAGGGGGTCAGCCATCAAGCCAAGAAGGGCAGTTTGCTGGTCATCCTGCTCCTCCTGCTCCTCCTCTCCCCCTGCAAGCTCTCCCTCATGCCACCAATGACGCACCCAGCCCAGGGGGTCTAGTGGGGCCTGACCCCTAAGGCTGCTGCTGCTGTGGCTGGCTGTCAAGGCAGGCGTGGCCAGCACAGGAGTGCCTGGTGTCACACCCCACAACGCAGTGTTAGCCGTCACGCTGCTACGTGCATCTAGACCCTGAGCGGTGTGCCGTGCATGGCTCTGTGGCATTGAATGGCGGGAGGGAGTTGCTGCCAGCGGGGGAGTGGTGGTGCTCTGCTGCAGCCCCTCCTCAGAGCCAGGAGGGGCAGCAACCCCAAGGCTGGCTTTGCTGCCGCTGCTGCTGCTGGCCACCCTGCCGCCGCCGGAATTGGCAAGTCCCTCCAGCAGCCCACGGACATGGCTGAGGGGGCTGCTCTGGCGACGGTAGTTAGGGGTTGGGGCGGGAGAGTGTGACAATAGTTGGGGCTGGGTGCAGGCCTGGCCTGGCAGCCGTACAGCCTGATTGATTGCTCGCACGCCAGGGCTCTTCACCTCTGCATGTACATCCTCCGTGTGTTGTGCTAACCCCTCAACTTTCTCGCCCCCTCGCTGGTGCGTCAGCCCCTTCAGCGGCTGCATACTGCCAACGCCAGGCCAGTCTGGGGCAGGGCTGCAGCCTTCTTCTTGGAGGTGATGCTGGCTGGCGGGCGAGCTCGTTGCAGAGCCGCCGTAGGAGGCAACCGTCTCGACAGCTGCGTTCGCGGGGGGTGTCGGGGCCAGCCAGGACAGGTCGTAGAGCGCCGGCAGGTGGGTGGGCCAGGGCGTTGAGGAGGCCGCACCTGGCTGCTCGTCTTGCCGAGGTAGGGCGCTCAGTCCAGGCAATGTCTGGCTAGCAGCATGCAGACTGCGTTGCGAGCTTCCAGCAGTGGTGCATACTGCTGACGTGCGCCAGAATAGCTGCGGAGTGTTGCGCGTCAAGCTGCGCTGACCTGGGCTGCCCAGTGCCATCGTGATCTTGGGAACATCCACCGGCGCGCGCGACGGCCGACCTTGGACTGCAGCGTCCTCAGGACGGAATGCGTTGACGTTGGGAGAGGGGCCGTGGAACCAATGCGTCCCTCCGATGCGCGGCGCCCACCTGAGCAGCAACAACCAGCCTTGGTGCGCTGACCACGCTTGGCTGGCGTGTGATGAATGAGGTCTGGGCTCTGCGGTTGCTCAGGGTATGCTTCGTTGCGCGGAAGTCCTGATGGTTTGCAGTGTGTGAGCGATGTACCAGGGCCACGCTAGCCACCAGGCTGGCAGCGCTGACTCGCGTTGGTCGCGGGTGCTAGCAGGTGGCTGTTGTGCTAAGCGCCTAGAGGTCCGCTCACCACAACCCCAATGCAAAGGCGACCATCACAACAACTATGAGCGGCGCCCAGTTAGCGTTCAGCAGGGTGACTGGGTAAACCATAGGTAGGCAGAACGTGGTACACATGAGCAGCATCCACCCGCAGCAGCAAGCGGCCAGGGGGCGGCCCCAGCGACCTGCAACCATGCAGTCCAGCAGCGCCACCAGGCTGGTCAAAGAGGGTACGGAGCAAAGGGTCGACGGAGTGCGGTGCCGCTAGGCATGGCCCTAATTGGTGATGCGCAGGGCACACCACATGGCCACGTGCACATCAGTGTTTCTTCTGTTCGCCAGGTTGCCAGATTTAGAGCTCAGACGGACAGGGCCCAGATTCATACGCCCAAATACATAGCTCGGTCATAGCCCAGCTTATGGCTCAGGTATCCATCATCATAAATTAGACAATAGCTCAGGGCAGAGGTCGCTTTCCATGGCATATCGTAGTCCGCAATGCGAACACTTCACAAGTGTGCATGATATGGATAGGAAGGTATAGGGTGGGTGTGCTGAAGGCGTGGCTCAAGTACCCGCTACAGTGACTAGCGCGCCGTGGCACTGAGCCTGCACCTGGCCTAAACCTGGCCACTGCCCTAAACCTGGCCACAGCCACTGCACCTGGCCTAAACCTGGCCACTACTCCCCAAGCAGCAGGTGCACCCTGACCGCACCATCATGCTCTGCGCCGCACTGTACCTAAGTGGAAGGGGCCGGGGATGAAGGAGGAGCTCCCGTGGTAGCAACGCAGTCCCAGGGGGATGGAGAAGGAGAGGAAGATGCTCACGACCCCGGCAGCAGACAAGGAGGCCCACACCTGAGCCAAACACGTCCGAGCAGGCATGCCAGCGGCAAGGCTGGGCTTGCCTGTAAGCATTTTGAGCAGGCGGGCGGGTGGGCCAGAGGGGCATGCCAGCAAGACCTTGACACCTAGAAGTTTTTACCTCTTCCCTAGCGCAGCCATCCCAGCGCAACCTCTGGCCTTCATGGACGGGCCTATGCTGCCCAGTGAGCCATGACCTTGCAGCAGCAGCAAGCAGCTCAGTCCCCCCTCAGCATGACAAGCAGGTACCCACCAGGCTGCTGCTGGCCCACTGCTGCTGGCCCCCTGCTGTTGGCCCCCGCTTCACATCAGCCCTGGCAGGAGCAGCAGAAGCAGTAGGGCCCGAGCGGTTGCTACTGGTCCGCCTGCCCACCTGCTCCATCAACAGGAGTCCTGCTAGTAGTGGCTACTTACGCTAGTAGAAGTGCCTAGTAATGCTCCTAGCAGTGCCTACTGCTGCAGCCACCTCACTTGAGGGACAAAGACGGCCGGCAGGCCCATGAGGAAGGCCAAGGACACCATGAACCAGGTGCCGGCCACTGGCTGCCCTCCCTGCTTGCTGAGCTGGCGCCAGTAGCGGGACCCCAGCATGGCTCCATCGCGGCTGTAGGCATACACACTCCTGCTCCAGGGGCAACAGCATTGCAAGGTGCTGGGTTGACGAACTGGCAGTGTGACGGGGGCGACAAGGCGACTTGGCAGTGCCACGAAGGGCCACATACATGGGACCATCACGCACGAGGAGCTCGCCCTTGCGCCTGCCGCTGACCTTAACTCCCCTTTCCTGGCCCTCCTGGCGGCTGGACTGACGGCGGTAGGGTTCTTGACTGATATTGCTGCCTCTGCCCGTTGCCTACTATGACATGCTAAAGTGACATGGTTTCTAGGTTACTCCCTAGTGTGAGATTTGAGTGACCCAGCCCAGGCGAGTCCTGGTGCTCACGCAATGCAAGGGTTGCAACGTTTGTGTTGCACACCCAGTGCATGATGTACACACAGCAGCAGGCTTGCATCTTTACTCACTGATGTGAACATCATATGTTTCAACGCACTGATAGGGAAACTATGATGTCTTTTGCAAAAGAAGTGGCCGGGTGTGAGCAAATGTGTGTGTACCCCACAAACGCCCTCTAGCCCCCGCCTCTCCTGCTCCACAACAGCCTGCCCCTGTGCCCCACCAGCTATCAGCTGGCTCTGCCCACCACCTCACCGGCCACAGTTGGTAATGCTTGCATAGGAGCACATGAACATGGCCACCAGCAGGATGTACATCGGCCCCAGAGCCCCGTGACCCGTTCCATACCGCGCCTTGAACACGTCCCAAATCACCTGCCATGCCATGGGCCGACACACTCTGTGCTGTACGGTGCTGGCAGCAGCAGCTTTAGAGGCAGCAGCAGCAGTACCCCCGCCCCGCCCCGCCCCGCCCCGCCCCGCCCCGCCCCGCCCCCAACTCCTTTGGTCACATTGGCTCACTTGGGCCATGCCGACGGTGGCCACCTCCTCGCTGTACAGGTTGTCCAGGGATTGCAGGCTGAAGGTGAGGCTGAGCAAGGTGAGCAGGCCCAGTGCGCAGCTGAGGCCCACGCTGCCCACCAGGGCCCAGCTCACGCTGATCCCCGCATCCTTTGTCTCCTCACACAGGTGGACGCAGCTGTCGTAGCCCAGGAGGGTCCACTGCAGAGCAGGCTGGCGGCTGATACGATAGCCAACTGGGCAGGTGATCAGGCAGGCAGGTGGGAGGGCGGGTAAGCCGTGTGAGACACAGTGTGCCCTATGAGACGCAGTGAGCCCTATCAGCCCTGTGGGTGGAAGTCCTGGGCATTGCTTGCCTTGAAGACAAGGCCGGCTAAGAAGTTGACCTCTAACCTGTGTGGCAGTGGCCATTTAGGGGGGCTGATGGGGCCTGATCAGGCAGGCGAGCGGGAGGGAGTGCAGGAGGGAGAGTGGGTGGCAGCGGAGGAGGCTGGGCGGGTGGGTGTGAATGTTTGTTTGCAGCAGCATCCAAATTGGGTGGAGGGCAGCAGTGAAGGTGGAGAGGGGTTGCGGTTTGGCAGTGGGGGAGGCAGTGGTAGCTGGATTTATTGGTGAGGGTGAAGGTGGCAGGCGGCACAGGGCGAGCAACTGGCACCCAGTTGGCAGGCGACCATGTAACCAATGAGGTGAATCTACACAGGAGCTGTGCCTCAGCCAGTACGGGTGAGGTTGACAGGCAACGATGCACTTTGGCATAGCGTGTGAGACTCCTGTCCAGCTGTCACAACGTGATGCAGTCGTAAGGTCAGCAGCTACAAGCTGTTAAGGCTGTCAGCCGAGCCTCACCTGGCTCATAAGAAGGCCCATCTGCAGGACAGCGGAGGCAGGCAGGCACCCCAGCAGGGCCAGTGTGCAACAAGAGCGGGTGCTGGGGCGTGCGACAAGCTCATGCATCCAGCAAGCTACCAGGTGATGGTGCGTTTGGTGTGAAGCAGGGCAACAGCATGTGAGTGGAAGTGTCACTCACACAGTACAGGTCACACAAGTCACACAGTACAGGCGGCAGCAGCAGCAGCAGCAGCAGCAGCAGCAGCAGCAGCAGCAGCAGCAGCAGCAGCAGCAGCAGCAGCAGCAGCAGCAGCAGCAGCAGCAGCAGCAGCAGCAGCAGCAGCAGCAGCAGCAGCAGCAGCAGCAGCAGCAGCAGCAGCAGCAGCAGCAGCAGCAGCAGCAGCAGCAGCAGCAGCAGCAGCAGCAGCAGCAGCAGCAGCAGCAGCAGCAGCAGCAGCAGCAGCAGCAGCAGCAGCAGCAGCAGCAGCAGCAGCAGCAGCAGCAGCAGCAGCAGCAGCAGCAGCAGCAGCAGCAGCAGCAGCAGCAGCAGCAGCAGCAGCAGCAGCAGCAGCAGCAGCAGCAGCAGCAGCAGCAGCAGCAGCAGCAGCAGCAGCAGCAGCAGCAGCAGCAGCAGCAGCAGCAGCAGCAGCAGCAGCAGCAGCAGCAGCAGCAGCAGCAGCAGCAGCAGCAGCAGCAGCAGCAGCAGCAGCAGCAGCAGCAGCAGCAGCAGCAGCAGCAGCAGCAGCAGCAGCAGCAGCAGCACAACAGAGGTAGGCAACAGAGGCCATCCAGCAGTTGCGTGGCACACGCACACTAGCAGGTAGTGAGGTGTGGCGAGGGGTGGCTAGGCACACTACCTGCTGCCAAACAGCCAAACAGCAACCACCTCCTCGTCCCCACCGGACAATGGTCGCTACGCACCAAGACTATGTAGGGCGGGCTGCTGACGCCGCTGGCTGCTGTGCCTGGCAGCCATTTGGTGAGTACAAAAGGGGGTGACTGGCGTGAAGGGGCCACCCACAGCAGCGTGGCGCACAGGGCCGGGGTGGCCACCAGCGCCCATGCGGCCCCAAACACCAGCAGCGCCCGGGTGATCCTGGGCCCTAGGCAGTTGAGCCAGGCATGCAGCGCCAGCAGCCCGGCAAACACGGCCAGCAGCTCCTGAGAGCTCATCATGTAGCCGGGCTGCTCTGCGGGGAGCAAGAGGTCAGGGGGCAGCAGTGGGGCTGAGGGGTTGCTGCCAGTGGTGCCTGGTGGTCTGGTGAAGCGGGCCCTCACTGGCATTGACGTCTGCCATGCGGCGGTGCTGCCATACTAGCTCCTGGTAGCCCCTGCACCCTGCCCACCTGCCGCAGCCCCTGCACCCTGCCCACCTGCCGCAGCCCCTGCACCCTGCCCACCTGCCGCAGCCCCTGCACCCTGCCCTCCTGCCGCAGCCCCTGCACCCTGCCCACCTGCCGCAGCCCCTGCACCCTGCCCACCTGCCGCAGCCCCTGCACCCTGCCCACCTGCCGCAGCCCCTGCACCCTGCCCACCTGCCGCAGCCCCTGCACCCTGCCCACCTGCCGCAGCCCCTGCACCCTGCCCACCTGCCGCAGCCCCTGCACCCTGCCCACCTGAAGGGCCCAGGGTGTGCAGCCAGACCATGGTGGCGATAAAGTTTGCCAGGCCCAGCTCCAGGAACGCTGCGGAGGTCCACTGCACCGCACCATGAACACCAGCTTGAACCACAAACCAGCACAAGCGCCGGATTATCGCTGGTTCAGAGTAGACAGTGCAGTGGAGATGGATGCAACTGTGTTGGTCAAGTGCAGGGAGTGATACTGGGGTGTGGGTGGAGGGGAGGTGCCGCAACCCACCATCGTCCTCACACCTGGCTAAGGACGTGCATCCAGCCAGTCATCCAGCAGGCCAGGCGACGATGCTTGTGGGGCGCCAGCATGAAACTCCAGTAGTAGTAGCCGCCTGAGCAGTTGCACACAGCAAGACGCCCAAACACTGACATCTCTCACAACTGCTCAGTTGCTTGCATGCCGCCGGCATGCCGCACAAAAAGACACGGTGGGGTGAGTCACGCACTGGTCCCAAGGCTGGGAGTTTCATAGTGGCTTCCAGGGACCAAAGCAACTGGGTCAGCAGCAGGAGCCCGGACACATTTCAGGGCTGTGGCTAACCCTTAACTAGCTGCAAGGCGCCATGGCCCTTCACCTCATCACCCTTAGACCCTAGCATTACTGCGCTGGTCCAGAGTCAGGGGTCCAGAGTCAGGGATCATCACAGCTCCAGGGCCAAGCTGGCTGGCCAGCAGGCAGCTGACGGATGAGCCCAGCAGCTGCAGCCTACTAGCAGGTCAACGAGACCTTGGGTCAGCGGTGCTCAGTGCTTTGGTGCTAGGAGCCTGCGCTGACCTGAGGTGGGGAAGGCAGACACCAGCTCAGCGGTACTCAGGGCGATGGCCATGGAGAAGCAGCTGACCAGCACCCAACCCCACATGACCACCACAGGGCCACCATACGCCAATCCCTGCGGGCACATCACATCACATCACATCACATCACATCACATCACATCACATCACATCACATCACATCACATCACATCACATCACATCACATCACATCACATCACATCACATCACATCACATCACATCACATCACATCACATCACATCACATCACATCACATCACATCACATCACATCACATCACATCACATCACATCACATCACATATGCTGGGCCCTGAGGCTCAGAACAATGCACAGCACAGCAGCAGGCACTCGCATGCTGTGGTGTGCTCACATGCCTCAGGGCCAGCCATGCACTGTAGCTCTGTCTTGCATGCGGACACAGCACAGCAGCACATGCCTCAGGGCCTTAGGCAGCACATGCCATAGGGCCCTGACCCCTGACCCTAACCCTGACCCTGGGGCACTGTGCAATGCACTAGCTCCAGCTTGCATGCGCTGTGCCGCGTGCCTTGCAAATGGTATGGGAAACCGAGGAGCTGAACAGGCAGTTGAGCTGACAAGCAATCAGGCAGGCAGGCAGGCTGGCAGGCTCAGCAAGGGGGTGTACAAAAACCTGTTTAAGGACTGGGCTGGGGCACCCCTGCTACTTTAACCTCCCTCTCCACTTCCCCTGTTCCCAGCCCCCACATGTGTAGCTGTAGATAGACCAGGCTGGGCCATCTGCTACTAGCACAGGCCACCCAGGCCAAGCAAGGTCAAGCTGATGGTTTACTGACACTATAGCCTATAGTTAATGTTATATGTCAACACAAGCTACACCTGTGGGCACAGCACAGGAGCAGGCACTCTGCCAGCTAGGCTTGGTCAGGCTAACGCGCCATTGGCACAAGCCACACAGGCTATGCTTGGTTAGGCTGATGTGTTATTGACCCAGGCCACAGCCCATGCCATGGCAGTTATAAACCTGGATCGCGTGGAGACCTGGGCTTGGGGCACCCTTGCCTCACCTGGGTCACGAACAGCTCAGACGCGGGCCAGATGGACAAGATGGAGATGGAGCATGCCGCGTTGCTGAGGCAGTCCAGGGTGCGCTTGAATTCCTGCAGGGCAGTCCAGCAGGCCATGCAAGCTGGCAACAGGGGCCAGGAGCAGAGCTGACGAGGTTGCTGAGTGAGCATGGTAGGTGAGCTGCAGGAGCTGACCCTCACGGCCTGCTGCGCTTCAAGGCCACCCCGCTATGGCTGCAGCACTGCTGAACCACAGAGCCACCCCACCGGACCTTGGCTGCGGCGCTGCTGGCTCGGCAATGACACCTGCAGTCCCACCATCTATGCATCTATACAACCCCATAGATGTGTACTTCTGGTGGACAGCTACTCATCACCACCATTACCACATGCCAAACCCTGGTAGTCAATGCACACAGCACTGGTCTGGCTAGAAAACTGATTAGAGAGGCGAGCCAAAGCGTGCGATGAGGTTCTGTGTCATTACCTGCTTGTAGCCCAGCTGCCATAGCTTTACTGCAAGGCAGGCAGGGCAGGTCAGGGCAGGAAGGCAGTCTGCGCACGCCTCGTTGGCAACTGACTGTGATAGACGTGTTAACCGACTGTGAGCGTGTTAACTGACTGTGTAGAGAGTGCTGAGTGCAGAGTTCTTGAGGAGAGGGGCCACTCTCATCCTCAGCTGTGCAGGTGGCCACACCGAGCAAGGGCTCCTGCCAAGAGCAAGGAGTACCCAGCAATAGGCTTCAAGAAGCTGCGAGACCGAGCACCCAAGGCCCAAGCCCAGCAGGCTATAGCACAATAGCGTGTGTGCACTAGGCAATGTTCAAGCTGTAGCTAGTTGTAGGAGAACTTTGCGTCTCATTTTTTTGTTGTTGTCACACCTTCATCCCAGCGTCCTTGTCTGGTGACATGCTTTGCACATGCCGGTGCAGTTGAGGTTGTGGGCCCGTAATCAACAAGCCCAGCCCAGCCCAGAGTCCGTCTGTTCCTCATTGTGAGTCGTCAGCATGGAACTGCGTTGCAAGCATCGAATAATTTAGTATCATTGATGGCATTCTCCGAGTAATCAACCTCCAATACGTTGTTAGCCCTACCTGCACCCCCTCGTACCACGCTACCGTATGCGGTCGGGCCTGTCCGCGGCCAATACATGATGATTGGCAGCCACCAGCGTTCGACATCGGCAGCCACCAGCGGTCAGACTGTCATACACAGCAGGAAAGAGACATCAGCTAATTCCGACCGGCGCAACATTCATGCAAGCAGCTAGTCATGCAAGCAACAGGCATGCTAACAAGGAACAAACTGTAAGGCTACACAGGTCAACATCCCCAATTCAATATGGGCTAGGGTGCTTCCTGTGGGCTCACTCAGCTGCATTTTTATAGTACCGTGTGCGGTCGGGCCTGTCCGCGGCAGCCACCAGCGTTCGACATACACACCGTCAGATAGAAACATCAGCTAATCCTAACCGGCGCCACAAGCACCAGTCATGCAAGCAGCCAGCTTCAGAACATGTTGCAACATGCCTTGCTGGTGGGGTTGGGCCGATGTGCCAAAGCACCGGAGAAGCGCTGGTCGAGGCCCGAGGTCCAGGTTGTCGTAAGTTATTTATTATTATGTTAAAAGGGTTGCTGTCAGGGCTGTGAAGACGACAAGACGACAAGACGAGACCGTAGACGAACAGACGAAAGACGGATGTCTTTTCGTCTGCAGACGACAACCGAACCGTCTGCCCCTTTTTCGGCTGCATGCGACCAACATTTGTCTCTTGCTAAGCTCCTTCTATTCTTCCTGTTTATATCTATGTAAACTTGCAGCAGCTTTCACGATGCTACGAAGGCTATCCTCCACTATGCTACGAAGGCTATCCTCCACGATGCTACGAAGGCTATCCTCCACAATGCAAGGGTTGACATGATAGACATGACATGATGGACATGACCTGATAACAAGGATGACCTGATAGACATGACATGATGACAAGCATAACCTGATAGACATGACATGATGACAAGCATGACATGATAGACATGACCTGATGACAAGCATAACCTGATAGACATGACATGATGACAAGCATGACATGATAGACCTGTTAGACATGACATGATAAGAGGGCAACAACAAGCGCGAGAGGATTCGCCTTACCGTGAAGGTAGAGGTCCAAGATGTGCATCCAGCAGCCCACATTCAAGACCTTGGGATGGCGTTGCTCCACCAAGCGCCATGCAGCCTTGTTGGTGGATGGGGTGTCTGTCACAATGGCACAAGCCTTGTCCACCTGCAAAGAAACACAAGTCAGGCAAATTCATCTGAGTCTTTGCCAAGGTGGGTATAGCATGGGTATAGCCAGGGTGTGTATAGCAGTAGTGAATGAGTTAGGAAGTGATAAAGCATCAATTGTGCATTAACATGTAGAACACGACACAAAGTCCCAACGGCCTGCTGTTACGCACCAGATTGTGCTTGGAAATGATTGTGCTTGGATTGTGCTTGGAAGTGCTTGGAAAGATGCTTCAAGGATGGTGCTTCTGAGACCAGCCGTCAACGGTGATAGCCACAAATGGCAAAGCAGCCAGCCTGCTTGCCACTTCAGCCTTGACGTACTCCTCCAATAGCATGTGGCCGCTCATCTGCAGCATCATCAGGTCAAGAGTATCATGTAAGCAGGCCAACAAGACGAGCACAACCAAAATGCAACAAACAAGAAGCCACCAAGTGGATGCAATACAATAATGCACAAGAAGACAACACCCACCGAATAGCGAGATGGCAGCACAAACGATGGGTTCAAGGCCGCCACGAAGGCTTGGAACGCTGGCGACTCCACCACGCTGAAGGGGATTGCTTCTTGCACAACCCAGTTGAACAAAGCGTGGGTTGGCGTCGGGAGCTTTTGGGTCGAGCTTGCTGGCAGCTTGCTGGCCACGCAGCTCTCAGTCTTTGCTATTTCGGCTGCAGCAGTACTCGACAGGAAACCGCACTTCTTGCTTGTGAGAAGGTGGGTACGGAGGTGTGTGGGGTTCGACGCCTCCGTCGCCGCTAACTGAGCCGGGCAGTGTAGGCACTGCCGCTTGCCGTCGACTATGGGGCCGAACTGACTGTAAAAGAAAGGTCTCTTAAAGCTCGATGCAGAGCCCAAGGACAATGGGCGCATTCCACCCGAAATTTGTTGCACTTGTGCGGCAGTGGGCATCGAAGGCTGCTGCATCGTCGACTGCATCCGCCTACGCGCATTTGATGAGCCTGGCGGCTCCATCGCATTGCTTGCACAACGCTCAGAGCCATGGGCCGCAAGCGGTCACAGGGGCGGGCACCAGTCACACATCGACAGACGAAAGACAGAAAGACAGATTGGCAGACGAAAGACGGGTGGTTGAGACGAAAAGACGACGTAGACGAAAGACGTCGTCTTTTCGTCTGAAGACGACGTCTTGTCACAGCCCTGGTTGCTGTACAGTTAGGATAGGGATAAAGGATGTTGCTGCCCACTAGACTGGAATGCGTAGATGTTGCGTATCGATCATGAGCAGGCTGGAGTGCTGTGCTTATCAGAGTGTGCAGACCAAAGGTGGCCGACTCTGCGTAGCTATGTCATAACACAACCTTTTCCCGCTGCTCCTATTCCTCCCGGCATGTGCACTGCCCGCCCTTGGTCTACTGAAGTTCACAGTGCGGCGTTTAAGTGAAATGGTAGTCAACCGCTTCCGCTCCATGGCAGTAAACTGTCGGAACCGTTCGACCTCTGGCTTCCTTGGTACTATTCCACGTCCGAGCATGTGCCATCTCGCGCAATTGATAGATTTGTAGCATCGACACTACGACAAAGCTTAGAAATACCTGGCCGAGCAGGTGCCATCTCGCGCAGTTTGTAGGGCTGTAGCATCGAGCTTCCATCGGACAACTACCACAACTACGAAAAGCCGATGAAGCACGAAAGCCAGTGGGCACCACTTCTGTATCCCTGCTTTCAACACTTCAGCGCCACGGACAGTACTGTCCGAGCATTAACGCAAACACAAGTCGCCCTCCATGAGCAGCGGTCGCTCTATGAGGCGATGCTGGCGCAGTCTCTTGCACAGCAGGCCGAGTCCGAGCGTCAACGTTCGAGTCAGGTGGGCTTCCTCTCGTGCACAGCCCTTTACGGGTCCCAAGGCAAGCTTCATTACTGCTTCACAATAACAACCTTACCCAACTTGCAGGAAGATAGCCTACGAGCATTGCAGGCCAGGAGCAGTGAAGCAGAGCGCCTGTACAAGGTGTGCAAAGACAGGTATTGACATGCATCGGTGCACGAGTCGCATGCACTGCTTGCGCTGTCTGCCATTGCATGACCTGGAACCCTGCAGGTCAATGAGCAGCAGCTCAGAGTTAGGCTGGACACGTTACTCCAGCAGCTAGCTGAGCTTGGGGTGGAACATGAGAGGCTCCAAAAACAATCAGGTACTGTGTGCATGCTGTACCAATCGTTGAGCAAATGCGGCAGAACAGCAAAGGTCATGAGCACTGCCGCAGCACAAACGTATCTTAGAATCACACCACACACACCATTTCCCTGGAGATGATTGCCTTCATACCGCAGCCCATCGCTGCTGGCACAGCCTGGAATGTCCTAGAGCAGGCTGCCATGCAGTCTGTCCATGCAGCAGGTTTGGCCTGGGCATGTGCAGCCACAGCACGCCTGCTCAGGAGGGCATCTGCAATCGCTTCAGCTACTGTAGCCCGTGTGGGCTAGAGCTGTCTGACTACTAGCTGGATCAGCTGAAGGCATTGTAGCAGGCTCAGCCAGCCAGTCAGCCAGCCCAAAGTCTACTTTCATGCCAGCCTATTGTCCCAAGCCACACCCAGTGCACTCATACTGCCCCACACACCTGCACTTGTGAAGGCTGCAACCCAGCAGAAGGCCTTGTAGGTGGAGCGCCGCCTGTTGTGGTGCCCAGCCAGACAATGGGCTGTGTGTCAGTCTTGTAAGCTATTAGTGTTGCATGGTGTATGTCTGAGGTCAGCTGCAGGGTGCCAGGTATGAGTGTCTGCCAGCAGTCCTGGAAACACCCATTGGCCATCCCTGTGTGGCACAGAGAGCTCATCCAACCCTGTCTGACAAATGCCCTCCTGGCTCTGCCGCTGTTGAAGAGCGTGGCTGCACAGGCATTGCTGCTCCTGCTGCTGCGCCACACTGGGCTGCTGCTGCTGCTGCTGGCACAAGTGTGGAAGCTGCTGCTGGTGCACACAGCTGCATTATGCTGCTGGTGGTGCTGTGCAGGGGACCAGCTCCAGCTGCTGCAAGACAAGGCAGCTCACATGGCCCAGGCCTGCCAGGGGCTCCAGGTGTGCGGTGATGACCTGCTTGCTTGACCTATGCCTGAAAGGGATTGGCACATGCACTGGTGGCAGCCGTGGTCAACATAGCCAATGCCTCTGTTGCCATCACCATTTCCACCACGTACTGCATGAAGACCACCACCTCGGGTGTAAGCCGACACCACCTCCAGCAGCAGCAGGAGCTGCAGCACAAGCACCACCATGGCAGCCACCACCACTGTGACAAGCAGCATCACCACCAAAGTATGTTTGCATCACACTACAGCACAAGCCTGATGCTGGGAGGCATTGACATATGTGCTTGTGGTGACCACGTTGAGCACAGCCATTGCTGCCGTTGCCAGCAAGGCCACCACCATCACCTTCTGAATGAAGACCATCACCACAGGTGTCGGCCACCACCACTACCACCTCCACCACCTCTTGCACCACCATCGCTCCAGCCCCAACCTGGCATCACACCCCTCCACCCACAAGCCATCAGCACAGCCACAAGTGTAGCTCAGGCTTGGTACACCTGGGCACACAGGCTGGACTGGCTGGCTGCCCAGCCCATCGACGCAGCTCAAGGTGCACCGCATGCTGCATCCCAGCCATCTCCCCTGAGACACCTGCTGCCTGGCCGTGCCCCACCCTACAGGCGGAGTGCAGCCAGCTGCAGCAGCAGCTGCGTGACGCACACTCGTCTGTGGAGGCGCGGCAGGCAGCTGAGCAGCGGGTGGCGGAGCTGGAGCACAGCCTGCAAGCAGTCAACACACGCACCCAGCGCATGTTGGACGACCTCGGCAGCAAGTGGTGAGGCATGCAGTGGGCGAAGCCCTTGTCACCACCACCACTGCTGCTGCAGTTGCTGCTGCTGCTGCCGCGGTGGCCCTGAGATGGAACATACTTTACATTGGCAGCAGTGTGGTAGCTCACATGTTGGCAGCAGGCCCAGCTTGCTGTCATGCAAGCAACAGGAACTTGTCTGTTGACGTCAGCCTTCAGGCAAGGCCAGCACTTTGAAGCATCCCTCTGTGCCTTGCAGTGTCAAAGCTGTCAAATCACACACATATTCAGCTTCCCAGTTGCTCTGACTTTGCACCTCAAGCATCAGTTGTCGTGGGCTGTGCTTTTGGGACGTCGTGAGGAGGACGCGTGACGACACCTTGGCCTTGCTTGGTGTCCGCAGGCATGCGGCTGAAGCGGCAGAGCGTCAAGTACGTCAAGAGCTTTCGCGTGCCATGTCCAGCCTTGCGGTTGAGGAGCAAGCCCGTGTGACTGCGCAGCAAGTAGCTGTACATGCGATCCGGGAGCACCGTCAAATGGCAGCCGCACTGGAAGCGGAGAGGCTGATCAAGTGTGTGCGGGCAGGCCTGTTGTGGCAATGTCTGGGCTATGGGAGTGTGCTGCGACAGCTCAGTATCGAAATGATTGGCTAAGTCGGCTGGGCAGCAGGCGGGGCCCACAGGCAGTAACTGCCCTAGGGTTAGGGCTGAGGTAGTGCTTGCTGCTGCATTGGATGCCAGCGCCGTGCTCGTTGCTGCTATCGTATGTATGCTTCTGTGCCTCCTCTTTCTCCTGACCATGTCCTGTTCCCACCTGGTCACAAGGGCCCCCCCTGCTGCTTGTTCCTAAGCTGCCTCAATACTGTTGGCTACCCTGTTCCCCCTGCTGCCCGCCCTGCTGCTGGCCATGGCAGCGAGTCTGCCTGCCTGCCTGCAGTGAGCCTCTGCGTCACACGCACCATGCAAGCACGACCATGGCCCACGTCATGCGATCCCAAGCAGCACCCCTGGTGGCTGACCGCAGCCGCCACCCCTCAACACCAGGTCAGAACAGGAGGATGAGGGCGGCCTGCCATCTGCATTGCAGACGTCATCTGAGTCTTGCCTGCAGCTAGCAACAGGTGCAGCAGAGCTGCCCATGCACTTCCATGCACACAGCTTTCACACTGAAGCAGCACCTGGCAGAGGGGACCCGGTGGGAACCGGGCACTGCAACACTCACTGAGGCTGAGGCAGAGGCCCTGACAGCCCTCCCTCCCTCTTCCTCGCCCACCAGCAGCCGCAAATTGTCATCTTGCTCACCATCAGCCAGCAGGCAGTACAAGCTGTGTATGCTCCAAATATGAGCAAATATGTTTTGCCTGACGCCACCAGCACCACCTACCAGCTGCCAGCTGCTCAAAACGGTGGCCCCCTGCTCACCCTTTGTGCACTGCACACAATCAGCCCCTGCATTTGATGCTCGCTAAGAGACCAGAAAGCTCCTATGCACTGCAGGGAAGCACATCCCAAGCATAGGCCAAGCGCCAGGCTGCTGCCCCAGCGGGCCAAAGACTGCAGTTTTCACGGCAGAGACTCCGCGTGCGGTGCGGCCGGCTAGCCCTGTCACATATAACAGAGTGACCAGTAGACCAGACGCGCCCAGTGCTGTGGGCGGCCAGAAACTGGTGCGATTGAGCCGTGCGTGGGCAACCAGCACACCAACCGCCGGCACACCACACCCGGTCTTCCCGGACAACATAGAGCGCCATCAAACATTTTACGCTCGCAAAGGGCAATGCTCGCCCAACGCCGGGAAGCGGCATACACAAGGCGCATACAGCCGGCAGCGGGCGAGAGGTCCGAGTCCCGCCATCGTGCAATCGTACTACGCCAGCCTGCTCGCAGCACGTCCGCACAGTTGATAGATTGACTAAGAAGGGACGACACATTGGGGGCAGGAGGGGTGGTGAAGAAGTAAGATGGGGGATGATTCCTGTAATCGTTTCAGGTCTTTAGGCTTTCACGTGCCTTCACATGCAGTGGTTAAGCTATACAGACATTTACCTTCGTTACTAATCATGGCTGGGTAAGTCAGGTGGCCCCAACGAGGGATTGTAATCTTCATGCAAATACTCTCATAATACTGCACCGTTATTGATAGCGTTTGTCACTTTGACTACCGCGAAGTACTGCGCGTCTCCTGGCAAGCGGTACGTAAACTCTTGCGATTGAGGCCATGTCGGCGCAAGCGATCAGGTGCACCCAATTGCCAGAAAACATACCCTTGCTAATTAAACGACGCAGCGGCTCAGCCACATGGATTCTATTGATGTGTCGTACATCGCCGTATCGAGAACTCTGTCAGCTACAGGGTGCATCGTGTTTCATCAAAAGCCGTGCAGTGTGCTGAGAGCAATGGCGGCTCAAATCTCGGCATTCGAAATTATGCGTGTTTCGCTTATACGGGCCTCACCGCGACCGACCTGGCCCACTGGGGCTGCAGTAGCTGCAGCCATTGGTATGCTATTGTACATCCATACACTCACCGCCCTCTGTTCCCTCCTCCATTCTATACTGTTACCCTTCTCCTTGCCTCCCAGCTGCTGCTTGCCTCCCAGCTGTGAGAGTGGAGAAAGTGCCGTCTACTACAAAGCGCATGTAGGATTTGTTATTGATACCTGCTTGCCTTGATCCCTGCATGCCTTGCCCCATGCACCTCCCTAGGCACAGGTGTGGCCCAACAACAGGTGCGGGGTGTATAGCCACTTACCCTGCTGCTCCAGCGACCTGCTGTTGCTAATGCCTCTGCCGCTCTAGTATCAGCTTCTGTCCACTTGCTCCATGTGTGCCCCCAAGCTGTGTCCATGCTCTCCCAACATCACAAAACAAGGTGGCCTGGCCTGATGCATTGCTTGCAAGCATGATTAGGCCAGGGGATGATTGGACCTGAGTTCGCAAGGCTCACTGGCTACCTCTGCGGTTGGTTTGCATCATGGGCTGCTACCTCCTCTTGAATGATGTGGGCTCGCTTGGCCATGAAGCTCTCCACTGTGCGGTGCATAGCATCACGGCCTGTAATAATCAGCTTGTTCACTATCTCCGGATCCTGCTCATGCTTGGCGTCCTCGTATTCCTGTCAAACCAAGCCAGGCATGAGTCAGGGTAGAGCGGCGAGGGGCTGACTACCAGGGGCTGCCCACTGCCTGACCGCTACCTTGCGTGTGCTATAGCGTATCAAGTCCCGCCAGGTGCGGCCTTGGTGGTCCTTCCACACGAACAAATTGGAGTAGCGCAGGATTTCACGGTACAACGCAAGGGCCTCCCTGCGCGTGGTTCTTACGACCTGCCCGCCTTCTGGCCGCTTTCGTGATGCCTTGTCCAGGTTTCGCTGAAACAAGTCCTGCAGGTGCTCCGGGCTAGCATTTAGCTGCTCCTCGCTGATGCAGCGCCATTGCTGGGCTTGAGACGCACGCAGCACTTCGCGGGACACCGTGCTCCTCAGACCACGCATCAGGTTACATCGCTGCTAGGGCGATGCTGGCCTCATAACGGGTGCCGTCACAACTTCCTTCCCAGACTGCAATAAGCACAAATGCATGTCACAGCAGGGCTTCGGTAAAACATTATCAACATGATGGTCAGAGAACATTTGGCGGGCTGCGCAAAATTCTTCGCTAAACAGGCAAGTGAAGCATTTGAAACTGCGAGTAGGCGGTGTCCGTATGTAATGTAATGTAAACTTACAAGGGTCCCTATGACGCTCCCTATGATTGTGCCACTGCTCCCATGTCGATGCTTTCCTGTCGCGAGCACTGCCCACGCCGCGTCACGCTCTACTGCTTGCGGTCCTGTGCGCGACAACTCGCGACACGGTCGGTTCAAAACCTTAGCATTGCTGCATCGCTACGTTGGATATGAAGCCGTCAATCCCATCTTTTGGCAACAGCTGGTTGCAGGACTTAGCCACGTAAGATGAAAGCATAAGTCAGCCAGCTGTGACACAGGCCAATATATATACTGATATGGGCAACTCACTCGCTGCCACGCATGCCCGCAATGACTGCTGCTCGCAACTGTGCTGCGCCTCCAGCCTGTGTTGCCCATGCTTGCCTGCTACTCGCAACTTTGCTGGGCTGTGCCTGTGCAGTACTGTGCTGACCAAGCTAAAGGATGCAGCCACGTCACTGCTGGCCCCACAGAAAGCTGGCCAGCATGTGCCACCCAACCTACCAAACAATGGCAGTAGGCCCTGGCCAGGAGGGCCACCCCTACCTAACCTGCTGCCAGGCCCCCTGGGGTGGTTCCTGGGCAGAGCCATGCAGGGGCTAAGTCAGCAGGTATGACAGTGCTCTCTGTGATGTGCAGCCCCCCACCCCACCCCTCCCCTGCCCCCTCCTCCCTGGCACCTGACTACCACTATTTCTGACTCCTGTATGGTGCAGCTGGCGGTCTCAGCAGCACAGCAGGCCGACCTGCTGGCCCGAGTGGTGCCGCAGCTCCAGGCCTCCCCTCAGCTGCAGCGGTGCCTGGGGCAGCACCTCAGGGTGTCTGCACCGCTGTCCCATACCACCTTGTTCACTAGCGTCAATGGCCAGCCCAGCCACTGCCAGCAGGTGGTGGTGGAGGTGGCTGGGTCAGGGGGCCGGACGGCAATGGCACAGGTGGGGGGTGAGGGGAGGGGCTGTAGGCTGTGAGAGCTGCTGGTGTTGCACGTGCTTGGGTAGGAGGGGAGGGGCTGGTGTGCAGGCGGCAGCAGGTGTTTGGGCAGGAGAGAGGGGCCTGAAGGGAGAGCAGTGTGACAGCTCTGGCAGCATGCCTCAGCCCCTGTACACCCCACCATGCTGAACAGCATGCTGCACCACCTGCTGGCCCTGCTGGGATTGAAGGTAGCCACTGATAGGCGCCCACCCTGCAGGCTCTCATCAGTTTGGCCGGCAGCCAGCTGTCCAGCTGCACCCTCTCCCCCTACCACACCGGCAGCGATCAACTGAGAATTGTTCGCAGTCACTTGCGCCGGCATGGCCTCATGGACACACGTTGTAGCTGGTAGCTGGCAGGTAGCTGCAAGGTGGACGGCAAAGTGTGAGGCAGTGGGACCCATGCAGGCAGTGCAGCAGCAGCTGGCAGCACAGCCTGTTAAGGCAGGCTACAGCACTGACATAGTGGTGCTGGTGGCTGGTGGCTGCAGGTGAAGCTGATCAGTGACGTGATGGGAAGGCAGGAGGTGGAGGTGCGGGTGCAGCTGCCGCAGGGAGACACCATCACCCTCCCCCTCACCCCTGGCCCGGACCTTGCACAGCCCAAGAGGCACAGTGGGGCAAGGACGGTGGATGCTGAGTTCAAACAAGTGTGATGATGTGACGGGCATGTAATGGCTGTTTGGTGAAGTTGGTAACTGTTTGTCTTTTTCGGCAGCAGAAGAAGGGGCAGCAGCAGCACCTAACCCTTTATCCCAATCTCAATAATAGTATTAGTTTCAGCTTAATCTCAGCTGCGCCTTCTACCCTTTCTCGCGCGTTAGAAGGCAACAGGGCCGACTAGTCCAATACGAGTGTCCGCCTCAGCAGCTGGAGTGGATGGCAGAACATTTCCGACGTGTTACAAACCAGAACCGTATCCTCCTCGCTCTCACATCTAAATAGCCGCGTAACTTACAGCGACACAAAACCCACCCCTCACCCTCATACCAACTGGCGGACAAAAATATCCCACAGGCCTGCATTCGTCGTGACGATGTCCATGTTGCACGGCCTGGTGATCAGGACATCGAGCTCACTTCCTTGACACCCATGCCTCAGCGACGCCCAAGCATGCATCGTGCACAACAGGGCCAAAGCATATGGATCAAGGCCGTCCCTAGCCGCACCCCTTTCCCTCCCTCCCTCCCTCCTTCCCGCCCTTCTCCAGCACAGGAACAACACTCCTCCTGACACACAACCTGAGTTTTGACCAGAGCATGAATCCCGACCGCCCTAGTCGCTGCCCCTTTCCTCTCCACCAGCCCAGCCTGCAACCGAGCCCTGACCCTCACCAGGGGCCAGGACGTAAGTCTAGCGTCGCCACTCTCACAACAATGCCTTGTGGCGCACGTACACCCAGTCCTGGCCTGCCATGCCCGGCTCTGGCATGGCTGGACGGCCATCTGCACAGCTCACTGCCTCCATGTCTTGCTCTTGCTGTCCTGCAGCCCTCTGGAGCCAGCAACCAGGGCCAGCTGCCTCACTGAGCCACTCACCAGCAAGCAAGACCGCACCCTCCTCCTAGTCATGCTCTACCCAGCTGACTGACCAGGAGTGGGAGTGACCAGGGGTGGGGAGTGACGAGGAGTGGGGAGTGACCAGGAGTGGGAGTGACCACGAGTGAGGAGGAGTGGGAGTGAGGAGGAGTGGGAGTGACCAGGAGGACAGTGCTGCCAGTTGACAAGCGGCACGGGGCACAGCCAAAGAGCACCACCAGCTGCTGTCTCTCCGCGCACCACTGCCACCAGCGCCAGCCAGCAGGTGCAGTGAGGGAGGTAGGAGGCAGGCCCCAGGCTCAGTCCTCACTGATGGCCCACAGCCTGGGCGGCCACAGCCTTGCAGGTGCCTTGGGAAGGTCATGTGCCTTCTCCATACCGTCATATTGCGACACTCTCATCTTTTGCTGTTGTAGTAGAAGAAGAACAAGATGGCCTACACTGCTTACATCGCTAGCCGTCAGGCTGCTTGGCTGCTGCTGGACGACCAGCCTCTGCTTGCCTGGCCACTTTAAGACTGCTGTTGCACCGCCACTCAGGGTGGCAGTGCCCTAACCAAGGTGTGCAGCTCAGATGTCTCCAGCAATCTCAGCCAGCTCCAGCCACCGCATCTCCTTGGTGTCCACCGCCTCCGACACCTCTGACAGTTCCATGCTGGCGGCCTCCAGCTCCTTGAACTTGCCACCTGCAGCGAGGAATGAGGCACAGCGGGGGCAGGAGGGGTGGAGGGCGGGTGGGCCAGCAGGGGCAGGGCAGCAGGGGTGGAGGGCAGGGGGCGAGTAGGGGCAGGGCAGTAGGGGCAGGGCCAGCAGGGGTGGAGAGCAGGTGGGCCATCAGGGCCAGAGCCAGCAGCCGCAGCAGGAGGGTGGGCTGACCTGTGGATGCCAGCTTGGCCACAAGCTGCTGCAGGCTGTCTCGCTTGGTCTGCAGCGCCACCACCTCCTTGCTCAGCTTCTGCGCAGCCCAGCCCAGCCCAGCCACCACTGACTCTCTTTAGTCCACCAGCCACCTCCCCACCCCCCCAGTGCCTGACATGAAGGCCTGCCACCTGCACCCCCCCAGCACCCAGCCGAGCCCCTACCATAGCCCCTACCCAGCACGCCTGCCAGCAGCCCCTGGCCTGGACCCCACCCCCTGCTGCCACTGCATGTGCCACAGGCTGCTGAGGGCCACCGCCCTGTAGCCATGTGGCCCCACACTGACTTCTTGGGCCACTCAGGTGGACTAGGCCCCTGCACCACCCAGGCAAACAAGGCAGCTGCAGCCAGCCAGCCAGCCAGCCAGCCAGCCAGCCAGCCAAGCAAACTACAAGCAAAGTAGCCATAGCCTGATACTGCCAGCGCCCTGGGTCTAACCCAGGCAGCACAGATGTGGGGCAGGCCAAGTGGTTATCGTGGGCAGTGGGGGGCAGGCAGCAGGGGCCAGCAGCAGCAGCAACCCACCTGGTACTCCTGCTGCTCCCCCCAAGACAAGGTGACGCGCTTGCGCCCAGCCGCTTTGCCGGCCCCACTGCCCACCCCGTTCCCATTCCCCCCCTGCACTGCAGCAGCAGCAGCAGCGGCTGGGGGAGTCTGGGCTGCCTTGTGGCTGGGGCTGGGTGTCGCCCCCTGCTTGCTCGGTGCAGGGGACTTGGCCGCTGAAGCTTGTCGGCCTGGGGTGCTGCCCCTGCCCCCAGCCTTCTTCACACCACTGCCGCTGCTGCTGCTGCTGCTGCTGCCGCTGCCTTCATGCTCAAAGTCGGCGTCCGTGAGGCCCATGTTGGTTGAGAGGACAGCTCGGCCGTCAGCCACGCGCAGGATGTGGGTGGCGTTGAGGCTGGCGGCAAAGGCGGGGTTGTGGGTGATGGCCACGATCGCACCGGCAAAGTCTTGCAGGGCCCCTGCAGGGGGAGGGGAGCAGGGGGGCAGGGTGGGCCGGGGGGAAGGGGGAGGTGGGGCAGAGGGGGAGGGAGAGGGGCGGGGAGCAGCAGGGGGACACCGAGGGGTGGGCATTGCGGTGAAAGGAGGGGGAGAACAGGGCCGGAGGGGGTGATGGCAGGAGGGGGGTGGGGCAGGGGGGGTAAAGGGCAGGAAGGGGTTGAAAAAGGCATGCTCGGCCTCTACCTGTCAAGACTGCGATGGTGGCTGCGTCCAGGTGGTTGCTGGCCTCATCCAACAGCAACACATTGGAGGGCACAAGCGCAAAGCCTGCCAGAGCCACGCGCGCCTTCTCCCCCCCGCTGAGCACGCCTGGCCAGGGGGCAGCAGCAGGTGAGGCGCAGCACCGCCTGTGTCGGCCAGCTCACATGTCAGGCCATAGCGTGTCTAGCAGAGCATGGCAGAGAGCATGGGGGAGAGCATGGGGGGGGAGAGCATGAGGGGGAAGAGCATGGGGGAGGCCAGAGCGTGCGGTAGGAGGGGAGGAGGAGGGTGAGGTAGGAGGAGGAGGAGGGTGAGGGCCCTGAGCAAGGCAGGAGAGCAGCAAGGCTTCCTCCCCTTCCAGCTACCTGCAAGCAGCTGGCGCCCAACCGCCTGGCTCCCTTGATACCCCACACAGCCCTGCCAGCCACCCGACCCACCTGCCAGTACCCCCACTACTGCTGCCCCTAGCATACTCCTGCTGCTGCCAGCCCTTTCCCCCCCTGGAAGCTGCCGCCGCTGCTGCCAGCCCCTCCCCCTCCCTCCGCCTGCTTCTGTTACCTGCTGTGCCTAAGGAGGGGTGGAGGCATGCCTGGGCATTAAGAGCAGCTTCCCTCTCACCCCCCTCCCCCTCCCCCACCACCTCCTGCTGCTGCTCCCTCCTGCTGCTGTCAGTTCGCCCCGTGGCGGTTGCTGCCAGCCCCTCCCCCTGCCCTGGCTGCTGCTGCTGCTGCCAGCCCCTCCCCCTGCCCTGGCTGCTGCTGCTGCTGCTGCTGCCTGCCATGCCGCCCTGAGCCGCACCAATCTGCTGCAGCGCCATGGAGCCGGTGAGGCCCAGCGCGCCCAGGGCTGAGCGGCACTGCTCCTGTGTGGTGGCCCTGCTGTGCTGGCGGGCCACGTCCTCCACATAGCTCAGCGCCGCCTTGTCTAGCGGCAGGTCCTGGGGCAGGGGGCGGCACGACAAGGGCTGACACGGGAGCAGGGGCAGAGGCACCCCTGGGGTCAGGGGGTCAGGGGGCCAGGGGTCAGGGGGTCAGGGGGTCAGGGGGCCAAGGGGTCAGGGGGTCAGACCGCTACCCCCAACCGCTACCCCGCTGGGCAGGGGGCAGCACAACAAGGGCTGACAGGGAGCTTGGGGTCAGGGGGCGGCTGCAAGGGGCGGCAGAGGGCGAGGCAGAGGGGCCCCTGGCTACTGCTCCCCTGTTGGCCCCCTGGCCGCTGCACTGGCCCTTCAGTGGTGCCGCTGCATGGCGGCATCGTCACCGTGTCCTGTCGACTGTACAGGTAGGGCAAGAATGGATGATGCTGCACGGAGTTCACTAAGCCACCGAAGGCAATGCAGGTCGACCTTGGCTGCAAGCCTCATGCCAGGCATGTCAAGCAGAGGGGAGTTATCATGGGCTTTGCGGAGTGAGCAAGGGGAGGGGGTGGGGTCAAACCCCCTTCCCCTGCCCCCTGTTTGGCAACCTGATCTGCGTCAGGCTCCCTGGCCTCCTCCCTGCCCCCCGCCCTCTCCACAGCCTGACCTGTGCCAGGTCTTGGCTGAACACGCCCAGCTTGACGCCGTCCCCCTCCTTGCGTGTCCCACTCCACAGCGGCAGCTGACCCGACAGCGCCTTCAGCAGCGTGGACTGCCAGCAGGGCGACAGGCAGGCAGGTGGGGCAGCTTCAGTAAGCAGGTCAGATGCAAGCCAGCTGGATAATCAGGTCAGGTCTGGTCTGGTCTGGTCAGAGAAGGCATCGCCAGTGGACTGCCGTCACCGCCTCACCTTGCCTGCCCCGTTGGGCCCCAGCACCAGCACCCTCTGCCCCTTCTTAATCACCAGGTCCACCCCTTGCAGCAGCGGCTGGGTGCCATTGTCGGGGCTCCCCCAGCCTATGGTGGCGTTGTTGAGCAGCAGCACGTCCGTGAAGCAGGGCGGGGCGCGGGGCAAGCGCAGGTGCACCTGTAAGGGAGTAAGGGGATCAGCAGCAGCAGCAGCAGCAGCAGCAGCAGGAGCCACACAGCCCGGTAAGCACAGCTGCGATTGCGAGGGTGGGGTGGGGTCAGTGCAACCCTGGGAGGGGTCTTGGGTTAGGGTTGCGTGAGGCGAGGCGAGGCGAGGCCAGGTAGAGGGCTGGAGGCTTCTGAGAGGATGAAGGCAAAGTTGAGCCTTGAGGTGAGGTCAGGCCAGAGAGGGGACTGTGGGTACCTTGTTCCCCCTCCCCCTCCCCCTCCCCCTCCCAACCTCACAATGACCTTAACAGCTGAGCCAGGGCAGGTTGATGCTAGATGTGGCTTGACACCTAAGCCAGGGCCAGGCAAGCAGGGCCAGGCAAGCAGGGCCAGGCAAGCAGGGCCAGGCAAGCAGGGCCAGGCAAGCAGGGCCAGGCAAGCGTAAGGGTTTAGGCCCGCTTGTCTTCCTGGTTCGGCGCTGTGTGCCACTGAGGCCACCAGAGCTCTAAAGACGGCAGACCGGGTAGGGTTAAGACCTTGTAATGCTGTCACAACGCAGGCGCCACCCCATCCCTCCTCTCCTTCCTGCCCCCCACCTCCGCTCCCAGCATCACCCCCTAGCCCTTGGCCCCTGACCTTGGCTCTGTCCCCGCCTCCGGCTGCTGAGGCGGCTGCGGGTGCCTCCACTTTTTCTGCCCTGAGCTTGTCAGCCAGCTTGGCCTTGGACTGCGCGCTCTTGGCCTTGCTGGCCTTGGCGCCAAACTTGTTGATGAAGGTCTCAAGCCTGCAGTGGCCAGGGGGAGAGGGGGTGCAGTGCATGAAGAGGGGGGGAGGCTGGGAGGGGGAGAGGCTGGAATGGGGGGGCTGGGAGGGGGCAGGCGTGGACCCTGGTGACAGACTTATGAGGGGGGCACGGGGCAGCAGGGGCAGGCGGGGCAGGCAGGGCTCATCAGCGCAGAGGCAGGGAGGGGGCTCGGGGTGCTGCTGCGGTGCTGGTGGGGTGCGAAACATGAGCGCAGGGGTGTTGGTGACTGGAGCAAGGTGCATTGAGCTGAGACGAGTTGAGTTGAGTTGAGTTGACGGGCGAGGTGAGGCAAGGCGAGGCAAGGCGAGGTTGCGAGTCCCAGCAACGCACTTGTCAATCTCAGCCTGCTGGGCAGCCGCAGTGGCCAAGGCCTGGGCGTCACGCAGGGCCCGCTGCTCCATGAAGTGGGAGTAGGTGCCAGTGTAGGCATGCAGCTTCTTGCCACGCACCTGTGGTGGTGGCGGCGGTGGTGGTGGTGCCATGGTCAAGACGGTGAAGAAATGTCAAGCTTTCAAAGACAGAAGGTGGCAGGTCCTTGGCAGTGGCTTGGTGAGTGCCACAAGGGGTCCCCTGCTCAGCCCAACCCCCAGGCCACCAACGTCCTCCCACCACAGCCTGCCCTGCCCTGCCCTGCCCTGCTGCCGCCTCCTGCTGCGCCCTGCCTAGCTGCTGTCAGGCGCACAGATGGCCATGCCAACGCTGAGCGCTGCTGCCAGGCTGCACTGCTGCTTGCCTAGAATGATGCCATTGATGCCACCAGGGGTGGATGTGAGGGGGGGAGAGCTGAGAGTGAGCTCTACTGCCACCTACCACGGCTCTGACCACGCTCCCTCAGTGTGTCAGCCTGCCGCTGCTCTGCTGACTGCCCCGCCTGCTGTCCCTTACATGTATAGTATAATGTCAGGGGCCAAGCTTTTACAGGATAATAACGACCTCGTTGAACCGTCGCTGCTCCGCTTACCGATACCCTTGCTGTAGAAGTGCCGTGCTCGTACCCCGCCTGCCCCTGCCTCCTGACCTCCCTCTGCTGGCGAAGCGCCCTAGGTCAGGGTTACCCATGAGGCCCGCCACCTGCTGTCCCTCCTCTAGTCTTCACTGACCTAACCCTTCCTCTCACATTGAGCCGTACTGCTATGGCTACATCAATAGGGATGCAACTGGAAACAGGGAACAGTAAACTTAGCCCGTGCTCACTACTAGCCAGCGCAGCCACTGATGTATTCAACCTGCTTTCCTCATGCCCGTTGTGCCGCCTCCCCTACCCCACTTCTCTCAACCCCTCACACCTCTTGCCACGTGGTCCCCCCCACACCTCGTGCTGTCGCCCCCCTTGACCCCCTTGACCCACCCCTCTGACTCACTTCCACTATGTGGTCGCACACATCCTCCAGCAGCGCTTCATCGTGTGACACCACCACCTGGCAACAGCAGCGGCAGCCAGGGCAGCGGCATTACAGACTGCACCAACCTTCCACACGCCTAGCTGGCAAAAAGTATGCCACTGCTCATCTGACTCCTGCCCCTGCCCCTACTCCTCCACCACCCCTGCTCCTACTCCTGCCCACCTGCCTCAACTACTACTGTCAACTGCCTCAACCCCTACCAACCCTTCTCCCGCCTAAATCCCTGCCCTTGCCCTGTCCCTTGCCATCCCCCCTGCCCTGCCGCCATCCCATGCAGCACACCAGGGTGCCGCCTGAGGTGCGCAAGAAGTTGCCTAGCCAGCGGATAGCTGATGAGTCCAAGTGGTTGGTGGGCTCATCCCTGCAGGCAGGCAGGTAGGAAGGCTTCCCTGGTAAAGGGGCTGAGTGGCTAAGCAGACACATGAACAGGCAGGCAGGCAGGCAGGCAGGCAGGCAGGCAGGCAGGCAGGCAGGCAGGCAGGCAGGCAGGCAGGCAGGCAGGCAGGCAGGCATGGTGGTCTGCTCTACCCCACCCCCTGTACTCACAGGAGCATGAGGCCGCCCCCAACGCCTGCTGCTGCAGCCTGTCCAGCCTCCCCCAGCAGCAGCCGGGCCAGGGCGATACGCATCTGCCAGCCACCACTGAACTGAGATGCACTGACATGGAACTGCAGGCAAGTAGTCAAACAGGCAGGCAGGTGTCAGGGGTGGGCAGGAGGGTTGTGGCAGTTGGGCGGGAGTGTAAGTGCGAGTGTAAGAGAGGGGTGAGTTCCTGGGGCGAGAGAGGACACATTCTAAACCCAAAAAATGATTGTGTGGTCAAAGGCCATGACTAGGCATAGGGGCATTGTGATGACAGCAGGGTGGCGCCGGCTGTGATGTGCAGCGGGTTGACTTGGACAGGTTGGGTGAGGGCAGGGGTGTTGAGGGCTGCAACCCTAACCATAGGCGCCCTGGCCCCACCTGGGCTTGAACCCCCCACCTGGTCATGCCGGAAGCCCAAGCCAGTGAGCACATTGGCGATGCGCCGGTCCACATCCGCCCCGCCTGCTAGCGCCACTGCGTCCTGGGCCCGGGCCAGGCGCTCAGCAGCAGTGGGGTCACCTGAGCAGCAGCCAGGGCGGTGGGCAGGCAGGGCGGTGGGTAGGCAGGGCGGTGGGCAGGCAGGGCGGTGGGTAGGCAGGGCTGAAGCTAGGCACTGCCCGAGTGCCGCAGCTGCCCACCTGCCGCAAGATCCCTCTCAGCCAGCCGCATGTCCTCCTCTGCCTTCAGCAGGCTGGTCATCTGGCTGCGCGCCTCCTGGTACACGGTGCGCTGGGAGCCGCTGACCGCTGTCTGCAGGCCGGGTGGCAAACAGCATGCAGGAGCAATGGGGACGCTGGTGTAGGCCCTCAAGGCAGGGCAGGGCAGGGAAGGGAGGGGCAGGGAAGGGAAGGGTGGGGAGGGGCGAGGCGGGGCGGGGCCTGCTCTGATGTGCTGCAGAGGTGATGGGTGGGGCTGCGTCTGTTTCATTGTGCATCTATGGCAATAGAAGTGGTGTCTGTGTGAACCCGTCAAATCTCGAACCGAATATGCGGGGACCCAGGGCGGGGCTTGATGAGGATCAGCTGAGGGGTGGCTGGGCCAGGCCTGACCTGAGCAAGGTAGCCCACCTCCACCTTGGGCGCTACAATTAGGCGGCCGGCATCGATCTGGGGCACAGCAGGCAGGCAGACAGGCAGGCAGGGTGCTACAAGACATGGCTGCTGTCCAGGTTGCTGTCCAGGTGCTGTGGTGAGTGCCAGCAGAAGTGTAGCACACTCAGGTCGGGTCCGGTCAGGTTGGCTCGGGTCAGGGCAGGTCGGGTCGTGTCAGGTCTGGGCAGGGTGTAATGGATCAGGTCAGGAGGTAGCCTGCTTACTGGTCGAAAACCGCACAGCGCCTTGAGTAAAGTGGACTTGCCGCAGCCATTGCTGCCCACCAGGCCCCACCGCTGGCCAGGCATCACTCGCAGCGACACCTCCTGGGGTCACACCCATACACTGGATCAGACCAACAGGCAGCCTGGGTTTCCTGTTGATAATCAACTGCTGCTGCTGCTGACGATGATGGCGTTGTCCAGCTACAAAAGAGCTGCACAGCCCTGCAGCGTTACCGCCTGGCTGGCAGAGGATGGTGATGGGTATTTGCGGCGGACCCTGCAGCTTCGTGGCATGCCAGGTCTGGCGTGAACCTAGTTAGTCGTGCCAGGTCTGGCTTGAACAGAGCTTATGCGCAGGGCCGGGCACTAGAGCTGCCTGGACCCCAGTGGGCTGCCCTGGTGCCCTGGCCTGGAGGAGCTGCAGCTGGAGGCAGCCACTGCTGAGCCAGGCTCTCAGGGTGACAGCATACAGCTGGTGCGGCATAGCGTATGACAATCAGAGCTGATGTGGCACACCACGCCATGCAGCAAGTGCAGGTGGGGCTGGGTGTTGGTTAACACAAAGCTGGCATTGTGGGTGCAGCCAGGCTGTGGAAACCCCACCCCTAGTCGCCCCCTAGGGGTCCAGAAAGCAGTGCATGGGGGAGGCCCCTGCAGCTTTAGGAACATCGTCATGTCCTGGGGACGTGAGAACAGGATGGGCTGCGGGCTACACTAGTGCTCCCTAGTGCTCTCTTGCAGTAGTCCCTGGTGAGGGGCCAAAGGCTGCCTGGCTGCCAGCACCAGTACTGGAGGCTATAAGTATAAAGGCCTTAGCTACAAACGGCTGAATAGCAGGCTCCTGTGCACCCAGTCGCTGCCAGTAGCACAGAGATGTGTCAGGTGCGCAGAGGGGTGGCAACTGCAGTTTCAAGGCTGATGGTGGATTTTGTGGCAGGTGGAGGCTGTGCGAGTGTGTAAGGCGTGCGAGCCTGTGACGTGCTGCGAGGTGTTGCATGAGTTTGCGCATGGAGGGGCCTTGGCCCAGCGCTGTGCACTGAGATCCCACTCCCTCCCGGTGCTGAGGCCTCACTTCTAGTAGGTCTCTGTCGCCAGCTTGGATGCTGACTTTGTCAATCACCATGGCTGCGCCTGCAGTCTCACCCCGTGGCACCTGCAAGCAGCAGTGTGGAAGCTTTGCAGGTGAGAGTAGCACTGGCTAGCCACTTGGCAGCCTGAACCCCTCGCACCACAATGTGCTGGTAGGCAGCTGCAGCTGGTGCTACTGCTGTCGCCGCCGCACGTGCAGCGAGGCAGGGCCTCCGAGGTGGCAGAATGGCTGCTGGACTCGCTTCTCTAGCCGAGGTACAGCTATAACGATGAACATTCCCAGGCGGCAACAAACCAGCTGGGCTGACGGTTTGCTTCGTGCTAAAGACACGGAACCGACCGCACTGCATTTTGCTCGTTATTGCACTGTGGGTACTAACTCGGCAATCCCAGCTCAGTCGCTTTTCACGTCTGTGGTCAATTTTCTCATGCTTGCATACTCGCTTTGCAATAGGGCGATGTTGTCACCCTGTCGTATACAGCCCGTGATACAGTTGTAGCCAGTGGCATTTCTAATATAGATTGGGGATTTGAGTGGTTGTGTTCAATTGCGCAGAGTGTTGTGATTATGGCTAAGAGCGGTAGATGATAGTAGCTTGCTAATACCTGCAAATCCGCAAGCTAAACGAGCACTCTTCCTTCATTAGGCTGATGACCTGTATGGCCGCATGGCACGTGCCTGCCGAAAACGTGCCGGCTTTGGTACAGGCACGAGCAGAAGCACGCAGACCACAGTCATTTCAGCTTGCGGCTCTTCCTTTTTCTGTTTGTCTCCCGTGAAATGGCACCCAACGGGCACATCGCCGACGACATCTACGACGGTGCGCACACGCAGCCGCCCTGACAAGGTTGCTGCACCGGCCTTGGATGCTAAACCTTATGCCTTGCATTTTCTACAGGCTACAGCTCAGCGCAATTGTTCAGCCAGGTGCGGCAGCACAGCAGCTAATAGGCACCACTTGCTTGGAGGGCCTAACTTCAAGACATGCTTTGCACGCCGATCTTCTGTTGCAGGGTGTCTGCTACACCTACGACGATGTTATCTTTCACCCAGGCCACATTGACTTCGGAGCCCACCAGGCAAGTTTAGTTTGGTGCGCCGTCTGAGCCACCGGGAGGCTTGCGACCAATCTTGTTGCACTGAGTTTTGCAGGTAGACCTTACGACGAATGTTACCAAAAACATTGTTCTCCGCACGCCCGTCGTGTCGTCGCCGATGGACACCGTGACGGAGGCCGATATGGCCATCACCATGGCAACGGTGCGTGCTCGTAGCGCGCAGTGTTCTGCGGCGCAACACGCCCCGCTTGTGCCACTTGTGCGTCTATTCCACCTGCCTCCTGCCCCACCTTCACCATGCTGTGGCTGCCACCATGTGCAGTTGGGCGGCATGGGTTTCGTGCACTACAACAACACCATTGAGGAGCAGGTAGCGCATGTTGAGCGCACCAAGCGCCATCGGCCAGGCTACATCAGCACGCCCCTGGTGCTGGGCCCCCAGGAGCCCATTGCCCGCATCGACCAATTGAAGGTAAATCCTGCCAGCCACCAGCATCGCATTAACTGTGCCCCAGAGCACAAGTCTGGCTAGGTCCATACTGGAAAGTTGGCAACAATCGAAGCTGGAACATGCAGTCAGGCTGGACCCTGTCACACTCAATGGGCAAAAACGGGACTGCAGTAGGCCCTGTCACAGCCGGCACTGCATCACACCGCTGCCGCCACCCCTGCCTCTTCCCTGCCTCCTCGCCCTGGCAGCCTGCGCCTGACATCCCATCCTTCCTGTGCTGGTGGTGGTGTTATTGGTGGTGGTGGTGGTGGTGGTGGTGGTGGCGGCAATGGCGGTGGCGGCAATGGCGGTGGCGGCAGTGGCGGTGGCGGTGGTAATGTACACCACCAAGCCACCAGCCTGGTATGGCTGCTAGGTACTCGTACTAAGTACTAATGACATGGCCCCATCAATAAAGTAAAGTGCACACAGTTTGGACATGACATCTAGGACATCTCCCGCATGGTCCTTTGTTTCTTGGCATTTCTCCCGCAATGCATTGGTGGCTGGGCAGCTGGGCAAGCAAGCAGTGGAGTACACCGTGTGTGTGTAGGCCACCAAGGACTTCTCATCCGTCATCATCACCGACACAGGCTGCGTGAAGGGCAAGTTCCTGGGCATTGTGACGCCCAGGGACATTGACTTTGTGAACGACAGGATGACCAGTCTGGGCGACGTCATGACCTCGTGAGTGACCCACTGCTGCCCTACCACTTCCCGCCTGGGCATGGCCTGGGCCTGCCCCGCCATGCTCCGAAAGATCCTGGTGCCAGGCGTGCCCTGCCCTGGCTTGATCTAACTACGTGCCTACTGGCTGTATGGGGTCCAGCCATGCCAGAGGGTGCCTGAGGTTGGACTCAGCTGGGTTGAGGTTCAGGGCTGAGGCGTGAGTGGCATGGGAGGGAAGGTGGTCTGTCATGGGGCAGAAGACTGCTGGAGCTCCTGGGACCCTGTGGGCAAGCGCGGTGATGCGGTTCTGTCACCTGCTGCAGGCTGGAGCAGGCTGGTTTGGCCAGGTTGAGGCAGGTGTGTGTGGCCCTGTCTGTCACCCTTGCTCCGCACCCCTGGCCCCTGGCTGGCTGCAGGGATGTCACAGTGGTGGGTGAGGAGGTCAGCAGTGAGGAGGCGCTGGAGCTGATCAAGGCCAAGAAGGAGGACAATGTTGTGGTTTGCAATGCCAAGGGCTATTTTGTGAGTGCCTAGCCCAGGGTAAGGCAGGCAAGCAGACAGGTGGGTGGGTAAGCCAGACAGGCAGGCAGGCAGGCAGGTGGGCCAGAGCTCAGTGTAGGTAGGGTTGGGGCTGGGGCTAGGATATCTCCAGCTTGTTGCAGGTAGCTGGTGATGTGGATGGGTGTTGCAGCATGCAGTCGACAGCTCCATGCACTGACATTGGGCACAGAGACGCATGCACAATGAGCAAGCTGTCCCAATCACTAAGCTAACTGCCCTGAAGACACATTTGACCGAAACCTACCCGCTGCCCGCCTCCTGTGATGTGACAGCCCACTAGCCCAGCTGGCCCAGCTGCTGCCCGAGCCCCTGAGCCTGACCTGACCTGAGCCTGACCTGACCTGACCTGACCTGACCTGAGCCTGACCTGACCTTGCCCCCTGCAGCTGGCCCAGGCCACGCGGGACTACTTCAAGGAGGCTCGCTCATTCCCTGCAGCCGGGGCGCCCTCCCTGGACGCTGCTGGCCGCCTGCGCTGCGGTGAGCGACACAGAACAGCAGGGCCAAGGACAGGGCTTGCGCCGGGGCCAGGGGTAGGGCTTGGGCTACAGCCAGGGTCAGGGTCAGGGTCAGGGTCAGGGTCAGGGTCAGGGCTAGTTGGGGGGTTCAGCAGCGAGTGCAGGCGTACATGGCAGGTGCAGCCCAGGGCAGTGAAGCGGCAGCGGGGCCAGCAGAGAGCCACCCGAGGGGCAGCAGGGGCAGGCCTGGGCCAGTCAGGGATTATGAGTATGGTAGGCATCCAACTGGTCCATGCACCCAACACAGCCCAATGCTGACTCTAGACAAAGAGCTCATGCTACCCTATACAAAGACGCTGATAAAAAAGACTCTAGACAAAGAACACAGGCAACGAAGGCCTGCCCCAGCCAAACCAGGAGCCAAGCTGCTGCTAGAGCAAGTGTGAACTGCAACTCGCAGCCATGCAGTGTACAGGGACCTGCAGCCCATGCAGTGCCAGTATGAGCTGCTCCTCGTAGCCATGCAGCCGGTGTTGCTGTTGTCCTGGCCAGGTGCGGCTGCTGGCACTCGTGAGATGGACCGGGCCCGCATCGACGCCCTGGTGGCTGCGGGTGCCGACGCCGTCATCCTGGACTCCAGCCAGGGCGACAGCTCCTTCCAGATTGAGATGGTGCAGCATGTCAAGCGGTGCCATCCTGAGCTGCAGGTCATCTGCGGCAACATCGTCACCACAGTGCAGGTGTGAGGGGGATCCTGGGCAGGGGCCGCAGCAGCAGGGCAGTAAGAGGGGAAGGGAAGCAGCAGCAGCAGGACAGCAAGAGGGGAGGGGCGGCAGCAGCAGCAGAGTAGCTGGAGGGGAAGGGAAGCAGCAGCAGCAGCAGCAGCAGGACAGCAAGAGGGGAGGGGTGGCAGCAGCAGCAGGGCAATAAAAGGGAAAGTGCGGCAGCAGCAGCAAGGCACTAGAAGGGGAGGGGCAGCAGCAGCAACAGGGCAGCCAGCAGTTGTAGACAGTGCCACCGCCTGCCGCACTGCATGCAGGCGCGGCGCCTGATCGAGGCAGGGGCGGACTCCCTGCGCGTGGGCATGGGCTCAGGCTCCATCTGTACCACACAGGTCAGGCCCACCCTGCCCACCACGCTGGCCTCCACCACTCTTCCCTGTGCTCAGCGCCTACCCTGACCCTTGCCCTGCTCGCCACTGCTGCCCTGCTGCCTGCACACCTCCACCTGCACGCTGACCAAACTACACTGTTGCCAAGCTCTTGCAGGCCGTTATCACCAGCAGCAGCACCAGGAGCAGCAGCAGCAGCAGCATAAGATGGCATCACTTACTACTCACAGACTCCACATGCTTTGGGCCCAAACCCTCCAGCATGCACTGGCCTAGTGCAACATGTAATCTCCCTGCGAGAGTGGTACCACCACCACTTGGCACCCACAGGCTCTCATAGGCTGGCTATGCTCTGGCATTGTGCAAGTTGTAAGCACCCGCAGCTGTGTCTGCCTGAGCGTTGGCTGTGTGGACCCTGCAGGAGGTGTGTGCGGTAGGCCGCGGCCAGGCAGCAGCTGTGTACCACGTGGCCCGCCTGGCCAACCAGCTGGGCGTACCCACCATCGCGGACGGCGGCATCCAGAACTCCGGCACCATTGTGAAGGCGCTGGCCTTGGGCGCCAGTGCAGTCATGTGTGGCTCCATGTTTGCTGGCACCACGGAGGCGCCCGGGGACTTCTTTTTCATCAATGGCATCAAGGTATGCTGGCCTGGCTCAAGGAGGGGAGGGGAGGGAGAGGGGGGCTGGGGCAGGGGGGCCTGGGGGAGGGGGGCCAGGGGGAGGGGGGCCAAGGGGAGGGGGGTCAAGGGGAGGGGGGCCAGGGGTTGAGGGCCCAAATGTCGAAAGGTGTCCTGTGCTGCTGCCCTGCAGGTGAAGAAGTATCGCGGCATGGGTTCCCTTGAAGCCATGACCAAGGGCAGTGAGACCCGGTACTACGGCGACACCCAGACCCTGAAGATCGCCCAGGGCGTGAGCGGGACAGTGAAGGACAAGGGCAGCGTGCGCCGCACCGTTCCCTTCCTCATCCAGGCAGTCAAGCAGGGCTTCCAGGTATGCAGTGCCTCTGGTCAGGTGGTTGAGGCGGCAGGCTGGGGCAGGGGAGGTGCAGCAGGCTGGGGCAGGGCAGGGGAGGGGCGGCAGGCTGGGGCAGGGGAGGGGCGGCAGGCTGGGGCAGGGGAGGGGTGGTGGTGATGATCAGGCAGGTGGGTTGGCTGGATGCAAAGGACAGACAGCCCTGGACTGTACATGCCATGAGCCCACTGAACTCTGATCAGCAGAATAGTGAAATACAGAAACAGTGGATGTATCGTGGGCACACATCAATCTGATCCGAGCGTCATCGGCAGCAGCAGCAGCAGCAGCAGCAGCAGCAGAGGACCTCTGACCAGCGGAAAGCGGCAGTGAAGGGTGGAGGGTGGAGGGTGCTGTCATAGTGTCACATAGATGAGTGGGAGCACATACTGACATCTGCGTTGAGGTGGAGCGCATGCGATGAGTTTTCGCTGCTCTGCTGGCTGCTGCTGCCCGGGCTGCAGGACCTGGGCGCCGGTGACATCTCCCAGGCCCGATCCCTTCTGTACAGCGGCAGCATGAAGATGGAGGGGCGCACCCAGGCAGCACAGCATGAGGGCGGGGTGCATGACATGCTTACCTTCGAGAAGAAGCCCTGGTGAAGGGCAGCACCACAGGGGCAGGCAGGCAAGGGCGGTTGTGGGCTGAGTAGGGCAGGCTGCTGGCAGGTTGACCCGTGGGGAGGCCGTGGCTTAAGCTCCTTGACATCAACATCATCATCACACTGAAATGTGCGCTGGCAATAGCATTGGCAATGGGCGTTGGGGAGTAAAGCATTGGCAATGGGTGCTGGCAAGAACATTGACAGTGGGCGGGCAGGGCTGAGGGGCGGGGCAGCTGCAGCATTGCAGGCTGTGTTGGGTCTTTGGCGACATTGACGTCATCAGGGACATGTGGGTGGGGCGGGTAGGGGCGGAGCAATCGGGAGCAGGGTTGTTGCTCCGCATGTTGCTGGCCATGGCAGTGAGTGCAACGGTCCTTGTAAGCATTCATGCTGGCAATGGCAAACGCGTTGGCAGGCGCAGACGAGACGCCGCTGTATAGTTAATATTTGCGTTAGTGCGACTTTGGCCCGCAAGTCTACTAGCGTCAAGAAAATGGGTCAAAATAGCGTCAACAACTACCAAGCGAGTAACGATCTTCAGCACCTCTTTATGGCGGTGTGTCCTTCTGTGTAGGGCATAGCCAAGCGTATTAGCTCCGAGCCAAAATGCTAATATTAGCTCATAATAGCGGCAGTATTGCTAATATTAGCTCAAGCGGCGGCCGGGCGGTCGGGGATCGAGAGGTACATTGTTCTATCCTTGCCAGATGCAGAGTTATCGCTATCTTTAGTGTCTGTCAAGAGATAGCCCTCCGTGTAACAGATGAAACCTGTTACCGCAACCTTGCCAGCTGTAATGGGGCACGTGACGTGCTGAGACTTGAGAAATACTCCATAAACACTCTACAAAACAACGCAAAAGGGGTGACCAGTCACTACGGCACTAAGCCACTCCCAGCTGCCCAATGTAACGGCGCATCCTTCCCATTGTGTCATCCATTTGTTACCCCGTCCAAGTGTGAAGGGGTCGTGACTGTGCTTTATTCGCGGTCACATGGGGCAGCCCGCGAGCAAAGACTGCATTGGCTTGCGCTGATGTTCAGATGACACGCAGTTGTTCACAGCTACCAGTATGATGAACGCTATCGAAAACGATGCAGTATTGAGAGAATACTGAAAGACTTGCATGGGGCCCCATGAGTCCAGGAGGCGGCCTCCGACGGCGCATCATCAACCAGGTGCGTAGGGTCGCAGCGCCTCCATGCGCAGCCGTCGCGCTAGGAAGCGGACGAAGGCGCGACAAGAATCGGCAGCTAATATTTGCTATTATTTTTTGGCTTGCTAGCATTGCTATTACTAATATTAGCAAGGGGGGGAACCGCCCTACTTCTGTGCCATTCCAAGTACAAGGTGGGCATGACTCCTGTGCCAAAAAAAATGATGATGGAAGTTGTAACGTTCCTCGCGACCATCTATCAGAAGCACACGGCAAGTCACGCTTGATACAACCTCACGGCTGTCATTCAGTGGGCGGTAGGAACAGGGACAATGCGGCCCACAGCAAATCAGCCATGTGGAGGGGTGTGGGCACAGTTATCATGATTGCTCTACAGCCTTCACATTCTAACAACGCATGGTGTTAGAAGTCCATGACACTGACACTGAGGTGACATGAGCTGTACAGCCTTCACATTCTAACAACGCATGGTGTTAGAAGTCCATGACACTGACACTGAGGTGACATGAGGTGACAACGCAAGTACTGTTCCTGCCCCTGCCCCCTGCACACAAAGCAACAGTCGTGAGTTTACCTACCAGTGCAGGCAACGCAACACTGGTCAACTGCTATATATCAACATGGGCGACAAGAAAAAGCTCTTGGCATGTGCACACTCTACCAACTCCTGTGACTTCAGCATCCTGGGCCAAGGTTAAAGTAGAGCCATATGATGCATCCCACACCACAGGCTGTCCAGCATACCTCACCGCCACTAGCAAGTATTGGATCAAGGTAGGTGGCAGGGGTGGCAGGGGAGGGGTTTCACAGCTAGAGCCCTCCTTCCTCTGTTACGCAGCTTCACAACCTGGCTGTCGCTAGCCCAATATTTCAAGGCCAACTTGATACTGTGTGGATGCGTGCTTCAATGAGGCGAGGTAACCCACCCACCCACCCACCCACCAGGCTGCTCTGGTCAGCTCTGGTCAACTCGGGTCCACTCTGCCGGACGTCTGCCCACCCCTCACCAACCTGCATGTAGCCCTTTCTGCTGCCAGGCCATCCAGGACTGTGCACTTCACATGGCAGTGAAGGTGGCACTGCACTCAGCCACCTCCTTCTCCCATCCCTCCAGCAACATGGTCCCAACCCCTCCAGATCCCAGCTGACCCACACCACCACCATGCAAGCATCAACAGTGCACCACCATGCAAGCATCACCATGCAAGCATCTAGCTCGACACACACAGCTGGCCAGGCAGTCAGGGGCAACTGCCCAATCCTCGCTGCCACATGCCCACCTGTGCATCGCAGACTGGCACAGACCAGCGCAACCGGCTCATCAGGGCCTGTGTTCCATGACCCATGCAGAACCTCACTCCTCCATCTCACTTCCCCCGCTTGAGTTGTGGCTGGCGTTCTTGCTGCCAACCGACTGCATGCTCTGGCGATCCACATGATGCACTAGTAGCACCTGAAGTCCTTGCTGGCCGAAGGCCCAGCCTGAGTGTCAATCGGAGTCGGAGTCGGAGTCGGAGTCCGTGTCCGACTCAGCGGGGCGTTTGCGTGACCGTGACGGACCGGCTTTACCAGCAGCCGCCGACCGGGGACGCGAGGGCTTCTCAGACATTGGCTTCATCGACGCGCGTGCCGGCTTCTTTGGCGCGCGTGCCGGCTTCTTGGGTTCCCCGATAGCGGATTCAAACAAAGAGCGCAGGTTGTCCGACAGGTGCTCCGTAAAGCCCGCCCAGGGCTCGCGTTTCATGTAGCGCATGAAGGTCTTGAACTGCGATGCCAGCAGGGTTGGGCACACGGAAAGCGTCGTGAAAGGAGGAAGTAAGATGTCCACACACAGCAGGCAGTCACGAGGGAGCTTGCCACAGGGGCGGCACTCCTGGAGGCACCTGCTTTGGCTCGGCAGCATTCTTGACCTACCTGTGCCACTGGCTGGCCCCCCTGCTTAGCCATCGTCAGCGCCATGAGCAGCCGAGGGTCGGCAACCACCTGAGGCAGCCAGGCAGCAGGCTGGGAGGAGAGCAAGGGGGCGGGGGTAGGCACCCCAAGGGCGCAGCACCCCAGGCGTGATCTGAGCTAAGGGAGTTGTGACATGTGCAGCAGCAAGGGGTAACAGTGGGAACAGCAGCAGCGCAAGGGGGGTGGAGAGGTGGCGGGGGGCTTACCTTGCTGGGGTCGTAGGTGCGGTGGGCCTGAGGGGAGCTGGTCTGCAGGCCCCGGGCAGGCTCACGGGCTTCAGCACAGGCAGGTGAGCAGGCGAAGGTCACGCCCAGCATCCTCACGTACTGGACAGAGCAGGCAGGGGGGCAACGGGTGGGGCACATCAAGCTAGCCGCCCCACCCCACCCACCCACCCCCGCCCCCCAACTTCCCCCCCACCCCACTCCAACCCCCACCCAACCCCCACCCACCCCGCCACCCACCCCACCCATGCTTGGCTCACCTCCCATTTGTAGGGCGGATGCTTCCTGGGGTCGTAGGTGCCCAGCTGGAAGGTGGCCACCACAGGGCAGTAGAGGATAGGCCGGCTCTACAGCGCAGTGAGGTAGGGGCAGGCAGGCAGGCAGGCAGGCAGAGGTTGAGCAGGTGGGCAGTAGCTGCACCCTCACTGTCATGCGCCGAGTACAGCCGGCACACCGCCTTCCAGCATGGCCCAGGAGCCCAGCCACAAGGGGCACAGCTATAATGCTTTTCTGCTTCATCACACATCACACATCACAGATCACACATCACACATCAAGCAGCCTGTGGGCATGGCCGCCTGTGAGGCCCTACCATGCCGAGCTGCAGGGGGCAGCCCCGGGCGTTCCTCTCCCCTGGGCAGCACTCCCTGTTGCAGGCGCAGCAGGGCTGCACGATGTTGGCGCCGTAGCCTGAGGCAGTCCAGCCCAGCAGCCAGGTGCCCAGCTGCAGGAAGGGGGTCTGGCCTGCATCACCACATGACACAGACAGGGGGGTGGAGCGGGGCGGGGCCAGCCAACCTCCTCCCTGCCCTGCCCTGCCCGGCCCTGCCACACCCCTGCCACACCCCTGCCCCTCATCAGACGACACCTGCTTTCCCGGCCCCAAACCCCGCCCCCCAGCATTCGCAGCCTGTTCGGGTGCAGCCGCTGCCTGGTGCTCACCATTGACATGCAGCTGTGATTCAATGTCCTGCAGCGCCTTCAGCCAACACTTTGCACGATGCACCTGGCGGCAGTGCCACGTGGACATCTGCACAGGCAGGGCAGAGCAGGAGAGCTGGGGAAAGGGGGCAGGCAGCGAGGTGGGGGCGGGGCCGTGGGCGTGGGCGGCTACAAGTCCCTAGGATCCTCACCATGTTCTTTACTGAGGCGTAGCTGCCCAGGATGGGCGGCAGCTGCTCCTCCTTTTTCTCCTCCTTTTCTTCCTCCTCTTCCTCCTCCTCTTCCTCCACCTTCTCCTCCTGCTTCTTCGCTGCATCCTGCTGCTCCGCTGCCTGCCTCTCTTGGGCCCTATCATCCACTGTCATGGATCTTGTCACCCGCCTGGCTGGCCTACCTCCTGCCTTCCCTACCTCCATCTGGCGCTGCTGCCCTGGCCCTGCCTTCCCCTCCCCCTTCCCTGACACCTCATCTGCTGCACCACCTTCTGCCTTAATCGCCCCAGCTGCTGCACCAGTTGCTGCCTCATCCGCTGCCCCGTCTGCTTCACTCTTTGCTGGTAGCCCGGGCACATGCCGACGAGCACGGGGTCGCCTGGGCTGTGGGGTCATTGGTGCGGGGGGGGAGGCTGCTGGCAGCAGGGGGGGAGAGGACCCAGGCACCTCCAGCCCTGCCTGGCCAGGGGCAAGGCTGGCATGCGGCTCGCAGGACGCAACACAGCCCTGGCCCTCGTCCTGGGTCTGGGCAGGGAGTGGTGGGGTGAGATGATTCAGGTCAGAGAGGGTGGGGCATGTGGCAGTTGGGGTGGTTGGGGTGGTTGGGATAGTTTGTTGCGACAGCCCTTGAGGTTGCGAAAGTAGCAGCAGGGGCTGGGGAGGGAGGGCCAGCTGCAGAGCAGGCTTCGATGGCACAGAGCAGGCTTCATGGAGTGAGCTGGGTGCAGCGGCAGTCGTTGCCACCTCGCCTTCATCAATTGCCTCTCCCATGCTGTCGATCCCTCCAACTACAGGTTGCCCCAGCTATACGACGGCAAGGGAGGCCTGCGCACGTCACAAGCCCAGGTTGCTGATGAGGCTGCGGGTGCTGACTGTCGCATCTGATGGGCGCATGTGCATCTTATGAGCGCAGGCGATGAATTGGGGACGCGCTGATGCATTGCGAGGCGCCGCTGCGCAATGAACGATGTGCGTGCTCCGCGGGGACACAAAATCTGGGACACCCCAGGGTTTATGGGACGGCTCTCCGCGACACACAGGCACCAGCCTGGCAGGATGAATAAACCAGTGGGCACGCACCGGTGTGCCGAGGAACAAAGTAGCAATGCGCGTATACGCAAGACCACGCTAACCTTACCCAGCACAGCTGCACATCAACACAGCGGATGCTTGGTAGACACGAAATGCCAAAATCTATCGGCTGTCCGCTATCTACTGTCCGCTTTGTCACACCTCGAACTTTTAGCATTTCTAGCCAGAAAGCACACTTGCAGGGTAGAAAGTACCAGGCTATCGAGGCTAGGCGATGGTGGGTCTTAAACACCGCGTCAACCCTAACGCCCCACGCAACACCCTCGCCCCCCACCCCCCTTGCACCCCGTAGGTAAAGCGAGTGATTGGACCGGATGAATGGGACAACCGGCTGGCGAGCGCAAAAATAGCCAAGGACGACATGAACAAGCTGGTCATGAACTTTCTAATAACGGAGGTGCCTCCTCCCACACCGCCTGATTTCTAGCTCCACGACGCAGATGACATCGTGGTTAGGAAGTGGACACTTCAGTGGGCCACCACCCTCAGTCTTGCGCAGGTGCATGTTGCAGGGTTACTTGGAAGCTGCCAAGGTGTTCGAGCAAGAGTCCGGCACCAGCTCAGGTGTGAACCTGGACAGCATCACTGACCGCATGCAAGTGCGGCAGGCCCTGCAAGCTGGGGACGTGGAGGCGGCAGTGGACAAGGTGCAAGCCATGGAGCCGCAGGTGGGCTGCCAGGGGTAGAGCAGAGGGTAGGTGTGCGCACACGAGTAGGTTATGGGGTAAGTAGGAGCAAGTAGTGGGTAGGAGGGGCGGGGGGTAAGGAGGGGGTCATCATCGTCATTATCATCGTCATTCTCATCCTCGTTTCATGACGTTTGCCAAAACATGGTGTTGCTGCTAACTAAGCGCCAGCAGCAGCAGCAGCAGCAGCAGCAGGAGCAGCAGCAGCGACATCACGTCGCTCCCAGCAAAGCCAGCTACAGCCTGCTCCAGGAGCCTAAAACAAACAAAAATAGGGCTGGCCACACCCTTAGCCCTAAGGCTCCAAGGCTGCTAGCTGCCAAGGCTAGTTGGGGTGATGTGTGCTGGTGGGGTGAGGCTGCGGGGAGGCTGGGCGACCAGGCTGAGGTACCTTACTGTGGGCCGGGCAGTAGGGCAGAAGGGGAGTATGGCAGCAGGGCAGAAGGGCAGAAGGGCAGAAGGGCGGAAGGACAGCCGAGCAGCAGGGCCCTGACCCGCTTATCCCAGCCTAGGGGGGCAGTGTGTGACAGGCGGCAGGTGGCCAGTCAGGCCATGTGTGGGTGCATGCATTGGCCCCACCCCACCCCACCCCACCCCACCCCACCCCACCCCACCCCACCCCACCCCACCCCACCCCACCCCACCCCACCCCACCCCACCCCACCCCACCCCACCCCACCCCACCCCACCCCACCCCACCCCACCCCACCCCACCCCACCCCACCCCACCCCACCCCACCCCACCCCACCCCACCCCACCCCACCCCACCCCACCCCACCCCACCCCACCCCACCCCACCCCACCCCACCCCACCCCACCCCACCCCACCCCACCCCACCCCACCCCACCCCACCCCACCCCACCCCACCCCACCCCACCCCACCCCACCCCACCCCACCCCACCCCACCCCACCCCACCCCACCCCACCCCACCCCACCCCACCCCACCCCACCCCACCCCACCCCACCCCACCCCACCCCACCCCACCCCACCCCACCCCACCCCACCCCACCCCACCCCACCCCACCCCACCCCACCCCACCCCACCCCACCCCACCCCACCCCACCCCACCCCACCCCACCCCACCCCACCTGGGTGTGCGGTGGGCTTCTAAGTATAAAGGGTGAGATGCTTCAGGATTGCCATACTCACTTTCAGTATGCCTGCTGTGTACACATGCCTGTTGATGCCATACCCAATCCTAGTCATACATGCTGATCAAGGCTCTGAGTCTGCGCTGCCAGCCTCGCTGCATTGGTGCCCAGATACTAGCAGGCCAGCCCGAGCTGGTGTTTCATCTGCACCAACAACGCTTAATTGAGCTCATCCGCGGGAATAGGACGCAAGAAGCGCTTGCCTTTGCTGCGGAGCACCTAGCGCCAGCTTGCGAGAAGCAGCCCGCGCTGCTAGACGAATTGGGTAAGTGCGGGACAAGCGCGATATCTTGTTCACCGAGAGATTTGGACGAGCCCTGATTGCGACATGGAAAACGACTTGAGCGGCGACAGGGCGAAGCATGGCGCGGAGCAATGCTGATGTGCGCCAACGGCCTGTGTTGTTTGCTCGGCGCAGAGCGCACCATCACCCTCTTGGCTTTTGCCGCGCCTAACACTTCACCCCTAGCGCATTTGTTGGAGGCGGCCCAGCGCCAGAAAACCGCGTCTGAGTTGAACGCGGCCATCCTCACGTCGCAAGTGAGTGCGCGCGCCAGCGTCGTTTCTTGTGATGAATTGTGTGCGCGCAAATGTGAACAGTTGTGTGTATTGCCCGCGGTTGTCGGTGCAGTCACAAGAGCGGGAGCCGCGCCTCCCGCAATTGTTGCGCCTATTGCTCTGGGCGCAGTCGCAGCTCGACACCAAGGCCCACTACCCGCGTGTCACGGACCTCGCTAGCGCGCGGCTCGAGATGCCGGCAAAGTTGGATTGATGTGGCGCTTGGATTGGATTGGAATTCTTTGGATTGGATTGGACTGCTGGTCATGCTGCCTGCTGCACGAATACCTTCATCCAACATCTCTAATCTAGCAAGTCGAATACAAGCGTCTTGGTTGCGGCTCTTCACATTGTCGACTATCAAGATCGGAGCTGATAATGAGCCGCCATCGCAGCGTCGGTACTCGACAACCCGTGGACAGCCGGCATAGGCCACCGTCCTTGTTTCAAGTGTCACACGCCCACGGGGCACAAGGATTCGTATGGGTATCCTATGCATTGCTGCACCTGCTCCTCTGCTGCTTCCCAAACGTCTCTTATACCCAGGGCATGAGCTTTGAGCCCCGACACGACATCAGCAGCACCACCCGTATTCGCACTCACGCTACAGACGTCTCACGCAACAATGGCTCAGAATTCCGCGCAGATGCAGGTGCAGGGTAACCGCAGCGTGCTTTTCCTGGTTATGTGCACGGTCACGCTCTGCGTCTCTGCGCGATTGCAGAGCCGAATGCGCCGCTAGAGGCGTGTCAGGCTTTAGCGACGAGACAAGTGGGTGCGGGGGTCATGATGGCTAGTGTTGTTTGTGTTACCCATGCAGTTTTTGCCTGTGCAACCTCCATGCTCCCTGCTTTGACCTGCTCTGCCCTGGCCACCCCACAACCAGGCTGCAGGGCACAGGCATGCTGTAAACGAGGGCTCCCCGCCCGTCCTTGACAGCCCAGCGCCTCAGCAAACCCGGTGCGCATGCCAAGCTAATGCTAGTCCATTACCTCAGACAACTGCGCCCCTGAGCTACATCAGTGTGACTTCTCACCCTCTGGCCAGCATTGTGTGGTGTTTAGCACCTGCCTCGCAATGGTGGAAGCAGGGGGCGCGCGCCAGGCTGTGCCAGAGCAGTTTTCGTCTTCTTCTTCTTCCTCTGCTGCTGCTGCTGCTGCTTTGCATCTGCCCTGCATCATTTTGGCCCTCTTTCGTGTGCAACATGTGCAGCATGTGGGTCTGGCCTGTCCTGCATGTCATGCCGGCCATGGCACAGGGGCAGTGAGCGTGACGGCAGAGGGGGAGGACCCAGGAGGCCCGCCCGGCCGCACACGCACGCTCGCCACAGCAGCAGCAGCAGCAGCGCTAGCAGGGCTAGGGGAGCAGGTAGCAGCACAGCAGACGCTTTAGAGGAGGCCCCTGCTTCAGGGGCCCACCTCGTCCCAGCCAGCAGCGGCGGCGGCAACAGCAGCAGGCAGCATGCGGGGGGGCAGCCAGGGAGGGTGGGGCCTGCAGGGCTGGGGGCGGGCGGCCAGAAGGGCAACGCTAACCACCTGCTCAGGTTTCAGTACGAACCGGCCTCCTCCACCAGGGTGGGCCCCTCAACTTCCCGCCCAACCGCCAACCACCCAACCACCTGTCTCAAAAACTTGAAGCACATGACCCTGCCACGACTGTGGATGGGCTAGGAGCACCTTGCAGAAGTGAAGGCCGGTGTCCTCCAGGGGTGGTCCAGCCAGCCAGCCAGCCAGGCGCAGTGCTGAGGGGGGCTGTGTAGCCTGCTGGCTGCAGGGGGGCGCGCAGGGATCCAGCTCCGGCCCTGGCTACCACCCAGGGGGCCGCCGGCAGCATCAGGGGGGGCCGCCTCAGCGCTATGACCGCAAGAAGTTCCTGCAGGTGTGTCGGGGGGTGCGGGGCAGGGCAGGGCAGGGCAGGGCAGGGCAGGGCAGGCCAGGCCAGGCCAGGCCAGGCCGCCCCTGTAGTGGGAGGGGGGTGTTGATCAGTCCAGTCTGGCCTCAACCTGAACCTCAGCTGTGCAGCCAGCCCTGGTGGTCCCCCCCGCTAGCTGCTGCCCCGCACCCTGCACCTGTTGCCTGTTCCCTGTCTGAGCGGGGCTGCTGCTGTGTGCTATGGTGCTGTCAGGCTAACTACCGGTTCCTGGTCAGTGATGGGCCTGACCCCCGGCCCCACCAGCGTGATCCTGACCTCATGTTTGACTGGGAGGATGTGGTGCAGGTGGGCGGAGCGGGGGCCGACAGGGCAGGGCTGGTCAGGGAGGGGTGGGCGGGTGAGAGGGGTGGCAGGTCAGGGCAGGAAGGGGCGATTTGGGGTGAGCTGATGACCGATGACTGACGCAGGGTGAGGAGGTTTGGTCAGGGTTGGTCTGAAGGGCAAGTCAAGGTAAGCTAACCAGGCTGTACAGGCAGAGATGAGTCTAGGCGGATGCAAGCTTGAGTGGCAAGGCTGGAAGGTCGTCAAGACAACCTCCAGGTGTTGACTATGACACCTTCCCACCCCTGTTGGCCCTGGCCCTGGCCCTGGCCCTGCCCCTGGTCCGAGCTCCTTGCCCTGCCCCTGGCCCTGGCCCTGCCCCTGCCCCTGCCCCTGCCCCTGCCCCTGCCCCTGCCCCTGCCCCTGCCCCTGCCCCTGCCCCTGCCCCTGCCCCTGCCCCTGCCCCTGCTGCGCCCCCCCCTTGGGCCTAAGTATGCCCCCCCCCCCCCCCCCTCTATGGCCTGCAGGTGGAGCTGGTGAGCAGCAGCCCGCTGCAGTGCCCCATCAGCCTGGACTCGCCCCCCCTGTGCCCCCAGATCACCCCCTGTGGCCACATCTTTGCCTTCCCCTCCATCATGCACCACCTCATCAATGCGGGCGGCGAGCAGCTGAGGTGAGGCCCAGCAGGCGCTGCAGCCCCGTGGACCTAGAGTGAGTGGCAGAGTGAGTGGCAGAGTGAGTGGCAGAGTGAGGGGCAGAGTGAGGGGCAGAGTGAGGGGCAGAGTGAGTGGCAGAGTGAGGGGCAGAGTGAGGGGCAGAGTGAGGGGTAGAGTGAGGGGCAGAGTGAGGGGCAGAGTGAGGGGCAGAGTGAGCGGCAGAGTAAGGGGTAGAGTGAGGGGCAGAGTGAGGGGCAGAGTGAGGGGCAGAGTGAGGGGCAGAGTGAGGGGCAGAGTGAGGGGCAGAGTGAGGGGCAGAGTGAGGGGCAGAGTGAGGGGCAGAGTGAGGGGCAGAGTGAGGGGTAGAGTGAGGGGCAGAGTGAGGGGCAGAGTGAGGGGCAGAGTGAGCGGCAGAGTGAGGGGTAGAGTGAGGGGCAGAGTGAGGGGCAGAGTGAGGGGCAGAGTGAGGGGCAGAGTGAGGGGCAGAGTGAGGGGCAGAGTGAGGGGCAGAGTGAGGGGCAGAGTGAGAGGCAGAGTGAGGGGCAGAGTGAGGGGCAGAGTGAGGGGCAGAGTGAGGGGCAGAGTGAGGGGCAGAGTGAGGGGCAGAGTGAGGGGCAGAGTGAGGGGTAGAGTGAGGGGCAGAGTGAGGGGCAGAGTGAGGGGCAGAGTGAGGGGCAGAGTGAGGGGTAGAGTGAGGGGCAGAGTGAGGGGCAGAGTGAGGGGCAGAGTGAGGGGCAGAGTGAGGGGCAGAGTGAGGGGCAAGGGCAGAGAGGGGGCGCTATGCTCGACTGAGCGGACCTGTCTCCCGCAGGGCAGGCTGGTTCAGGTCCGGTTGGGGCAGGTCCACAGGGTCCACAGGGTCAAGGATGTGAGCAGGAGGCAGGGCAGCCTGAGAGGGTGCGTTAGTTGAGGCAGGTGGGATAGTTGAAGTAGGTGGGGTAGTTGAGGTAGGTGGGGTAGTTGAGGCAGGTGCGATCAGTCTGACTTCTGCTGGGCAGGCTGCCCTGACCCTGAGGATGAGCGTGGCTGACCTCGCCTGCCTCAACCACCTCACCTGTCTCAACTACCGCATTTATCTCACCTTTCTCAAGCGCAACTCCCCCTCTGCCTTCAGCACAACCTCTCTCTCTGCCCTCTCACCTAACACCCCGCCCTGCTGACACCCTGCCCTGCTGCTGCCAGGCGAGCCGCCGCCTGCCCCTTGTGTTTTGCACCCATTGTTGCCCGGGAGCTGCGGCTGCTGCAGGTCACGCTGGTCCAGCCCATTCAGGTGAGGCCCACCCGGGGAATGCTGCTGCTGCTGCCGCTTCTGCTGCCACTGCTGCCTCTGCTGCTTGATTTCCTCAGTTTAGGGATGGTGGTAGTCAGGAGGTCAGGAGGGTGAAAGACTGACGCTATTGCTGCAGGAGTCGGCCTTACTAATGCCCGACTAGCCCACCCCCCCGCACTGCCCCCTTCCCTGCACACCATGCTCACACACCTGTTTTCCGCCATGCTGCTCACTTACACACTGCAACGCAAGCCCTGCCCCCTCGACCTGCCCCCTGACCTCTCCCCAACCTGCCCCCTTCCTCCTGACCTGCCCCAACTCAATCCTTGCTCTCCCCTCCTCCGCGCTGCTCCTGGCTGGGCAGGTGGGCAGAAGCTGCACCTTCCAGCTGCTGCGCCGCACCCAAGGGAGCATCCTCCCCCAGCCCCAGGGCCCCTGCCCCCCTCCAGACCCCACCTCAAGCCAGCACCTGCCAGCTTCCCGCCAGCTTCCCCGAGCCACGAGCCAGAGCACCTCAGCTGGCCCAGGGGCAGCGGGTAAGGCGCAGGGAGCCATGGCTGACCAGGGCCCCTCTCCCCCCAAGCCCAGGACGCCAGACCAGGGCTCAGGGGCCGGGCTGCCGGGGGCGCCAGATGGGCCCCGCCCCTGGGCAGGGGCTGGGGCTGGGCCTGGAGCTGGGGCCAAGGCAGGAGCAGTGTCAGGGTCAGGGTCAGGGCCCTGTCGGTCAGGTGGACTGGGCCCAGCTGGTGCTGGCCAGGAGGAGGTGCATCAGGGGCGCAGCAACAGGTTTGCAAAGTTTGTGACGGTGAGCAGCAGCGGAGCACTACCCCTGTGGCGGCAGGCGGTGGGGGAGCTGGCTCGCCACATGGCACAGGTGGGGCGGGCGGGGGCCTAGGCGCGTGTTGCAGGGTTCTGCCCTGCTTGGCATCACTAGTCCTCACCAAACTACCAGGTCCTCTAGGCAAAGCACTGCCAAGGCAGTCAATCAAGGTGTCTCACTGCAATGACAAATGCAGCCAAGACAGGCAACCAGGGGCACAACTGGGGTCAAAGCATCAACCAAACAGCAGCCATGATTGAGCGGTTTTGCTGGCCCACTGCTCTAGCACAGCCAAGATAGGCAACTGACAGCAAGGCAATGAAAGCGCAGCAGCTATCATTGAGTGGCGAAGGCCACTCTCATGGACACTTAAGGGCGATGCAAGCTGTGATCACAGGAAAGCAGCGATCAGGTTATGGCATGGGCGCAGCATGGTGACGTGCATGGATGCATGGAGGCTAGGCAAGCAGACGGGAGTGAACAGGGGAGGCAGTATAGCGGCCATCCTAGGGTGTCACACAGGAAGGCAATGCACCTGCAGCATGATGCCTGCACCTGCAACTGCAGTATGGCACCGGGCAGCTTGGTGATGCTCAGCTAGGGCTAAGCAGGCGCCCTGGGGCAGCGCGACAGCAGCATGGCTGTGATGAGGGGTGGAGGAGGGGCGGGCAGGGCGTGTGGGTGAATGCTGGGCAGTGAGCAAGCGGGTGAAGCGTGGGTTGCAGCAATACCAAGCCTGCAGTGTGGGTGAGCACCGCCCCTGCCTGCCTGCTCTGCCTGCTGTCCCATTCACCTCGGTCCTGCAAGCTCCAGCAACACTGACCTGGTGCTGCCCGCCCGCCCGCCCGCCCGCCCGCCCGCCCGCCCGCCCGCCCACCCGCCCGCCCACCCGCCCGCCCGCCCGCCCGCCTGCCTGCCTGCCCTCATCCCCCCACACCCCTGCCCTCCCTGCCCCTGCCAGGCCTTCCCACCTTCAGGGCCACATTGCTGCAGGTGATGCAGGAGGGGCCGGAGGCTGCCATGGAGGTGGCTGACCTGTACGCCAGCTTGGACAGCCTGGCAGCTCGGGCAAGGCGCTGGGCACAGCACAGGTAGGTGTAGGCCTGGAGGTGAGGGGCAGGCACCACACTCATCACCCGACCCAGCCAGCCAGCCAGCCAGCCAGCCAGCCAGCCACCCTTTGTGCTGCCCCATGACCACCTGCAGGGCAGAGCTGCTGCAGGAGCGTGGCCTGCTTGCTGGGGCTGAGGGGCCCGGCAGTGAGCCAGAGCAGTTGGGAGCAGCAATGGAGGCCCAGGTCAAGCAGGTACAGCTGGGGGGTAGAGGGAGGCCTGGGAGCAGGCAGGGCCTGGGGGTCAGCCACCTCCACTCACCATGACGCTAAGGGGTGGATGGCATGGCGGAGGGTCACCCAGCTAGCTCACACCATGCTGCATGAGGTGACCCAGGGGGTGAAGGGGACCAGGTGAGGGGTTCAAAACCCGCGCCCACCAGTTTGTTCTTGAGCGCTGTGTATAGTGTTTGCTCCTCCTCTGCTCCCTGCTCCCTGCTCTCAATCCCAGCTGCATGGCTCCCTCACATGGCAGCATTTGCTGAGGCTGTGTCAGGCGCACTGACCTTCCTGACAGTTGTCAGACCACCCCTGGCCCAGTCTCTCCACTGACCCTCACCTGCCTGCCTGCCTGCCTGCCTGCCTGCCTGCCTGCCTGCCTGCCTGCCTGCCTGCCTACCTGCCTGCCTGCCTGCCTGCCTGCCTGCCTGCCTGCCTGCCTGCCTGCCTGCCTGCCTGCCTGCCTGCCTGCCTGCCTGCCTGCCTGCCTGCCTGCCTGCCTGCCTGCCTGCCTGCCTGCCTGCCTGCCTGCCTGCCTGCCTGCCTGCCTGCCTGCCTGCCTGCCTGCCTGCCTGCCTGCCTGCCTGCCTGCCTGCCTGCCTGCCTGCCTGCCTGCCTGCCTGCCTGCCTGCCTGCCTGCCTGCCTGCCTGCCTGCCTGCCTGCCTGCCTGCCTGCCTGCCTGCCTGCCTGCCTGCCTGCCTGCCTGCCTGCCTGCCTGCCTGCCTGCCTGCCTGCCTGCCTGCCTGCCTGCCTGCCTGCCTGCCTGCCTGCCTGCCTGCCTGCCTGCCTGCCTGCCTGCCTGCCTGCCTGCCTGCCTGCCTGCCTGCCTGCCTGCCTGCCTGCCTGCCTGCCTGCCTGCCTGCCTGCCTGCCTGCCTGCCTGCCTGCCTGCCTGCCTGCCTGCCTGCCTGCCTGCCTGCCTGCCTGCCTGCCTGCCTGCCTGCCTGCCTGCCTGCCTGCCTGCCTGCCTGCCTGCCTGCCTGCCTGCCTGCCTGCCTGCCTGCCTGCAGATGTTCACAGACGCCACACAAAACGTGTACTTGGAGCGGGAACAGGTCAAGCAGCAGGCCACCCTCTCCGCCGCCTTCCCCTCCCTCTCCCTCTCCGCCCCTACGCCGTCAACCAGGCAGCCTGCAGCCAAGCCCAGTGTGCAGCCCAGTAGCACCCAGCCCTCCACTGTGCTGACCCGTGTCTCAAAAGCCGCCAACCCTCCAGTTGGCCCCAAGCCACCTGCAGCTGCCACACCAGTAGCGGCACCAGCAGCACCGGCACCAGCAGCAACACCGGAGGCAGCAGCAGCACCGGCAGCACCGGCAGCAGCAGCAGCAGCTGCAGCAGCCACAGCAACACTGGAGGCAGCAGCTGCCCCGGCCCCAGCAGCAGCAGCAGCAGCAGCAGCAGCAGGAGGAGGTCGTGAAGAAGCCGGAGCCCGGGGCGGTGAGCAGAGGGGAGGCGTGGAGGTGACAGGAGGAGAAGGGGAGGGGTGTGTGGAGCAGTCGGCAGCTGCCATAGAGCCCAGGCAGCTGACCCCTTCTAAGGCTGCAGAGCAGCTGACTGGTGCCCCTGACAGCCCTGAGGGCACCCTTGCCTCTGGCGGTGAGAGGGCTGGCAGCAGCACTACCAGCAACACAGGGAGCAGCAGCTCCAGCCTGGGCGATGGCGAACAGGTGCTGCTGCCCAGTGCCTGCCCTCTGGGAGCTCTGGACAGAGCAGTGGGCAAGGGGCAGGCAGGTGCGGAGGGGACAGCGCCTCAGGGTGCAGCAGCAGGAGCAGCAGCAGGAGCAGGAGCAGCAGGGGGAGCTGGAGGAGTAGGAGCATCATCATCAGCAGCAGCAGGAGGAGCAGGAGCATCATCACCAGCAGGAGCAGCAGGAGCAGAAGGGGGGGCAGCAGCAGGGGGAGCAGCAGGGGAAGCAGAAGGAGCGGCCATGGTGGCAGCGTCAGGGGTGGACGCGGTGCGCGGGTCAGGGCCTGAGATCTGGCTGACAGGGCCCGAGCTATTTATGTACCAGGCGGTGGATGGTCAGTGGACCTTCCTGGACCCCCTGTGCCTCAGGGTACTAGCAGCACACTGGGGAAGCCCTGACGCCTGGCCCCCCACACTATCCGCCCCCGTGCTGGAGCTGGAGCAGCTGGAGCAGGTGGGTGCACACGTTTTTTTTATCTACTTATTTCTTCCTTTTTTATTACTAATCTCTGACTGTTCACTTATTTATTTATTTCTTCCTTTTTAACTTATGTATTAGTATCTTTCTTTCTTTTTTTCTTAGCAGCAGGCAGGTGCTGCACCTAGAGGTGAGGTCAGCATGAGGCCGGCGCTGCACCCTGGGCATAGGCATAAGGTACATTAGGGGCATGAGTCAGGAACACCAAGGTGCAGGGCATGAGTCACGGACACTAGCGGCAGCAGTAGCATCAGGGCAGGTGCTGTTGGGGCATTGTAGCGGTCCAGGCGCAGGGGTCATCGTCAACAAGAGCAGCTCAATGGGGATGGCTTTGTTGCAGCTTCGCAACGTGAGCATGAACACACTCTTGAGGGCCCTGCTGCCGACCTTGTCTTCCGCACAGCCTGCCAGTGCGCGTCTGCTGCAGAGTGAGGCAATGCGCCGCAAGCTGCGCTGGCTGGCGCACCTCCCGCTCCGCGGCACCTTCAACCTCGCGGAGCTGGACCTCACCGCCTTAGTTCCAGCATCTGCGCTAGAGCCTTTCGCTGCCGACCTCGCTGCGCGCGAGACCCGGCGCCGCCGCCGTGCTGCCGCAATCAAGCGCGGTCAGCTGGCGGAGGCCGCGGCTGCCCGTGCCGCGGCAGCCAAGATGCGTGGCCCGGATGCTGCTGAGCTCGCAGCAATGCCTAAATTAGGCGAGGTGTCGGTCGACTTGCCGGAAGGAGGTGTAGACATTCCTGGGCATGGCCGGACAAGGTCTGACGCCATGCCAACTCCTGGCGCGGCCGCCGCGTCCATGATGGCGTCTAGTCCCACCACCTCAACCATGTCTACGTCAGAGCTAGACGCTGCCATTGCAGCGGCAGTGTCGCTCGGCTTGGGCAGCCCCGGTCAACTTCTTGCCGAGCAGTTGCGAGCGTGGCCTGCCAGCCGTGGCGCTTCCCCGCCATCAGCTTCGCCAAGCCCCCTCACAGCAGCTGGCGACACTGCAGTATCCTTCGCGACCATGGCGCGGCTGGGTTTTGTTGCGACTGGACCGGCGCTAGGCAGCAGCCCACCTGCTGCAATTGTCTCGCCCATCGGGGTATGGGCAGCACGCGGAGGCGGCGGTGTAGGCACTTCAGGACCATCTGCCGCGACGAGCGACGATTCCGTTATTACACCAGTGGCGACGCGACCAGCAGCAGGCGCGTCAACAATGCCCGGGAAAAGCGCGACACCGCCCTCGTGGGCCCCGCAGGCCAGTGAGGCAGTCGGCAAAACGAAGAATGCGGGTAAAAAGGGAGTGCTGCTGTTCAGCTCCAATGCTCCGCGTGGGCGGTCTTGAAGAAGAGCAGTGAACCGTCCGGCAACCTTCACGATCTCTATGATAGGCGGGGTCCCTACGCCTTCCAGTGCCCGGCAACCGTCGCTGTAAGTTGGCAACTAAATATCTTGCCTGTGCTGTACCGCAATTTACGTACAGCGACTGCTGTTGCACGTAATGTCGCGATGACAACACCTCAAACAAGGTCCGCCGTAACGCCAGCGTAACCGTCAGCCATCACACCCGCAAGCCAAACCCTCTCACTGCGCCTTGTATTGTTGTCTGAAAGGGGATGGCGGCTCTGGCAAGCGATACAACGGTTGGCCGGCGCGCATGACTTCGGGCAGCACGGTGGTAGTATCCACAGAGCCAGGGCTCACCCGCAAAAGCACTATCTCGAGCAGGAGCGCCTCGTCCCTGTGCCCACAACGCACCGGGCATGCAGCCTGAACCAAACTTCCTGTGCCTGGTCCAAGCGTTGTGTGCACATTTATGTGCCTGCACTGTGCCTGTGCCCATCCCTGTGCCAGGCAGCCCCTGCCCAGCCCCCATGCGCACAGCCCCCCCACACCCACTGGCCAACACGCACCCCCTGCGGCCCCTTCGAGCTCAGCCCCTCATGCCCAGCAGTTTAGGCCGAGCCCCCAGCCCCAGTTCTAGCCCCCAGCCCTAGCCTGTGGCCCCTGCCCCGGTCCCTGGCCCTGGCCCCTGTCCGGCGCACCTGTGAGCAGCCAGGCGGCGCGAGGCCCCGAAGGAAGTGGGTGGCGGCCCCACCCGCGCATCCACCCAGCCTGCAGCCGGAGGCACCAGGATGCGGCGCCGGCCCCCCGCCCTCATCCCCTCCACGGCGGGGGGCGCAGCGGCCGGCAGGGTCAGTGGCTGGCCTAACCTGGGTGTGGGGCAGGGCAGTGTGCTGGGGATAAGGTGTGTGGGGCGGTGAGGGGGGACGGACCCAGGAGAAGGATTGGGGCACGGGGGGGTGAAGGAGGAGAGGACAGGTTGGGAGGGATGGAAAGGAGGGAGGGGGGGCACATAGGAGGGTGAACAGCGGTGAACACTCGGTGGGATGGAAAATCGAGTGAAGCTGAGTCCCATCAAGGCATGCTGCCCCCTGTTCTTCCCAACCTGTTCTTCCACTGCATTCATTGGCTGTGTTCACTGACTTGAAGCGGTACGTGGTGTCCAGATCGTCCGCTCCCTCAAAGCCTGAGCCCAAGGCCCACAGCAACACAGGCGTGCCGCCACTGCTGTACTTGAAGTACGCCCCACTGGCCAGGCGGTACACAGTGTACTGCACCTCCTGTGCAGCCGAGCGAGCGCAGCAGGAGGTAGCAGTGAATGAGGTGCTGGACCAGCCTGTTGACCCTCTCTGAGCCTCACCATCCCCATTGCCTTCAGCTCACAGGAGGGGGAGGGAGGGGGGCCTTCACTGCTGCTGCCTGGCTCATCACATGCAACAAGGGGCTGGTGTGCACACCAAACACGGCAAAGGTCATCAGGCATCACTCGGAAGGTGCCACTGGACGTTACACAAGATGTCACACCAGGTTTCAACTAGAGTTACATGGCTAAATTTCAGTGAGATGAAGGCAACTTCAGCACACCCCAGGGGTTAAGTGTGGGGTGTCATAACTGCCCAGCACCCGCACCGTGACAGGGTCCACCAAGCAGCAGGCAGCTGTGGCAGCAGGCAGCAGAAGTGACAACTAGCAGCGGGAGCAGGCAGCAGCGGCGGCAGCAGCAGCAGCAGCAGCGGCAGGCAGCAGCGACAGCAGCCAGCAGAGGCAGCAACGGCTGCAACAGGCAGCAGAGGCAGCAGCAGCAGCAGGCAGCAGCGGCATGAGAGGCAGCAGTGTGAGCGGCTGGCTGGCTGTCCTGACCCACCAGGGTGTCGCCGTACTGGGCAGCCCGGGGGCCTTGGCCAGGGTCCAGCTCCCGGTACTGAACCCCTGCACTCCCACCACCAGCACCACCAGCACCATCACAGCCACCACCATCATCACCACAAGCCTGGTTGGCATGTTATGTTACAACAGTGTTACCCCAGCTAAGGGGGTGGCGCGATCCTGGTCACCTGAGGGCAGTGTGACCAGAGTGCCAGGTTGCTCGTACTGCCGTGTACGTAACTTCTCATCCTCAATGCTCAGGGGAGACTCGCCTGCGGCCAGCAGGATAAGGCAGCTGGTCTGGCCTGACCTGGCCTGGCCCAATCTGGCCTGGGCAGGTCTGGCCTAGCCTGGTCAGGTCCTGTCAACGCTCCATGTATGCATGTAGTGAGGCATCTGTCAGCGCACCTGCCTGCACTGCTGCCTGCTCACGTGCCTCCCTCTCCTTTTTCAGGCAACGCTGCAAGGCATAGCCTCGCTCCCCTGCAGCCATGGCAACTCAGCAGGGCACAGTCAGGGGCAGCCAGTGGCAGCAGGTACAACTGGTAAGGAGCAAGAGGCAGAACTGAGATCTTATCAGATGTCATGAGGGTGGAGGCAGCCGAGGGGGCAAGCCGCACATGCCTTGGGGCAGCTGCACCCATGGGCCCCACTGGGCTCACCTGGGCACGACAGGGCTTCAGCAGGGGGTGTTGACGCAACCATTGGCCACATGGCGCATGGGAGCGGCAGCCAGGCCAGCAACACAGCCCTGCGGACAGTGCTCTGTCACCACAGCGTTGCATGGGTCAGAGTGGCGAGCGTGGGGTTGGATGGGGTGGGACAGGGCTAGGCAAGGCTGGGCAAGCCTCTGGCTTGCAATGCTGCAAGCCTCTGTGGGTGTGGTCAGGCTGTGGTTGACCCCTTCCGCATGCCAACGTGCAAGCTGGTCGTGTCAGCGTCACACACTTTGGAGCGGGTATCTTTTTCCTGCGGCGATGAGTCAGATCGAGCTACAGCCGACATGCTGTGCGGTGCGCGACGAAGCTGACTCTGTCCCGGTCGGTATGGCCTTGTGAGTCGCGATGTAGCAGTGGTTGCTGGTTTGGGCTGCGCACCCATACTTTGTACTAGCACTGGCATCGCTAGCCTGCAGCTAGCATGGCATCGCAGTCAAACAGTAAATATGTCCATGCTGTGAAACAAACATCCCCGCATGGCTCCTCGTGCACACTGGGTCTGGGACATTGCGTAAGGTCAGGGTCTCAGGTCTTTGTGCTGGAGGTCTCCGGGACAGACTAAGACGAAGTCGTAGGATGTCTCGGGCTGTCTTGGAGTAAAACCCAGCCTCAGGGCACCACCATCATATTAGGTCTTACACTGACGGAGGAGATCCTTGTGCAGATCGGTATCATCAAGCTGCAGTCCCCCTCACCAGCACTCAGCTGTCCTCGGCTGACCTGGACTGGTGGTTGCCCCGCTCTTGCAATGTTATGCCGCCATGCGCGCAAGTCTGCAGTGACACTGATGCTTTTCCCTAGCCCTTGTACCCTGCCAACCCATGCACCCAATAATGCACATGCTGCGTGTGATGGCTGCAGACACAGTCGAAGAGCACCTCGGCTCAAGTGCTCACTATCTGTACTATTTGTGCCGTCACCACATCTATGTCGCTCACCTACGCTACCGTCCGCCTATCCACAGCGCACAGCACCCGCAACCGGCAGTGCTAGGCATTGAGCTCCTGCTAAAAAATCTTTCGCCCCGCACCGCTGCCTAGCTGCGCTGCGTCCCGCATTCTGCCTGCGCTGCAAATGCCGTCTTTGTACTGAGGCTGGTAGCTGAGTGCGGGTTACTGCGGCACAAGCGCCGGTTTCGGCCCAGCCTCCTTGACCATCTTGCCTTGCATTTCGCGCGACACCTGCGCAACAGACGCTGCCAGGTGGCGGTTAGCGATTTCCCAGCATCCTATGGCACAGGTTCGACAAAAGTGTCACACAAGATGTAACACCGGGTGTGACACAGGGTATGGCACAGGAGTGACTGAAGATGGAAGAGGGTGGGCTTGTGTGCTCCTTCGCTGCCGCTGCCTGCATTGCCGCTATGCGCATGGCGGTGAGGAGGCATGGCTCACCGTGCCCAGCCGCCGCTCCCTGCGCCGCCGCCCGCCCCCCTTGCTGCCCAGCTTGTCCATGATGCGGGCCAGCACCGCAGCCTCCTCCCAGTCAGGGTGGATGCGGGCCAGGGGGTTGGTGTGGTGCCAAGGAGGGGATTTGGGACGCTCCTGGGGGATGCATAGGGCAGGGGAGGTGCAGAAAGTGAGGAGGAACAAGGCATGGTAGAACAGGGGGGGAGAGGCAGAGCAGGGGCAGGGGTCAGAGGGGCCGCTGGCTAGTGGCAAGCAGTGCTGCTAGCACTCTGCCCTGCCACTGGCACCCTGAGCCCTGAGGGTACAGCCTGTTCCCATCAGCTCCTCCTCACCTTACCCCATCCCAGTGGTTCCCATACCACTGGCCCTGCCGCCTGAGCCTGCCAGCCAACCTGCTTGCTTGGCCCTGCTGCATCGCCTCTGCCACTGCCTATGATCCAGCCACCCCTGCCCTCCCTGCCAGGAACTGCCTGGAAGTAGTGCCAACCACCAACTGCCACCCACACACCTGCATGTAGACAGGGACGTTGGCAGCGGGCGTGGCAGTGCCCCCTCCGTATGCAGACAGGTCAATCTTGCGCAGGTGTGGGGGCAGCGAGGCATTGTGGGCCGCAATGTCTACGATTTGCTTGCTGCGCCCCTCACTGTACCCGCCCTTGATGGTTTCCTTCTTAAATAGCTTGCCTGCGGCAGCACGGCCACCACCAGCATCATTCTCACGTCCAACATCCTCCAACCCTTCCAACATTATTGTCACCACCACCACCACCACCACCACCACCACAACCACCATCACTACAGCCACCGTCCTCGGCACCATTCAGTGGCATCGGTCGTTGCTTTCCGCTTGGCAGCATTGCCTCAAGCCTAGCCAGCACACCAGTGCTGCCGTGGCTAGATGGGATTGCATGTCCGGGGAGGAGGCAGGCTGCCGAGGGGCTCTGGGCCTGTGCTAGCAGCTGGCAATCTCAAGCCACATGCTCTGGCGTGCTTACACAGGGCTGTACGGAATTGCCCACTTATAGCCTGCCAGTCACTGTCACCTCACCCTCCCTCTGTCCTGCCCTGCCCACTCACCCTCCCTGACCGTCCCTGCCCTACCCTCCTACCCTACTCGTGTACTCTGCCCTCCCCTGCTGCCCTCCCCTCCTGCCCTCCCCTGCTGCCCTCCCCTCCTGCCCTGCCCTGCTGCCCTCCCCTCCTGCCCTGCCCTGCTGCCCTCCCCTCCTGCCCTCCCCTGCTGCCCTCCCCTTCTACCCTGCCCTGCTGCCCTCCCCTCCTGCCCTGCCCTGCTGCCCTCCCCTCCTGCCCTGCCCTGCTGCCCTCCCCTCCTGCCCTGCCCTGCTGCCCTCCCCTCCTGCCCTGCCCTGCTGCCCTCCCCTCCTGCCCTGCCCTGCTGCCCTCCCCTCCTGCCCTCCCCTCCTGCCCTCCCCTTCAATCCCGCCCTCCCCTCTTGTCCTGCCCTGCCTACCACAGCTCACCCTTGCCCTGCTCTTCATCCAGCAAGCCCTCCAGGTCTGCCATGTTGAACTTGATGTGGCGGCGGCCGCCCAGCTCCCCCTCGCTGTCCTCAGGCCCAGCCCCCAGGGGCAGCTCACCCAGCTTGCGCATGGCGCTGGCCGGCTTGGCCGCGGCTTGAGGAGGCTGGCCCTTCTTGTTGATCACAATCTGGCTTTTGCCCATCTGCAGCCAGGCAGCATGCGGAGTGTGGATGGCATGCATGGGGTGGTGGCTCCATGACTGAGCCGAGGGTGCAGCAGCCATACCAGCGTGTCCACTGAAGGTGTGCTACACTCTTTTGCCAGAGTGCAGCTAGGACATATCTAGGTCACAGCCAGGGGCTAAAGAGGAAGCTTGTCAGTGCAGTGGATCAGGGTGTCCCCCTGGGTGCTCACAGTCTCTTGCTGGAGTGCAACTAGGACACAGCTGGAGGCTCACAGCTGGAGGCAAGAGGGCAGCTCATCAGAGCAGTCAACCACCCAGAGCAGGGCAACCCTGAGCTTAAGCAGAGGCACTGGGGCACCTGGCAGTGTCTAGGCAAGAGCCAAGGCTGATTGGTGCCCTGAGTGTAGTGTGTAGCTGAGGCAAAGGGCATCTGCCATGACATGACTGCATGAGGGGCAACCGTGTCGTGCATGCCCTAAGCCTAACCACCACCCAGATGTTCTACACAAGGCCTGATGCAGGGCCCCTGCTCGCTGTCCCAGAGCAGCAGCCACACCTTGGGTGGGTCCAGGTCAGCCAGCATGCGGTCCAGGAGCGACTTGGACGCCGTGGAGGTCATCTCCTCTGGCATCATGAGGCGGGCGATGGCGTCGATCTTATACATGTACAAGTGTGACTCGCGTGAGGCGCTTGCATCAGGCGGGGTGGCGGCTTGTGGGGTGGCCCCTGGCTCGCTGCTGGGGTCAGGGGTGGCTGGCTGGCTGGTTGCCAAAGGGGTGGGTCCCCCAACTATGAGGTAGGTGTCCTTAAAGGACCACATGGGCCAGGGCTTGGCTTCATGTCGGGCCTGAGCAGCTGCTGCTGCTGCCGCTGCCTTTTGCGCTGCCTCCGCTGCGGCAGCTGCGGCTGCCTCCGCGGCTGCTGCTGCTGCTGCTGCCGCGACGCCCTTCCCGGCCTTAGCGCTGGGGGCGGGTGGGGAGGGGTCTGGAGGGTGCTGCAGCATGTCAGGCAGCACGCCTGGAAAAGCCATGCCTGCTCTGCCAAACCCCAGGTTGTCTGGCTTGGCATCACGACCAGACAGCTCCGCAGTCAGCTTCTCATCCTGCACGCCGCAAGAAGAATGAGAGGAAGTTATGCAAGCAGAAGCAGGAGCTGCTGTAGAAGGACAGCTTGGACTCAGCAGGCAGTTGCAAGGTGTTGGTTCAGCCCTGGGCGGAGCAACCAAGACCCATCAGCCCTCTACGGAGGGTGATGTGCTGCAACCATTGGGAAAAAGTGTTGTGACCCACAGCACTACGAACACAACACTCCTGAGGGAGTTCTGCAGAGGCAGGCCCATCAGCCCTCTGGGTAGGAGTGTGGGCTGCAACTGCCCAATACACCTCGCACTTGCTTCCATGGCTGAGCACAGGTCCTGGGTCATGACTACGACGGGGAGGAAGCGCTGTGGCTCAGTGTGAGGCTGAGCAGCATCCCAGCCGCAGCCAGTCCAAGGGCAGAAGCGCAGCAAGTGGCAGGGGCTGGTGGGCAGCAGGACCCACTGGCAGGCACATGGCACGACACACTGCACATCTCATCAGGGGTCACCGCAAAGCCCTCACCCCAACAAAGCAATCACAGCAACTAGCGACCACATCCACCCCTAACAAGCCCCACGGAATCAGCAACAGCAGCACCGGACGTGATCAGCAGCGTCGGTGCTGCAGCAGGAGTAGCTGCAGCTGGCGCAGCTCTCCTGCCCCTGCCTGCCTGCCCACCTGCATGTTGAACCAGACAAGACGCGGATTGGGTTGCTCAGAGTCCGCTGGGCACACGCAGATGGCAAAGGGATCGTTGGGCATGAAGTACACCTGCAGCAGGCGGCAAGGGGCAAGGCCTCCCATACACGCCTGCACCATGGGAGCATGCACAGAATCAAGCGAACAACACAAGCTCCCTGTGTTTACTCCACACCCCCCCGTCTTCATCTCCCTCAACGTCCCACTTTGAATGTCTTTAAGGCATGTGTGTGCACAGACACTGACGTGTCGAAGGGTAGTCATTGCCCTCTGTGCCGCTGAGCGTCGCTGTGACCTTTGTCGCACTCAGCGAAGCCCGCCAGTCAGGCACCCAGCCAGTCAGTCAGGCACTCAGCCAAGCCAGCCAAGTCATTGACAGACCTGCGCCCCGCCTCCAGGCCGCATTAGAAGAACAAACAAACTGGAAACAATGGAAGGTGCATGTGGTGCCTTGCTGCGCTGCCGTAGTCTGCTGCCTTGCCCCCCTCATGGTCACCTGCCTATCCGCCAGCAGCTGCCCTGCACACCACAGCAGCAGCCGGCTCACCTCCGTGGCCATGTGCGGCAGCTTGGTCTTGCTCATGTGCGAGTCCTCTGGCCGCGCGATGTCCGCCAGGTACACGGAGCCGTCGCGGGAGGTCGCGAACAGCAGGTTAGCGACGCCGTTGACGAACGCAAGCGCGCTGATGCCGGCCGGCATGCGCGGCAGGATCTTGGTATGCCCGCCTGCAGCGTGTACCGTGACCCACCAGCCAGGCTGAGGGCCCCCTTCTCCAACTGAGCTGGATGCCTCTGCTGAAGCGACAGGTGCATGGATGACAGTGTGAGAGGGGCAGCTGCCTGGCAGTCAGGGAGGCCGGTGTGCACGATTGTTGGTGGGGGTGCCTGTAGCCTGACCTGGCATGAACTGATGGGGGGTGATGCAGAGTGAATGGTGTGGTGGTGTGAGGTGGCAGCGGAGCCTGCAAGGTGTATGTGGCATGCAGAAGAGTGACTGCCACAGTGGCCTGGGTTATGAGGCCAGGGTCTCACACGCATTGCTGTGTGTCAGCAGGAGGTGGAGACAACCAAGGAAATGCAGCCCAGCCTCATACAGAAGCACTAGGCATGAGTTGGTGAGAGAGCGGGCCAATGAGGTGGGTAGCTGTGGTGGTGGTTGCGCTGCTGCTGCTGCTGACATGTTGTTGCGGGGGAGTGTGTTGTGCATTGACATCCCTCATGACTCAGGGTTCTCCCTCCACCCATGTCTGCCCCCCTGTGTTACCTTCAGCAACGGGCAGCACCCCGCAGGCCTCCACCACCATGTTCACCCACCCCCCTGCCCCTCCCCCTGCCTCTCCCCCACCACCCCTCCCATGCCCAGCGCTAGACACCTGGCTCTTGCAGTGCAAGCAGCTCTGCCGACTCACCCTCAACATCACCACTGCCTGAGCACATGCCGCACCCACACCCACCCCCATGACCACCAGCCCCACCCACCAAAGTGGTCATCCCACACCAGGATGGTGCCGTCATTGAGTCCAAAGGCCAGCGTCTTGCCATTCTCACTGATGCAGGAGGCAGTGATGCCCAGGGGCAGCAGCCAGCCCTTGCTAGGTGCAGTGCGCACCAGGCCGGCAGCAGCAGCCCCGCGGGAGCCCCCCTCCACACCCCCCACACCCCCTGGCCCCTCAGCCACACCTCCTGCCCCAGCCGCACCAGGGGTCGGCAAGCTGCCTCTCTGGCCCTTGGCTGACCCTGGTAGCGGCTTGGCTCCTTTCTTGCCTGCTGCTGTTGCAAGGTCTGGGGGGGCTGGGGGGTCCCCCCCACTCCCTGCCCCTGCACTGGCACCTGCTGCCCCCTCCATACCCAGGCTGAGTGCCCCCAGCTGGCAGGTGGGCTGCTCTAAGTATGACAGAGTGAGCTTGTTGCAATTGCTCCACCACATGTAGATGCCGCGGGCTGGCTTGTGGTTGCGGTCACTCTTCCCACTCTTGTCGGGGCGCTGCTGCTGCTGCCACACGACATGGCAGGTGCCCAGTGAGGGGTTGCCCACCAGCAGACCTGCAGGGGGGATTCGGGGCACAGCAGGCAGGCAGGCAGGCAGGCAGTGGGGGCACGCATTACGAGCACAGGGGCTGGGCCGCCCTGCCCCCTCGCCAGGCTCGCATGCTGGCTCTGCTCTGCGTGCCTCGCCCTGTGCGGACCCCTGCCACCCCACACCCCACCCTCATGCTAGCTCGCCAGGTGGTGCTGGCACTTGCAGGTGGTGAGGGCAGAGGCAAGGGGCACCTGGGCGGCTGGGACTAGGGCGATGCCCTGACTGCTGTCCCCCTTGCATTCACGTACCCAGCCACGCCTTTCGCCCTGCTCCTCATACCCAGCTCTGACCCATGCCAATCTTTGCAGTCCTGCGTCTTCTCTGTCCCGTGCTTCCTCCTTCCTCTGGGCTGGCCTACCTCAGGGCCGTCCTCGCCCCCTCCCCCTCCCCGCCCCAAACTGACTCGGCCTAATCTGAATTGACCTGCCTTCAAAGGGAAAGGAAAGTTGCCACTGTGTTGATCCGGGCCACGTCGGCAAGGCCGTCCTTTGCTCCTCCTTTGGCCTGGCCTACCTCACGTCCTGCCCCGCCCTGCCCGGCTGCCCGGCCCAGCTGCCCGGCCCAGCTGCCCAGCCCAGCTGCCCTGCCCGGCTGCCCTGCCCTGCCCTGCCCGGCTGCCCTGCCCCTCCCTGCCCTGCCCGGCTGCCCTGACCCAGCACCCACCCTGTGTGATGGTGAGGGAGAAATGCAGCACCAGGCGCAGCTGGCCGCCCTGCAACGCCCCAGGGGCCGGCTCCCCCCCGGGTGCCTCCCCCACTGGGCTGGAATAGTAGTAGGGCGGCAGCAGCACCTCGTACACTGCCACGGGCCCGCTGGGCCAGCAGACTGCCACATGGCCAGCATTGGCTGACAGGGACACGCTGCAGGGCGCCTCGCCCTGGAGGGACACAAAGGACAGGATGGCAGTAGGTGGCGCCCGGGGCCAATGCAACAGGCTGGGGTGCGGGTCTTGGCAGGGGGGAATGAAGGGGGAGGGAGAGGCTGGGGATCAGGTCATGGTGGGGAAAGCTAGACCTGGTTTGCGGGAGAGTCTGGGCCAGGCAGGTGGGAGGGGGTGGGAGTTTGAGCAAGTGCAGAAATTGAGAAAGTGGGAGGTGGTGGTGCACAGGGCATGCAGCAGGTTGCTGCTCGATGGGGATGCAATGACACAGCATTAGGCATGGTCACCCATGTGGGCAGGGCCTGGCAGATGTCCTAATCTGGCATGCTGCTGGTGTGGTGCTGGCCCTGTTCTGCCCACTTTGTCAGCTACACTAGGTGCATGGTCTCCTTCCAACCGGACACAGCACACCCATTTGGTCAGCAGTGTGACCTACGCATGCACTGGTGTGACTGGCAGCCTCACCACGGGCAGCTGGGGGTCCTCAGGCAGGCTGCACACTGCCAGGCGGCGCAGGCTGCTGGGCCTGATGACGGCCTCGTGCACTGCTAGGGTCCCAAGGCTAGCGGACAGCACCACCTTGGAGCCGGTGGCGCTGATGTGGCCCACCTCCTGCACCCAAGCACCCCCAGCAGCACACCCAGCTGGCAGGGCAGACAGGGCAGACAGAGCTGCTTGACCCAGGCTGCTGCCAGCTGCAGCGCTGGCACAAACCTACTGCTGCCTGCTGTTTACCCGCATGCATGGCCCTGCTTGGTATGCGATACTGCGCTGCGCTGGGCCGAGCTGAACCAGGGGAGGCTCCCTCACACCTGCATGTCCTGGTCTGCTTCCCTCCTCCCTGCCTGCCTCTTGCCTGCCTCCCAGCTGCCTGCCTCCAGCCTGCCACACCTCCTCCCTGCCAGCCTCCTGCCTGCCTCCTGCCTGCTGGGCGGCTTGTCATTCGCTTCCCACTCCCCGCCCTTCACCTGACCTTACCAGTGCTGTCACTCCGCTGGCGTGAGGCTTGTCACGGCCTATGCAGCTGGGGTCCCTGGCGGTGTGGCTGAACAGCTCACCCTCTGTGGTGCCCACCACAGCCATGCCAGCTGCAGCACATGGCGCCCACACATGCACTCATGTATGGGGTGGTGCGGGAGGTGGCAGCTGGGATGTAGGAATGGCTGCCATATCCTGACATATGCAGGTTTCTGGTGCCTGCTCCTGTGTGCCACATGCCTGCAGTTGCTCACCTACACCCACTGTTGTGAAGCATGATGCCTTGCCGCTGGCTACCAACATGGCATGAGGACTAAACACCTGCACGATGCAAGCATACTGACAGGCTTGCATGGAGGACGTGTAATGTGCAGCACAGCGGACCGCACCGTGTCGATGTGAGTGAGGCGCTTGACATGCTTTTGCTTGTCTTTCGCCAGGCATATCGTGAGCGAGGTCTCGATGATTTCCGCCAGGATTTTGTCTATCATGCGAAAAGGCTGGGGGAGCCGGTCTACGGCCTTGACAGGGTCCCATAGCTTCGGCAGAGGTGCCATGTTTGACGACAAAGTTAAGGAGGTCGAACTCGCATGTTGCAAGGGTCACAAAGCATAACAGCGTAGAAGAAATATTGCCATGGTTAAGCATCGCACATGGGAAACCTAAATATGCATGTCGTGCAAGCAGTTCGATTCTCTACACAATACCCGATATGTACCCTGGACTATGGCTGCTACTATTTCCCTAGCAGGGTTAACCCTAACCCTACTAACCTAACCCTCTCAGGGTTGACCTTTAGTGCAACTAAACTTTTGTTACTTGTTGCAACTCTACGCTACCATCTCATCTGGTACTAACACGTGCAGCGTGTATAGGTGTCAACAAGCATGCCCCGCTGCATGGGATTCTTTGGACATTTGATGTAACAAAGCAAAGACACCCTTGTCATTTTTCAGATGCCCTCACCATTACACATCCATCCCGTCCATACCTCCGTTCTGGGCAGCTCTCGCCCATCCACTACCTTCCTTATAGCCCTGCGGCCACCCAACTGGCATCCCGTACCCAAGGCCAACTAGACTGATGCCATCGTCCCTATCCAATGCAAGGATTACCACCTTGTTCTGCCCAGTTCAATCCAGGCCCAGGCGCATTTCAGGCCCAGCTCCTAGCCTGCACTGCCAGTGCTCCTAAATACGCGAGCAGGGTCGGGACAGCCGCACCAATATCAAAGGTCCCGGCTCTCGTTGCAGGCCCAGGGGCAAAGCCCTGGCTGGGCTCTGGACCACACGGGCTACAGGGCTCCCTGCAGGTAGGGGGGCTTGATGGCAGCAGCGCCATGGCCAGCAGCTGGGGCGGGCCCGGGGGGGCTGGTGGCACACTCATGTGCCTCTGGCCGGCAGTTCTCATACACCTGGAGCAGGGGGCAAGGCCAGTGTCAGGTGAAGGGCCGGGGCGGGCGGCCTGGCTTGGCTTACCCTCCCCCCTGACATAGCCTGACATGCCGCCAGCCCTGGCGGGGGGGGCCTGCTGCGACCGCGGTGTCAGCAACGCCAGCCCGCCGCTGCTTCAGAAGGGATAGCTGCGGGAAGCTGGTGTGGGTGTGTGGGAGGGGGGCCGGTAGCCCAGACAACACAAGGGTATGGAACAAGGCAGTGCTCAGGGAGGCAGCCGCTGTGCACCGTTGCCAGGTCATCGTCATGTAAACATTTGCCAGAGGGTCTAAGTGGGTGTGAGACTGTGAGGGGGAGGTGAAGGTGGGTAGGTGAAGGGGGAGTGCGAAGGGGAGTGTGAGGGGTGTGTGAGAGGGGGGGTTAGGGGGGAGAGTTGAGGTGTGGGGTGGTGGTGATGGCAGCTGGGGAGGGCCCATGAGGCCTGGCAGTGCCGCCCTGCCCGCAGCCCCAGGCGCACCTGCCGCGTGTCCGACCAGCCCATCTCGTCAAAGCAGGCGCAGCGGGTGGTCGGCTGGCCCCCGTCCGCCTGGGTGAATATCTTGCGGGGATAGCGCCCGCCATCACACCACACCACACCCCCTGAAGCAGGGCAGGGAGGTCACACCACCCACCACACCTAGGCTGCCAGTGGGAGGTCGGGCTGGTGGTGCTTGGCTGGCTTGCATTCCGCAGTACACACTGTGTTGAGTGGGCCAGGAGTAGGGGGTGAAGCTGGGGCTGCAGCTCCACGCTGGTGAGCCAAGGCGCAGGGATCCCCCCAGCAGCCCCCCGCCACCCCCGGGCACCTCCCAGCACATACAAGCTTGTGGGAAGGTGGATAGCAAGGAGGTGATGGGGGAAAGCACCAGAAACTTTATCTCACAGAAGCAGCATGGCAGGGGTTTAACAGCCCAGGGGTTTAACAGTGCAGGGGGGTGCAGGCGAGGGAGGGACCCGGCCTGGACCTCCCCTCCCTCAGCCAGCCTCTTTCCTGGTCCTGCCTGTTGACACATGGCCGTACTAACATACAGTAAGGTTTCTAATTCACATAACTTTTGACGTTCAAGACCCAGTGCTGCTTCATCCAGTGTACACTGGGTGCACCCCCTGTGTGCATGCTGACATGCACCTCGTCACTCCTTTCCATATCCAGGCATGCACCTCGTCACTCCTTTCCACATCCAGGCATGCATGGGGCAGGCAATAGTGTAGGTGGTACGGGCCCATGCCATTTGCCGTGACTCCAGCATGATAAGAGGCAAGGGATGCTGCATGGCTTGCTTGCTCAGACCCCACGCTCCCTATGCAGCCAGCCAGCGTGATGTGCTGCTGCGTTGCTGCCCCCACACCACAACAGCTTCTGCAGCCACAATGCAGCCAGGCATGCTCAGCCTCAAAACATACAAAGCTTCCTGGTGTAAGCCGCTTTCCTGGCGTAAGCCCCAAGCCAGTGTGATTGCAGTCTACTTGGGAACCCTTACGCACCCCAGCTCCCTAACTCTCCAGCTCATCACTACCCTGCTGTTGGCCGCCCCGCCCCGCCCCGCCCCGCCCCGCCCCTGCCTACCGTTTGCCTGGCTCCACCTGACGCCACACGGTGGCCACTGTGCCTCACTCTCCTTCTGCAGCTGCTCAGCTGACTTGGCTTGGGCCGCCTGCGGTCACCGCAGCGAGCCCAAGGCAGGATTGGGTACACAGCCTGACGTGTTCTGCTAAAGCTGCCAACTTCCAGGCCAACAGGCCAACAGGTGAGGAGCTGAAGGTGGTTGGATCTGAGCGCTGGCCAGGCCGCCTGCGGTCACCGCAGCACCCAACTTACACAGTTTGAATGCAACCACCAGCTCACAGCCCACAGCCCAACAAGCCTAGCAGGGAGAGCCCAAGCATGTCTCATACCCAACCAGTTGATGCACTCATCCAGGAGCAGCCCCAGACCACCCCTTCATTTCTCCCTCCTCTCCTTATATACAGCACAGCCCTTGATAAAGAGGGATATACTTAACCACTTATTTGTTTACATATTCGTTTGTTTGTGTGCTTCCCTTTCCCCTCCTCTTCTCTGGCCAGTCTCCACCCATGCCCCGGTGCGCCTCACCAGGCGTTCCACCTTCTTCAGGGCGGGGAGCTGCTGGCCATGCTCGTTGAAAAAACGACCAATGACTCGGCCCTTCAGAGCGTATGTCTGCACCATTACACAGCAAACAGCTGCAGCAACAGGAAGCCACAAGGTGGCGCAGCCTACACCTTTGTTTTCAACCCCTGCCCTTGCCCCCAGCCCCACCCCTGGCCCTGGCCCCCAGTGACCCACAGAGTGGTTGCGGTAGAAGTCCCTCCAATGCAGCAGGCCCGCACAGTGCTCTGGCGATAAGCCCGCCACGTCGTCAGTCAGCCCGTACTTGAAGTCACCTAGCAGCAGCGCCATCACCAACACCAACATAACAGTCGGCATGCCTTACCTTTGCTGCCACCGCTGCCACAAACACCATTATCATCGTTGCTGTTATTGCCATCATAGCCACCACCTCCTCCACCTCCACCACTGTCCCAAGCATTAGCCAGCACCTCCAACACTATCTCAAGCGTTAGCATCAGCAGCAGCAGCATCAGCAGCCTGCTCACCCCTGGTCACCACCACCACCACCACCACTGTCTCAGACACCAGTAGCAGCAGGGTGCATCTGGACGCAGCCAAGGGCCAGCAGCGCACCCGTCACGAAGGCCCTGCTGGCGTCCTTGCCTACAAAGTGGTGGTAGCCTTGCCCAGGGCCTGCACCCAGACACAATCATCGCATGTGCATGCAAGCTGGCCCCATGCTTGTTAAGCACCTGTAGACCTGTTGCCTGGCTTGCTAGCTTCCCCAACCACCCCACCATCCCATCACTATGGTAGTTACAAGTTAATATGTAGCATGGCAGCAAGCGCTGCAGTAAAGCACTGCCTGCGCTGAGGCACTCCCTACCATAGTGTGTTTTGCCCTTAGTCACGTCATAAACCTCCCCAAGGATGCCAAGGTACAAGGGGGCCCCAACACCGTTGTATAGTGCAAGTGTCTCTGGCGTGAAAAGTCGCTGCAACAGATGGCAGGGCAGGCAGGCAGGGATGAGAGGGGCTGGAGCAGGGCCCTCTGAACAGCTCCTTCACCTTCAAAGGCGGGTCCTCGCGATATATCCAGATGATGGCGGCCACACACATGATTGTGAACATGCCACCCACGAGCAGCTCCAAGGGAAAGCTGGCATCTTTTTTCGCAGGCTTTCTTGCTTTTTCCGCAGCACTGGCTGTTTCTCCCGTAGAGTTACTAGCTCCCGCGGCTGCGCGTCTTTCTGCGACAAGCAACACAACATCGTTTAAGATTGTTTTGGGATAATGGGGTTGCGCTTGTGTCGCACCTACTGGCATCTGAGCACCCTACAGTCGCTGGATGCAACACCCACCCGGGTAGAGCGGCCAAGAAAGGCGCCACAATTACACGAAAAGGTGTGACAAGGTAAACGGCACCTTCCTTCTGCGCTCTGCCTCGGTAGTACGGGTTGGGCTGCCTCGTCGCGGTCAACTATGTCGAAGTTGGGGTTCTACGGCACTGCTCTAGGCCCACCCACACCGGTTCGTCTCTTCTTCCTCGCCATAAACAATAGCAACGCGAGGCAGCAACATGTACTAAGGGTTTTTGTGTTTGTCACACACATCATGTGTGACACATGTCTACACACATATCCACACATGTCCACACATGTCCACACATACAATTCCCAGTCAACATGTAACCTAACCCTAACCCGTGCGGGAACAATGCGCCTACACAACGAATGCTGTATAATCTTAGCTGCCCAAGCCTGCGCGAGCAGCCTGGCGCTTCTGCGCCCGTTTCCAGTTCTTCTTCGCTGCCTTGGTCGATGGCAGCTCCACTGAAGTCCCAACTTCCGGTCCTGGGAAATGCTTCGCTTTCTTGCTTGCTGAGACCGTTCCATCACCGCCTGACGCTCCCCGCGGCTCTGCGCTCTCTGCCTTCCTCTTTTTGTTTGAAGCATCGGCGGCGTGCTTGCCACCGGGTTTATGCAAGCTCAGCTTTGCGTACGATGCTTTGCGCGCTGCCGCAGGGTCTATTGCATGCTGTCGCCCATGCTGCTTTGCTTCCTTCCCATTCGCAGTTGGCTCAGTGTGTGCTGCCTGCGGAGCTGCGCTGTGAGGGGCTTGGTGCGACGCTGGTGGATGTGGCTGCTGCCTGGCCATCTTGTGCCGGTCGTGCTTGCCGTTGCCTCGCTGAGATGCCGCGGCTCCTGCCGCATGGCTTTCGCTGCCGCTTCGTCGATTGGGGGCTGGACTTCTGCTCTTGCCGGATGGACGGCCGCCCACTTCCTCTGCGGACACGCACATGAAGCAGGCTGACCTGTAAGGATTGTGCTGCATTACAAGCGAGCGTAAACCCAGCTCGGGACCCGCTGGGCGCACAAGTCGTACTTGCCTGGCCCGGCCGCCCGGAGAGCTTGCAGCGCTTTGTAGTTTGGTCGTTCCTTGATTCCCGTTGGCCGGCCATCTTCGCGGTAGGGTGCCAGACGTTTGAGGCCTGCGACAGCGAAGGCGTGGGCAGTGCCTTGAAGTGGAAGCAACGAAAACGAGCCCAGGCCGGGAGCAAGGAGACTCCAATGTGCTGCTTCATCTAGGCTGCACAGCCGGTACACAGACACAGTAGCTGTGAGTAACACCTTGTGCGAGTTTACTTCATTCTCTATCGATGTTTACTCTTTGCTAAAGGCCTTTCCCATCCCCTCCCTACCTGCCCCCCAGGCTGCCTGCCTGCCTGTCTTACCACCTGCCTGCCTCATCACCTGCCTGCCTGCCGCAAGCCCACCTGCCACTTGGTTGAGCTCCTTGTCATCATGCGCCAGGATCTCATCCACATTCAGACCAAAACTGCTAGCCGGCACTTCCTTGTACTTGAACCTGGTGGTCACATGCGGCCACGGCAGGTGCAGCAACAGACGTGATCAGAAGCATGTGGAGTATGAATGCTTGGGTTGTGGACAGCACCAGCAGTATAAGACAGGCAGGACCCAGGGGTGGGACAGGAGAAGGCTCAACCCACACTACCCGCCCTGTCCCAGCCTGCCTCGACAGAGGAGCAGGCAACAGACTGGGCCCAGCCCGCACCGAGCTGAACCCTCTATGCAGTCAAGGGCCTCCATGTGTTCGCCGACCTGCACTGTCCCACTCTGATCTCACCACACACTGCCTGGCCCTCCTTGCCTGTCTGCCACCCTTGACCTGAGCATATGGCCGACCCTTGTGTACGTGATCGCAACAGGGTCAAAACTACATGCGATGCAGATGGCCAGGACGGTGGTGATGACATTGGCAGCTATGCCAGCGTCTTGCGGCTTGCAGGTGCCGTCAGGAGACGGCCTGACTCTTACCGTGTCTTGATGCCACCTGCCATGCCCTCATAGTCCAACCGGTAGTACTCTGACAGCAGGCGCGACAGCTCCGCACGGGCAGCGGCGGCTGCAGCCTCTGACTTGCTGGGCTGTCCTGACTTGGCGCCTGCACTCAAACCCTGCATGGGTGGGGGAGCAGGCAACATGGCGGGTGGGCCAGGGCCAGGGTCAGGGTCAGGGTCAGGGTCAGGGTCAGGGCCAGGGTCAGGGTCAGGATGCAGCGTAGCCCTGCCCATCACCACTACATGTGGGCCAGTATCCTGCCCAAAGCTGATGAGCCTCAGCAATGGCCAGCCCAGGGTACATGCCAGGCTGCACCCTCCCAACCACTCACATCCCACCAAGCAACCCACCTGCACACCTTCCGTGCCTTCCTCCTCCTCCACCTGCTGCTCCCCTCCCTCCTGCTCTTCTTCCTCCTCATCCTCCACTCCATGCTGCCCTGCTTTCCCACCCCGGCTCACGCCCGCCTTACCCACACCCCCTCCCCCCTGGGCCTTTGCAGCCGCCTGTGCCAGCTGTTTTCTCAGCAGCTTGAACCCCACAGCGGCCCCCTCTGCCCCTGTCTCCTCTGTCCCTCCCCGCCCCTGCTTGTCCCCTGGCTGGCCCTGGTCCGGGTCTCCCCCACCCTCCTCCTCGCCACTGCTGTCGTCAGAGGCCTCAGGGTCGAGGCCCCCGCCCAGCAGCTCTGCCACCTCCTTCTGAGCAGCCTCCCCAAACAAATCCTCAAGCTCCTCATCCTCATCAGCCTGGGCAGGGGCCACCAAGGAGCCAGGGTGCTACCAGGAGCCAGCCAGGTGAGGCCCACATGGCCGTGGCCTTCAGCTGTCGTCAGGTGCTCCCAGTGAAGGTGAACCTAGTGGCAGTGCTGTCGGCTCCACCTTAGCCTCTGCTGACTGCCACCATCGGGCAACTTGTGGATGCGAAGGGTGCAGCGTGCCATGCCAGGGTTGCTGCACCACGGCTGCAGCTGTTGAGGCAGGCATGAGCCAGAGCACATGGTACATGCTGTGCTGGCAGTCAGCGTGACGCACTGATGTTGTTGTGGGGCAGAAGAGGGGGAGAACGTCAACCCAGGTGTGGAGGAAGAGATGATGTGGGCCACCTGCTAGGAGACACTGATGTAGGTGCACCTCACTCATGTCGACTGGCAGCTGCTGTCCTCACACAATGTGTTGTGTATTGCTTCCTGGTGTTGTGCATTTGAGGCAAAACAGTGGCTCGCCCTGTTCATACGGGTTCAGCACAGGGCAGTGTAGGGCCCATACTTGATACTTAACCATGATGATGTGCTGGATGCATGTGTCTCTGTTCGTGCTGTTGATTCGTGCTACAAAATTGCACTCACGTAGTAGTCGTCTCCAAATGCTTCGGCCATCTGACGATCCCAAGCTTCCGGGTCGAACTCGCCCTCGAGTAAGCGAGGGTCCAACCGCAATGCGCCGCGTTTGTCTTTCTTCCCGCTCTTTCGCGCACCCGGCCTACCGCCCGCCGCCGGTTCGGCAGGGGCGTCGGCATCCAGCCCGTCGGGGACCGCGTCCTTTGCTCCCGCCACCTTGGCGATGAGGCGCAGCCTGCAGTGCAAGGTGTTTCTCGTTTTGCACAGACGGCAACGCTGCTGCGTGTTTCGTTGGTGTCTACACACCTTTGCTCGATCTCTTCTTTCTTCAAGTTTTTCAAGCGCTTCACCTCCTCGGCCTGCTCGGCTGCGGCCTGGGCCTGGCGCTCTTTCCGCGCTAGGCGCGCGTTCTTGCGACGCTCGTCCGGTCGCCGCACGGTGCCTTCCACATTACGCGGGTGACTTACCACGGCCGCTGATCCCGGCTCCTCAAAACTGCAGCGCGGGCAGCCACGGCGATGCAACACAATGTCAGTGGAAACGCGTTGCTGAGGGTTGAGCGCGAGGGAGCTCGAACACACCGGTGTGTGGCTGCAACGCTACCGACCGGAAATTGTATGCTGCCTCAAAGCGATCTGCCTGCTGCAAGTACTCCTCGTCCTCGTCATCGTCGCCAACCACCTGTATGCGTGCCAACAGTGATGCATGTGAGCTTGCACTCGCATACATGTCACACATGCATGTCCATGCATTTACCTCGCGTGCACTGAAAAGCAGAGGCACCGTGCTATGGCATATTACTCCACGCCTCCTCCAAGTGTTGATAAAACACCTTATATCTTGTGCTAACAGTAGTTGGCACCCCAGAGCGCCCTATAGGGTGTGTAGTGTGACCTCCAGACCTCCATGTCCTCACTACACCGTCACACTGCCCCATGCTGTCACACGCCATGCAGCCGCACAGTGCCTGGTGTGGACCTCATATGCTCGCACCTCCTCATAGGCTGGGACTGCCCCACCCTCCTCCACATCCACCCAGCCTCGGCCCAGGATGTAATCCCTGAGGAAGCGGTCGGCTTCAGGGTCCACCACTGGGCCCCCTGCTGCTGCGCCCGGTGGCCCGGCTTGGCCACTGAAGTAGGCGTCCACTAGCTGCAGGCAGCAGGGTCAGTGAGCTGGTGGGATGTGGTGGTAGCACAGTGGGAGGGGGCGGAGGAGGGGGCTGAGGGAGCGTGCACCATGAAACAGCACAGCCATGCGGGGAGGTGACATGGCAGGCAGAGCCCAGATGGCAGAAACGTGAGGCAGGCCAAGACGTAAGCTCAGTGCATTAGGGGGCTACGCAGGAGGGAGGGCCAGGGTGGCGGTGGAGGGCGCAGTGTGTGAGGTGAAGGGCAGGCCACACGGGTAGTGTGGTGGAGGGAGTGAGAGGGGGATGAAAGGGAAGAGATGGGGGTGTGTTGTGTATGGGTCAGTGCAGCAGCTGGATTGCAGGCAGTCAGGGAATTTATTGTTCAAGGCAGACAGCAGGGAGGGTGACTTACAGCCCCTGGGGCGCCAGGCCTCTTGGGCAGGGGTGGTATGGCGGGGGGTGCCCTGCATCCATGTCCCCTGCACCCTCACAGCCCCCTCATGGCCCTAGGATGGCTGACAAGACAGTGTGCAGGGGTGCAGGGGTGCAGGCAGGCGGCAGGGGTGCAGGCAGGCGGCAGGGGTGCAGGCAGGCGGCAGGGGTGCAGGCAGGCGGCAGGGGTGCAGGCAGGCGGCAGGGGTGCAGGCAGGCGGCAGGGGTGCAGGCAGGCGGCAGGGGTGCAGGCAGGCGGCAGGGGTGCAGGCAGGCGGCAGGGGTGCAGGCAGGCGGCAGGGGTGCAGGCAGGCGGCAGGGGTGCAGGCAGGCGGCAGGGGTGCAGGCAGGCGGCAGGGGTGCAGGCAGGCGGCAGGGGTGCAGGCAGGCGGCAGGGGTGCAGGCAGGCGGCAGGGGTGCAGGCAGGCGGCAGGGGTGCAGGCAGGCGGCAGGGGTGCAGGCAGGCGGCAGGGGTGCAGGCAGGCGGCAGGGGTGCAGGCAGGCGGCAGGGGTGCAGGCAGGCGGCAGGGGTGCAGGCAGGCGGCAGGGGTGCAGGCAGGCGGCAGGGGTGCAGGCAGGCGGCAGGGGTGCAGGCAGGCGGCAGGGGTGCAGGCAGGCGGCAGGGGTGCAGGCAGGCGGCAGGGGTGCAGGCAGGCGGCAGGGGTGCAGGCAGGCGGCAGGGGTGCAGGCAGGCGGCAGGGGTGCAGGCAGGCGGCAGGGGTGCAGGCAGGCGGCAGGGGTGCAGGCAGGCGGCAGGGGTGCAGGCAGGCGGCAGGGGTGCAGGCAGGCGGCAGGGGTGCAGGCAGGCGGCAGGGGTGCAGGCAGGCGGCAGGGGTGCAGGCAGGCGGCAGGGGTGCAGGCAGGCGGCAGGGGTGCAGGCAGGCGGCAGGGGTGCAGGCAGGCGGCAGGGGTGCAGGCAGGCGGCAGGGGTGCAGGCAGGCGGCAGGGGTGCAGGCAGGCGGCAGGGGTGCAGGCAGGCGGCAGGGGTGCAGGCAGGCGGCAGGGGTGCAGGCAGGCGGCAGGGGTGCAGGCAGGCGGCAGGGGTGCAGGCAGGCGGCAGGGGTGCAGGCAGGCGGCAGGGGTGCAGGCAGGCGGCAGGGGTGCAGGCAGGCGGCAGGGGTGCAGGCAGGCGGCAGGGGTGCAGGCAGGCGGCAGGGGTGCAGGCAGGCGGCAGGGGTGCAGGCAGGCGGCAGGGGTGCAGGCAGGCGGCAGGGGTGCAGGCAGGCGGCAGGGGTGCAGGCAGGCGGCAGGGGTGCAGGCAGGCGGCAGGGGTGCAGGCAGGCGGCAGGGGTGCAGGCAGGCGGCAGGGGTGCAGGCAGGCGGCAGGGGTGCAGGCAGGCGGCAGGGGTGCAGGCAGGCGGCAGGGGTGCAGGCAGGCGGCAGGGGTGCAGGCAGGCGGCAGGGGTGCAGGCAGGCGGCAGGGGTGCAGGCAGGCGGCAGGGGTGCAGGCAGGCGGCAGGGGTGCAGGCAGGCGGCAGGGGTGCAGGCAGGCGGCAGGGGTGCAGGCAGGCGGCAGGGGTGCAGGCAGGCGGCAGGGGTGCAGGCAGGCGGCAGGGGTGCAGGCAGGCGGCAGGGGTGCAGGCAGGCGGCAGGGGTGCAGGCAGGCGGCAGGGGTGCAGGCAGGCGGCAGGGGTGCAGGCAGGCGGCAGGGGTGCAGGCAGGCGGCAGGGGTGCAGGCAGGCGGCAGGGGTGCAGGCAGGCGGCAGGGGTGCAGGCAGGCGGCAGGGGTGCAGGCAGGCGGCAGGGGTGCAGGCAGGCGGCAGGGGTGCAGGCAGGCGGCAGGGGTGCAGGCAGGCGGCAGGGGTGCAGGCAGGCGGCAGGGGTGCAGGCAGGCGGCAGGGGTGCAGGCAGGCGGCAGGGGTGCAGGCAGGCGGCAGGGGTGCAGGCAGGCGGCAGGGGTGCAGGCAGGCGGCAGGGGTGCAGGCAGGCGGCAGGGGTGCAGGCAGGCGGCAGGGGTGCAGGCAGGCGGCAGGGGTGCAGGCAGGCGGCAGGGGTGCAGGCAGGCGGCAGGGGTGCAGGCAGGCGGCAGGGGTGCAGGCAGGCGGCAGGGGTGCAGGCAGGCGGCAGGGGTGCAGGCAGGCGGCAGGGGTGCAGGCAGGCGGCAGGGGTGCAGGCAGGCGGCAGGGGTGCAGGCAGGCGGCAGGGGTGCAGGCAGGCGGCAGGGGTGCAGGCAGGCGGCAGGGGTGCAGGCAGGCGGCAGGGGTGCAGGCAGGCGGCAGGGGTGCAGGCAGGCGGCAGGGGTGCAGGCAGGCGGCAGGGGTGCAGGCAGGCGGCAGGGGTGCAGGCAGGCGGCAGGGGTGCAGGCAGGCGGCAGGGGTGCAGGCAGGCGGCAGGGGTGCAGGCAGGCGGCAGGGGTGCAGGCAGGCGGCAGGGGTGCAGGCAGGCGGCAGGGGTGCAGGCAGGCGGCAGGGGTGCAGGCAGGCGGCAGGGGTGCAGGCAGGCGGCAGGGGTGCAGGCAGGCGGCAGGGGTGCAGGCAGGCGGCAGGGGTGCAGGCAGGCGGCAGGGGTGCAGGCAGGCGGCAGGGGTGCAGGCAGGCGGCAGGGGTGCAGGCAGGCGGCAGGGGTGCAGGCAGGCGGCAGGGGTGCAGGCAGGCGGCAGGGGTGCAGGCAGGCGGCAGGGGTGCAGGCAGGCGGCAGGGGTGCAGGCAGGCGGCAGGGGTGCAGGCAGGCGGCAGGGGTGCAGGCAGGCGGCAGGGGTGCAGGCAGGCGGCAGGGGTGCAGGCAGGCGGCAGGGGTGCAGGCAGGCGGCAGGGGTGCAGGCAGGCGGCAGGGGTGCAGGCAGGCGGCAGGGGTGCAGGCAGGCGGCAGGGGTGCAGGCAGGCGGCAGGGGTGCAGGCAGGCGGCAGGGGTGCAGGCAGGCGGCAGGGGTGCAGGCAGGCGGCAGGGGTGCAGGCAGGCGGCAGGGGTGCAGGCAGGCGGCAGGGGTGCAGGCAGGCGGCAGGGGTGCAGGCAGGCGGCAGGGGTGCAGGCAGGCGGCAGGGGTGCAGGCAGGCGGCAGGGGTGCAGGCAGGCGGCAGGGGTGCAGGCAGGCGGCAGGGGTGCAGGCAGGCGGCAGGGGTGCAGGCAGGCGGCAGGGGTGCAGGCAGGCGGCAGGGGTGCAGGCAGGCGGCAGGGGTGCAGGCAGGCGGCAGGGGTGCAGGCAGGCGGCAGGGGTGCAGGCAGGCGGCAGGGGTGCAGGCAGGCGGCAGGGGTGCAGGCAGGCGGCAGGGGTGCAGGCAGGCGGCAGGGGTGCAGGCAGGCGGCAGGGGTGCAGGCAGGCGGCAGGGGTGCAGGCAGGCGGCAGGGGTGCAGGCAGGCGGCAGGGGTGCAGGCAGGCGGCAGGGGTGCAGGCAGGCGGCAGGGGTGCAGGCAGGCGGCAGGGGTGCAGGCAGGCGGCAGGGGTGCAGGCAGGCGGCAGGGGTGCAGGCAGGCGGCAGGGGTGCAGGCAGGCGGCAGGGGTGCAGGCAGGCGGCAGGGGTGCAGGCAGGCGGCAGGGGTGCAGGCAGGCGGCAGGGGTGCAGGCAGGCGGCAGGGGTGCAGGCAGGCGGCAGGGGTGCAGGCAGGCGGCAGGGGTGCAGGCAGGCGGCAGGGGTGCAGGCAGGCGGCAGGGGTGCAGGCAGGCGGCAGGGGTGCAGGCAGGCGGCAGGGGTGCAGGCAGGCGGCAGGGGTGCAGGCAGGCGGCAGGGGTGCAGGCAGGCGGCAGGGGTGCAGGCAGGCGGCAGGGGTGCAGGCAGGCGGCAGGGGTGCAGGCAGGCGGCAGGGGTGCAGGCAGGCGGCAGGGGTGCAGGCAGGCGGCAGGGGTGCAGGCAGGCGGCAGGGGTGCAGGCAGGCGGCAGGGGTGCAGGCAGGCGGCAGGGGTGCAGGCAGGCGGCAGGGGTGCAGGCAGGCGGCAGGGGTGCAGGCAGGCGGCAGGGGTGCAGGCAGGCGGCAGGGGTGCAGGCAGGCGGCAGGGGTGCAGGCAGGCGGCAGGGGTGCAGGCAGGCGGCAGGGGTGCAGGCAGGCGGCAGGGGTGCAGGCAGGCGGCAGGGGTGCAGGCAGGCGGCAGGGGTGCAGGCAGGCGGCAGGGGTGCAGGCAGGCGGCAGGGGTGCAGGCAGGCGGCAGGGGTGCAGGCAGGCGGCAGGGGTGCAGGCAGGCGGCAGGGGTGCAGGCAGGCGGCAGGGGTGCAGGCAGGCGGCAGGGGTGCAGGCAGGCGGCAGGGGTGCAGGCAGGCGGCAGGGGTGCAGGCAGGCGGCAGGGGTGCAGGCAGGCGGCAGGGGTGCAGGCAGGCGGCAGGGGTGCAGGCAGGCGGCAGGGGTGCAGGCAGGCGGCAGGGGTGCAGGCAGGCGGCAGGGGTGCAGGCAGGCGGCAGGGGTGCAGGCAGGCGGCAGGGGTGCAGGCAGGCGGCAGGGGTGCAGGCAGGCGGCAGGGGTGCAGGCAGGCGGCAGGGGTGCAGGCAGGCGGCAGGGGTGCAGGCAGGCGGCAGGGGTGCAGGCAGGCGGCAGGGGTGCAGGCAGGCGGCAGGGGTGCAGGCAGGCGGCAGGGGTGCAGGCAGGCGGCAGGGGTGCAGGCAGGCGGCAGGGGTGCAGGCAGGCGGCAGGGGTGCAGGCAGGCGGCAGGGGTGCAGGCAGGCGGCAGGGGTGCAGGCAGGCGGCAGGGGTGGCAGCGGTTGAGGGGGCGAGAAGGAGACGAAGGGAAGAGAGGGTAGCTTGTCTCTGCCTGACCTTCTTCAACGGCGCTGCCTTGCGGCCTTTGCCAGACCCTTTGCCTCCACCAGCAGCAGCAGGCCCGCCACCCCCCTCCTCCTCCCCTTCCTCCTGCTCCTGCTTCCCGGCCGCCATCGCCTTGGCTCTGGGACGCAGCACGCCACCAAAGCCAGCATCCTCAGGTGCCTCCCCCTCGACAGCCTCCTGCACAGAAGGCACAACATGACAGAGTATGACCGAACTACGGAGGCGGCGGCGGCGGCAGCGGCAGTGCCAGCGGCAGCGGCAGCAGCAGCAGCCTCTCAACAGCAGCACGGCCCCTCAAAAGCCTCCCACCTGGGCAATGGAGAGGAAGGAGCGCCGCAGGGCTTCCTGCTCCTGGTCATAAGCCCGGGCAGAACGGCTCTCCCCGACCCTACCCCTCACACCCTCCTCCTCCTCCTCCTCCTCACCGCTCTCCAACCCTGCCCCCTCCAGGGCCTGTGGTAGGGGCAGCAGGAAAGGTAGCCAGGTGGGCAGCGTGGCAGGGCGCAGCAGCAGGGAAGCGCTGGTGGCAAGGTAGGCAGCAGCAATGCATCATGAGCAAGGTGACCAGGGGGAAATGCACCTTCCCGAACATCACAGTGGGTCATTGTGAGCAGCAATACTACTCATGTGGGTGAGAAGCACAGGCTCAACCAGCTCCTCACAGCCCTGTCCCCTCCCTCCCACCCTCCACCCCTCCCACCCTCCACCCCTCCCACCCCTCCCACCCTCCGCCCCTCCCACCCTCCACCCCTCCCACCCTCCGCCCCTCCCACCCTCCACCCCTCCCACCCTCCACCCCTCCCACCCTCCACCCCTCCACCCCTCCCACCCTCCACCCCTCCCACCCTCCGCCCCTCCGCCCCTCCACCCCTCCCACCCTCCGCCCCTCCACCCCTCCGCCCCTCCCACCCTCCGACCCTTCCACCCTCCGCCCCTCCCACCCTACTCCCCACACCCTACCGCCTCCCCCTACCTGCTTTGCCAGCACATCTTTCAGGTACAAGGGCTTGCTGCCTTTCTGCTGACTCCCGCCTGCACCCCCAGCCTCCTGTGCCTTGCCTTCACCCTCGTCCTCTGGCTCAAAGAACCGAGTAGCAGGGTCATAAATGGCAGGGTCCTTGCTCCTAATCCGCAGCAGCGTCTCAAAGATCTTGGCCTCAGTGCTCTCCGGAATGGCCCCATCATCCTGCCATGGCAGCATGCATGCATGCATGCATGCATGCATGCATGTGTGACCTTCCACAGCATGCAGACAGGCGGTGGCGCCAGGTCCCTGACCACTTAAGGAGGATGAAGGAGGCAGCACGCTGACGGCCCAGCGCCCCAGCTGTGCCTCCCGGTGTCGCCACCAGCTCACCTCTTCCTCGTCACTGCTGGAGTCTTCGCTAGTGTCCCCCTCAGCACCAGCCACTCGCCCTCCTGCCCGCAGTGCCTGCACAGCCAGCAGCCAGGGGCTAGAGCCAGTCATGTCAGGCTACTGCCTGCCTGTGTAGTCTCAGCTGTGGCTGCTGACCGCTGCCCGACTCCTGACCTCGCTGCTGCTGCTGCCACATGTTGCTATGCATGCTCAGCACCCCACCAGCCACAGCCACAGCCACAGCCAGCCAAACCAGCCCAGTGCCATGAGCTAGATGCCAAAGCTGTCCCTCCATCACATCCTTGTGGGATGCAGCAATTCTACGCGACATCCAAAGAAAGGCACTGCCCACAGTGGGCCTGGTTGGACAGAGGCACAACAGAGTTGGCAAGTCTAGACAACCGGCAGAAGGCAAAATAGATTATGATAATGATGATACAATGATATTCACAGTCATACTCACAATACTTTATAGTGAACACAACAAAAAAGGTGGGGTGCAGAATCGGGACTATCAGGAGGGACACAGTTTATTATAGAGACCTTGGGAAGGTGCTGTAGCACTGCATCCCTGGTGGTCACCTGGGTACGACCCTGACTGACCTCTGCTGCTGCATAACCACAGCATTGCACTACCTTGAAACTCCAGGAACATGCTAAGGTGTAGGAGTGAGGCCATAGGGACGTCAGGTGCAGCATGCAGCAGTGCTAGAGTGTGAGATCACTCTAACCACTCCTTGAGTGCCCCACATCAGCTCATCCATTGCTGGAGCCCACCAGCTGCTGAGAAGGTGTAGTACCTAACACAAAGAGGAGCCAGCTATTGCAGCAAAGCGGCACATTCCACCCCTCCACGCCACCTGCCCCTCCCCACCCCTGCCAGCAGCATGCATGATGCATGCTGCCGCCTGCCCTGCCCCGGGCCATGCTGTATGACCTGCTCTGCTCTGCTCTGCTGCCGCCCCTGACCTGCTGCTCAAGCTTCCTCGCAAGCTCCGGATGCTTGGCCTGCAGCCTGTGCAGCTCCTCACGCTTCTTGTTGTGCTGCAAAGACACAGGGCCATGCGCACAGTCGCTTGGTCCCTTCAGCCAGAGCCTCAGCTCTCCCCTGATGCAGGTCCTGCTTCCGCTGATCACCCTGCTGCTTCTGCTGCCGCTTCTGCTTCAAGCCTACCCTCATGGCCGCCAAGCTCTTCTGCAGACTGCTCATGTGTCCAGCATGACAGCCCCTTGCATGTGGCTGCTGGAGTGGGTGCGTGGTGAGCTGGTTGGGGTGGTAGGACTTGCCATGGCACAGTAGCTACTGCTGTAAGCGGCTGTGGTGCTGGGAAGACAACTGGTAGTGGATGTGGCCACTGTAGGGAGGTGGCTGCTGGTTTGGTGGCTGCTGCTGCAGGTAGCTGGGGTGTGCCCTTCCACTGCGCACCTCGAAACGCTTGGCATAGCTGGTGTTCACTGCAAGGGCTGGGGGGTGCGCTTCATCACCATCGTCGTCCAGCAGCAACGCTTTCTTGCTTGCCATAAGTGGAGCTGGTCACCTGGCTGCACCAGCAGCTGCAGACGCTAGAAACCTGGTTGCAAGAGCAAGGCAGGAGGCCATTATGCTGCAACTGTAAGTTTAGCGACATGAGCATGCTGTGTTCAACTAGCCGTCGCAGGTCGCACCTCCTCAACAGCAACTTGGCGATGGCGACTGCGCAGCTTTGGCGGGCGGTATTACTCCAACAGCCGCCGCGCCGCTGTCGTGGTGCTCAAACCAGTTTATACACGTGCGCGCTAACTGGTTGCAGCAGCGACAGAAATGTCCTTGCCCATGCACTGTTTTTTACTGTTTGTTTGTGTTTAATGTGTTTAATTGCAGCTCATGCTTTATTTTGGTGTAGCATGAGGGCTGTAGGGTTCAGGAGTTGCTCATGCACTGTTTTCCAGGATGAGACCGTGAAAACATGAAGGGAGCACCTGGCGTTAGACGTGCGTCACTAGACATGCCAACCTGACAAATCGAGTAAACTAACACCATGGATGCTGAGGTGCAACCCTCCCCCTGCCCAGGGCCCTCCACACCCTGGCATATCTAGCCTACCTATGTGCTCCCACCCCAAGCCCTCCTAATGGCGATGCGACCCAGGGCTATAGCCTAGAGCTGGCATGACATGCATGCACTGATTGTAAGCTGATGACAGTTATAATGGGGAAACACACTACTGTGCCACAGCAGGCTGCTGTTGCTGCTGGGCCTTGGGTGTAGTCGCTTGTAGCCCAGCTCAGGGTACTCCTTGCCATTGGCTGGCCACCAGCGCAGCTCCAGCGGGCGCCACCTGCTCTCCCCAATGCGCTACATGTTCAAAGCTGCATTGCAGTCTCGTTTATCCACCTGCCAGGCTGTGGCGCTGGCTGGGTTTTGGCAGCCTTGCCCTTGCCCTTGCCTTCGACCTTGGTGGGCTGGGTGGGCTCAGCTGCCTGCTCAGCCTTTGTGCGCTTGCTGCGCTTGGCTGGCGGGGGAGCGCTGGGCCCTGGCTCAGAGGCTGCTGCCTGTGTTGCCGTCTGGCTGCTGCATGGGGGCTGTGGCAGGATGCGTTGAGGCACTGCCGGGCACCACAGCAGGCCCCGCACTGGCTGGTCACGCTGCTGGCTCCAGACTGAACGCAGCAGGCGGTGTTCCACCTGCCCTTCTGGAGGCTTTCATTCTGCAGGCCTGGTGGGCTGCTCATGGTCAAGCTGCTCCTCACAGCCAGGCAGCCCAGCCAGCAGCCTGTGAGCCTGGCCCTCCCCTCCCTTGTAGCCCAGCCCACAACAGTGGCCTAGCGCACAAGAGCTGCCACGGCTGTGCTAGCCTGCCTAGGCAACTCAGGCTGGCAGGGGCTGCAACCCTGCAATTCACCCAACCACAGCTAGCGTGGTTGTATACCTTGGCCGCTGCTAAAGCATCACCCTGCGCCAGGCAGCCACCCTCCCGACGCCCTGGCAAGGGCTAGGGTTAGCCAGCCAAACCAGGCAGGTGACTGGACCGGCGTGGCAGCTGAGCACCAGCATGGAGCATGCAGTGAGGTGGGAGGGCGGGTGGTCCCCGTTGCAGCTGGGATGGTGGCCTGGGTTGCCTGCACTGCCTGCTGAGGGCAGGGAGTACCCTGGTATGGGCTACAACCGGGTGCAACACCACCGATCACAAGCCCAGCAGGAGCAGCAGCCTGCAGCACAATGATGTGTGTCGTGCAGGGGTCCAAAGCCATCACAACATAGTGTTGACTACTGCAATAGATGCACATCAGTTTTGCTCTAGCCATGCCCTCTGCGTAGTGCACCTGCCACTACTAGCCTCAGCCTGACCCTAAGCTCTTGCTCACACATCCCTGTAGCTAAGGGGTAGGGCTCCTGGTAGGGCGGGGTAGCGGGTGCCTGCAGCATGCCACCGTCTAGACCAGCTGGTCTATACATCCGCCCCTGGCCTGCCCACATCTGACCATACCACAGTCCAGGCCCTCTCTCCAGATGGGCCGGGCTGCATAGCCGGGCTGCTAGCAAGGTCTGGAGAATGACGCTAGCAAGGGCTGGAGAATGGTTTGTGATGTCGTACTGCTGTCGCAATCTTCGATGTTATGCAAGTCAAGGCATTGAAACCAGCACCGGCTCCGAGCTTGAGCTTCTGTCCTCCGCGCAAAATGTTAGTCGATTGACTTCTTGAGTGATGTTTGCGTCTTGAGTGATTTTTGCGGGGTTTTAAGCAGAGCACAGCTGTTCATTTTTCAGCTTGCGCTTGTTCAGGACGCATCGATGCTGCTGAGCGCTACCCTCGCCAAGCCCTTGCTGTGGGTGTCAGACCGCAGGTCGTGACAGCTCACCTTTGTAACCAGCTTCCTGGCAAGCCAAGTGCAGCACTGGGCATGCACAGGGTGCTAACAGGCTATCTATGGCCAGTGTACCAGACCTACAAGGCAGTTTCCGCGAACAGCAAAGACGGCCTCCAGCATTGGTGCACATACTGGTGAGGGATCACTGGTGCGGGATCACTGGTGAGGGGTGGAAGCTTGCCCAGTCCCAGCAATTGCACCAGGCTGGCAGCTTGGCAGTGTACATCGGCAGCATCTGCTGCCATGAGGGGTTGCCACATGGAGCACACAGACCATGCAGCCAGCCCATGCAGCCAGCACCTTGCGCCTAGGCCGACCAGCACCTAGGCCCTCCAGCTCCCAGCCTCGCCTCAACGGCATCATGCTGGGTAATGCGGTGTGTGCAGGCTGGTTCTTGGCTGCTTCCTGACAGTGGAGTGGCTGCTGGACTACACTGTGTTCTGGCTGCCCTTGTACTTTGAGAGCAAGCTGCTGTTCCTCCTCTTCTTGTGGCACCCTCGCACCCAGGGTGCTGGTAAGACCCAGTCAGGCGGCCATCAAGGCCCAGCCAGTGCATAAAGCCTGCTGCCCCTGCACACGGCGGCTGTGTTGCCCGGATGCATGAGCTACGCACACACAGTCCTCCCCATAGCCCCATGCACTGCATCCTCCTCAGCTACACAGCGCCATCACACACTCATGTTGAGACATCCATGCAAGGCATGACGAGGTGTCGGCCTGTGGGTGAATGGGTGTACCCCTGATGACTGCCAACCCCATCGCTGGTGGCATGTTTCCTCCTAAGACCCATCCGCAGCTACACAGGGTCCTGCACACCCCTGGGTGGGCCTGGCCAGACAGTGGCCACAGGCCGCCAAACACACTGTGCGCCTCTCTGGCCCTGCGGTCTCCTCACTGCTGCGGTCTCCTCACTGCTGCGGTCTCCTCACTGCTGCGGTCTCCTCACTGCTGCGGTCTCCTCACTGCTGCGGTCTCCTCACTGCTGCGGTCTCCTCACTGCTGCGGTCTCCTCACTGCTGCGGTCTCCTCACTGCTGCGGTCTCCTCACTGCTGCGGTCTCCTCACTGCTGCGGTCTCCTCACTGCTGCTCGGCTCACTGCCTCAGGCCTGGACTCGTTGCCCCTGAGCTCAGCTCACTGCCGCAGTTCCGGCCTTATACACATCTTGCTCTGCCTGCAGTCAAGCTGTCAAGCAGACCTGCTGCAGTCCAGCAGCCACCCCAACCTTGGCAGGATCCCCTTGGCCACTGTCCAGCACTGACAGGTGGCTGCTGGACACAACAGCCCACTGTCCAGCAGCCACCTCAGCCTTGAGGGAACCCCTTGCCTTCTTTCTTTTAGCACCAGGCACCCCCTGTCAACCCACATCACACTCCACGATGTGACCTAACAGCACCTCGTGTCTTGTTAGCGCCTCCAAATGATTTGGACCACTAGGGACCACTAGGGACTACTAGGGACCACTAGGGACCACTAGGGACCACTAGCAGGACTACTCGAATGGTGTTATGGGGCTGTGTGGAGTATACCCAATGCACATGGACATGGTGCATGAGTGCCTACCACCTACATTATTGCCTGACCGCTAGGGCTATTGTGTAGAGTTGGCATGACCTGCATGCACTAAATGTAAGCTGATGACAGCTCAAATGGGGGGCACACACTACTGTGCCACAAGCTGCTGCTACTGCTGCTGCTGCTGCTGTTGCTGCTGCTGCTGAGCCTTGGGTGGTTGGCCTCGCAGCCGCTTGTAGCCCAGGCCAGGGTACTCCTTGCCCTTGGCATGCAGCTTCGCCTGCTCTGGCCACCAGCACAGCTCCAGCGGCCGCCACCTGCTCTTCCCAATGCGCTGCATGTTCAGCGCTGCAACAGTCTCGGTGTAGCCACCTGCCTGGCTGTGGTGCTGGCTGGGTTTTGGCAGCCTTGCCCTTGCCCTTACCTTTGACCTTGGTGGGCTGGGTGGGCTCAGCTGCCTGCTCAGCCTTTGTGCGCTTGCTGCGCTTGGCTAGCGCGGGAGCACTGGGCCCTGGCTCTGAGGCTGCTGGCTGTGTGGCTGCTTGCAGGGGGGCTGTGGGGGCTTGCGGGGGGCCACTACCGGGCACCACATCAGGCCCCGCACTGGCTGGTCACGCTGCTGGCTCCAGGCTGGGCGCAATAGTCCCACCTGCCTTGCTGGGGGCTTCCAGCCTGCACGCTTGGTGTACTGCTCATGGTCCAGCTCCTCCTCACAGGGCTACTGGCCACTCACTGCTGAGCTGACCCGAGTGGTGCGGTGCTCATCTGCAATGTTTTGCAATGATTACACTAGCTCCCATCTCCCCAGACATCTCTTGCAGGCTAGCTACCAGCCCTGGCACTGGCCTGCTGCGCCGCGTCAGCAAACGCAAGTAGCAGCAGTAGGCGCATGCGGCAGGTACATGCAGCTGGCATGGGTGGCAGCAGCAGCAGCCCCAGCAATGCACACTATGTGTGCGCTCTGCTGCTTGCCACCTCAGCGCTGGCTGTTTCCAGGTACGTTGACAGCTGTCGTTTGCATGGAAGCTGCCGTGCGGCTTGTTCACTAGTTACAGCAGTTATGGGGTGAAGGGCTGGTCACCCTTCACAATGTAGGTTTGAAAGGTGTGACCTATCAGCCCTTGCGCCCACACTGCCCCTTGCTGCCCTGCTGCACAGCGCTGATCTACAACAGCTGCCTGCACCCCCTGCTGCACGCCAACGAGGCCCGCATAGACAGCACCCTGGAGGAGGCCAAGGCACGGCTGGTGGACCTGGTGACGGGTCAGTTCACAAGGTGTGGTAGGAGGGCAAGCACCAACATCCCTCCTCACGCTAGGCAGCTCCTACAGGCTACAGGCTTGTTGGGAGTCTTCCTCTACTGGAGGTCTGCTTACGCCTACACCTGCATGGAGCCGCATCCCACTTCCATGCGGCACCCTCCACAGCTACACATGTCGATAGGAGTGAGCCATGTAATGGTGACAGTGATGGTGCTGACCTCTGTCTTGCTTGTGGTGGTGGTGGTGGCAGGGTGCGAGCCTACTTGTTGGCCAATGCTCACGGTATGCTGGAGCTCATGCGCAACTTCTCAGAGCAGGTGGGTCATGAGCTGCTGGCAGTGCCACTAGCAGCAGCAGCAGCGCCAGCAGCAGCAGCAGCAGCAGCAGTGTCTATGCGCAGGCAGGTCATGGTACTCCCCCGCTGCAGCCGGCTCCTGCCGTGGCAGGGTCGTCACCACCAGCACTAGCGCCACTATTGTCATGAATGTCGGCACCAGCACCACCAGCCTCATCAAGTTCGGTACCACAAGCACAGCATTGCTGCGGCTTCTGCAGTCATCAATACATGGCATTCGCTGATGGGCGTTTGCACTGAGCCACGTGCATTCATGCATGTTCTGCAGCAGCCTGCAGGCGCAAGGCAAGGGCGGCAGGGGAGACTCTTCCCTGAGGGCCATGCCCACGTTGATTGAGTGCACAGCCACGCGAAGCGTAGCAGGCATGCCACAGCCACGCTAGCTCGTCTTTCTCATATGCGGGAGGTTTGTGAAGGAAGAGCAGTTTGAGTGAACAGATCAAATAATGGAGCCAGCGCTCATACATCAGGTCAGCGTCAACGCATTAGGTAATTAGAGGACCTGTACATTACAACATAAGGCATTAGAGGGCCACTTTCTCATCTGCGCTGAAGGGGTCACTTTCTCACAAAAGCTGAAGGGGTACTAATGTGTCAACTTGAATCAGTGACAGCTGTCGGTTTGTGAGCATGCGTGGTGGCCTGGTACTTCTACCTCTACTTGTACCACTCGTTCAATCAAGCCATATGCGTGCACCAGGCCTTTGCATGATGTCAAGAAGTCTCATGCAAGCAACCGCAGCAACCACCAAACCAGCGTCATGTTACACACATCAGTATAGGCCACAGACTCCGCCTTGCTTGACAACTAGCGTTATGCGACATGTCAGGGAATGTCGTGACACAGAACCCGTATTCACGGTCAATGATGTTACCTACTAGGCAACATTGCTTGACACATGCTTTCTCGCGGTACATAGCGTGCTGCGTTGTAGCACTCTTGTGACCACCTCCCTTAATCTCACTGTCAGCCCCCTCTGTGCAGCCCCCTCGTACCTCACTAGGGCCCCCAATCGAGTTGGACCACAACTCGAATGGTGTTAAGGGGCTGTGTGGAGTAAACCCAATGCACACGGACATGGTGCATGGATGCCTACCACCTCCATTGTTGCCTGACCGCGAGGGCTATGGTGTAAAGCTGGCATGACCTGCATGCACTAAACGTAAGCGGATCTCACTGTCAGTCAGGAGGCCCCAACTAACAGAAAATGACAGGAAACCTGCCCCTCGTAATCAAAACGACGCGGCGTCTCAGTCAGGATGTCCCAACATGGGATTGGTAATCTTCATGCAAGTACTCGCTACAAAGTGCACCGATTTCGGTAGTGTTTGTTGCATTGGCACCTGCGAATTACTCCACATCTACTGGCAAGCGGCACGTTAATCTTTGCATCAGAGGCCATGCCGGCGCAAGCGAGCGCGGACACACCTCAGCTGCTCACTATCGATTGTTCTAGTGGTGATTAGCGGCACCAATGAGCGAATAGCGCCTGCTATCGAGCCGGAAGTACAATCAATGTTTAGCCCGCCAGGCTCACTCCGCGAACCTTTCATTGGTGCAGGCGTTGTCGGAGGACCGTCGTTGGGCAAGTTGACACGCGACATTGCAGCGAGGTGCGAAAATGTTCGTTTCTCGCTAGACCCCCTTGCACAAACCGGCATATTGTGAACCGACCCCTGTGAATTTCCAAATTTTGCCGTGTCAACTTTGTTCCTAACCCAACGAAGCAGCTGTTAGAGAAGAAAGCAAAGCATTCCACCAGCCAGGTTTGTGGAAACATAAGTTGGCGTGACCTAACTTTGCCTTGCAGTGCCGACTAGCCCACCCGGAACCCTCCCACCCCCTCTCAGCCCCAGCCCCGCCATCCCACCCCCTCCCACCCCTAGGCTGAGACGCGGCGTCGTTTTGATTACCAGGGGTCGGTTTCCTAACATTTCCTGTCATTTTCTGTCAGTTGGGGTCGCCTGACCGTGGGAGATTTACGCCGTTACATGATGTACTCCCCTAGTTACCCCTTGGTTACTACTTCAAGCAGACGCACCTTGACCGCAATGCAAACATGGTTAAGCGACACGTCTAGTGCTCGATCCAGGCTGACGCTTGGTCCGTTCATCTTGAATGTGCATACTGTAACATTTAACCCCTACGGCCCTCATGCTACACCAAGACAGACCAAGTCCGAGACACAAGCATAATGAAGTGTGCTTTGAAATCAGCCGACAATCTATCGCATGCCCTGTCAGATATTTTTGAGGTGTCATCTTTGTCAATGTTGCGGCCGTGACGGAGTGGAAACTCTACTCGCAAGTATGACCAGCAACTCTACTCCCAAATATTGTGCACTCTGCTGAGTGCTACGGCGGCTCAAACTTCACATTCAACTCCATGCATTGTTTGCTCATACGAACCTCGTCGCGAGAGACCGCCGCGGCCGACGTGGCCCAGGAGCACCTGCACACAGTGAGGAACAGTCGCCATGGCACGCCAAATCGATGTAACGACGCCCCTCCACCCATGCTCGGAAACATACAAGGCTGCTGCATTGCTTGACCGCTTCGTGAAGGGGAGGGAGTGGGAGGGGCCGGGGGGGGGTGGGAAGGGTTGGCGGGGCAGTGAGGGGGCTAGGAGGGGGTGGGAGGGGCTGGGAGGAGGTGGGAGGGGGTGGGGGAGGGGGGGAGGGGGTGGGAGGGCAGTGAGGGGGCTGGGAGGGGCTGGGATGGGTTGGGAAGGAGTGGCGGGGCAGTAAGGGGGCTGGGGGGGGGCGGGAGGGGGTGGGAGGCTTCTGCGGGGGCTGGGAGGTGGGGGGGCTGCAAGGGGGTGCGAGGGCTGCAAGGGGGTTCGGCAGGTCGGAGTAGGCTAGTCAATCCTGCAAGGCAGAGTCAGGTCACGCCAAAGTCATTCACGGCGGGCTTGATTGATGGACTGCCGTGCTTTCTTTTCCAGCAGCTGTATCGTTGAGTTACGAATAAGGAGCGGTTCTGGCTCGACTAATGAGAAAACTAATCTCATTAGATTAGTCCCGGTCGTATTAGTTATTAGGTCGTCTATTAGTCGACCTTGATTCCACATTAAGCTGTTTGATCGTATCCGTGCGGCCCCAGCGCACTGGTGCATGCCGTTGGTGCATGCAGTTGGTGCATGCAATGGACGCATGCTTTTGGTGCATGCTAGTACATGCTAGTGTGTGCAACGACACAGGTGGTGGCGAAATGAAGTGCTTGGGGATCATCATGGACAATACTGCTGCAAACATGAAAGCTTTGCGTCTGATTCAAGAGGTCATGCCTACCATCATCGTCATTGGCTACGTGCCCAATCCTCCATGATATTCATATTGCCATATATGTATCACGGCTGCAGGTTTGCCGGTCTGCTCCTTATGGCCAATGACATGCAAGTCATCATGGGTGCCATTGTAGGCATGACGACCAGTGTGTCGTGGGAGCAACTGAGGAGCAGCAGCGTGAATGCCACTGTGTTTGACAGGCTGACACGTGAGTTAATGTGTTAGTAACACAGAAGTTGCATTTGCAACAGCAGCCATCCTTGAGTTAAGTCATTGACCTGTGGGTGCGTGCATGCATGCGTGCATGTAGCTGCTTGGTGGAAGAGGCTGAACCTGGTGGTGGATCTGATGGAGCCGATTGGCAATGCCATCCACAGGCTAGAGGCTGACATGCCCTACCTCAGCCAGGTGTGAGCAAACTCTAACACTAGCTTGCATGCATGCATGACCATAGGTGCATTCGTAACAATAGTGACTGCATGCATAGCAATAGTTTGCATGCATGCATGACCATAACTGCATGCGTGATCACTACACTTGCATGCATGCATGAACCTCACCGCAGGTGTTGCCCACCTGGAAGGCCCTCGTGACCCATGCCGAGACGTGGGAGGCAAAGCTGCCAGCAGGGCATCCATTGGCCCTAGGAGTGGTCGCTGCCTTCAAGCGTCGAGCGGAGATGCACTATGCTCCAGTCCACGCTGCAGCCTATGTCGTGGACCCAGCCCACTTCAAGCCTCCAAGGGCCGGTGTCCATGCGCGCCCACCCTTTATGGACCTCACACCAAAGCAGCTGGAGGACACCATTGACACTGTGGCACGCCTCAGCAAAGCCTCCACCGCAGCAGTGAGGAAGGAGCTGACCGACCTGAAGCTTGGCGTGTGGTCGGATGACATGGTGAGAGATGTGGCAGGCATCCAGGAGCAAACGCGCACATCGGAGGACGGCAAAACTGTAGCAGCAGACATCAGCGTGCGCCGTGGCCTCTGGGACTTCACTGCCCGAGAGGACTACCCTCTGTTCAGTGAGGCAGCTACACGCTTGTTGTCCATGCACATCACAACAGCGGCGGCGGAGCGCAATTGGTCAGCCTGGGGTGACACCTTTGAGGCGGGACGGGCACAGCTCGGGATCAAGAAGGCGGAGATGATGGTGTACATCCATGCAAATATCCCAAAGGGCGCATCTGCAATGCCCTCTGAGCTTGTGGCCCTTGGCATCACCGCGTAAGCCACCACCCTTCCAATAGTACCATCTGATAATCGGCCAACACCTCACCCACATACAGAGCACATGTCTTTTTGTGTGTGGCACGAATGAGCTTGTCAATGGCACATGCACGGGGACGGACACGAGCAGCTGAGTATACTTCGATGTATGTAGGTGGCAAGCTATTTTTATAGAACATAGAAGTAGGTTGCGGCCCTCGGGAATCGAACCCCGGTGGGAACCTTGTCCAGCCACGACTAATATTAGACTAATGAGGCGACCTAATGAGACACATTTGACTAATATTAGATCTCATGAGAACTAATGAGAAAAACCGCACCCTAGTTACGAACAAAGCATTAGTTCGAAAGTCTAATAATTCAGAGTGGTCAGCTTACAACATGCCGATTTGTGCAAGGGGGTCCCTTTTCTGTGTGGCTGGCTAGAGAGACCTCTTCCCATTCGCACCACACCGACGCCGCCTGCACCAAGATTACCAACCCCATGTTGGGACCTGGCTGTCAGCGCACGTGGCTCTCGAGATGCGGACGTCAGTAAATGGTTGCTCTGCCCTCTTTATGCCTTATCTATCTGCTATCACCAACTAGTCTTGCCCGCATCAACCCAGGCAATACGCCGCAGTTGCTGAGCCCATAGCTTTTCATTTGCATGCGTCCAAGGCTGCGTCCACGGCAGCGCTGGCTGCGGCAGAGCGTCGCAACAACCACGCAATGTCGGAGGGCTGGGCAGGATAAGGCTCGCTTGCGAAAAAGGGGTGCATCAGGGCGGACGCAGCTGAGGGTCGCTCCTCAGGGTTATACCTGCGTCAATACATGAAGATAACCTAATAACGTTGCACGGCTTACTGTTACCCACTAGACCCTCCCTGTCCGCCGCTCATTTGAAAGTGGCGCAATGTATGAGAACAATGACCTTGGCCCAGACCCTCATACCAGCGCCTGGCTGTCACCTGTCATCCGCACTCACCTCAAAAGACTACCCAGCAGGTCCAATGCACCGGCTGAGGCGGCTGGCAGCAGCTCCACGAGCTGCACGGGCTGACATGGTGGGAAGCCCACCTGACACATGGCGGTCACAGGGCCCAGTGTGAGTGAGTGTGAGCGTGCATGTTGTGGCAGCACTATATGCCCATGGCCACACCTTGCCGTAGTCAGGCAGGTGCATGGCAGCTGGCCATGCATCCTCAATGGGCCCTAGCAGGCGCAGGGTGCGGCCCAACTGGTCGATGTCGTTCTCACCAGGAATGAGGGGACTCAGGCCTGGTAGGCACATTGAGCAGGCAAGCAAGCACAAATCAGGTGAGTACCAAGCATACGAAACAAGCTGTATCACAGGGTGCATGCAAGCATGTGTGTGCATTGATGATGCCACATGCAGTCCAGCACCAGGTACAGTCCCATTTCCAGGCTGGGTCGGGAAAGTGTGCAGGGGCATGAAGGTTTACAGCAGCACAGACCATGCAAGCGCACGTACCCAGCAATTCAGCCAGGATGGCGCCAACTGCCCAGAGGTCGACAGCAGGGCCATAGGCCCGTGCGCCATATAACAGCTCAGGGGCTCGATACCTGCAGCAGCAGCTGCCCGGCAGCTGCTATACCTGCACCTGCCTGGCGCCCCTTGCTGGGGCACTTTGCCCTGACCTGCTCTGCTCCACATGCACAGCGCGGCTGTGAAGGGTGGACTAGAGGTGAAGTGGGTGGTGCTGGTGCTGGGGTGGAGGCATGGGGTTGGGTCAGGAGTGCAATGCTTGTGCTGGGAGCACTGGTTGCTCAGGTGCTCCTACACCAAATTAGGATGCTAAGGAGTTCAGGGCCAGGGTGTGAGGTCAGGCACAGCAGAGTTGCATGTGGGGTGGAGTGACACTAGCTCGCATGCCTGGCCACCGCTGCAGCTGGCTGTCCTTGCTGCCACACTGCTGTGTCTGCTGGGGTGCTCCTGCCATGACCACCACAGCGCTGCAGCCATGGCTGCCTCCCCATGCTACCATACCCATCACTAGGGCAGCTGGCTGGAGGACGTCCAGGTGGCATTGCGGCCCGACTGAGGGACAACCGCTGCCAGCAGGAAGCCCTTGATGAGGCCACTGACCAGCGGGTGGCTACAGTGTGGGTGTAAGTGGGCCTGGCTCCTCCAGAGTGTGGCCGAGCGAGCCCAAAGTCCGCTACCTTGAGGCAGCCCTGGTGCGTGATCAGGATGTTTGAGGGTTTCAGATCTCGATGAAGGATGCCTGGCTGGGGGTGGGAATGCAGGCAGGCAGGCAGGCAGGCAGACATGCAGGCAGGCAGGCAGGCAGGCAGGTAGCTATACAAGGGCTAGTGGGCAAGTGGGCAGGTCGGCGGGGGGCGGGCAGGCATGTTGGTCGGGCTGGTCAGGTGAGCATGCAACCGGAATAAAATTGCAGGGGTCATGGCAGGGAGGGTGGCAGCAAAACACTCGCATAGCGTGTTGGGCATGCCTGGTCTCTTTTATCATTGCTATCATAGTAAATAGCATCATAGGCTTATACTGATTGCTGTTGCTGGCAGTCACACGTGGTTAAGCCACATGACAAAGGGAGGCCAGTGTAAAGGGTCCTTCTCTCCGTGCTTGCCAGCACACCCCACCTGCTGCATGGCATGCAGCCAAACCCTGCAGCAGCTGCATCACCATCGCTTTGATCAAGGAGGGCGCAAGGCGGCAGTGCTGCTGGCGGAGCAGGCGCGCAAGGTCAGTGCTGCAGAACTCTTGCACCATCATGATGCTGTGGCCCTGCAATTTCAGCGCACTGCACACACCGGGTGAAAGCCCTTGGGCGAGGCTGTAGCTGCCAAGCGGATGGAGGCAGTCATGCTCTGTTATTGAGGAGAGATTTGCAGCATCTGAAGCATGCTGCAGAGGTGGCATGTGCTGGTTTGCTAGGCAAGGCAACGGGGAAGAAAGCGCCCAATGCAGCAGCTGCCAAGCAACCTGCCTTGACGTACACGTCTTTCAACCGCACAACATTTGGGTGGTCGATGCATTGCATGCATTTGATTTCTCGAAGCACGTTGTCTGGGATGCCATCAGAAACCTGACGCACATACACTCGTTTGATGGCTACTACCTCCCCTGTTTCGACTGCCCGCGCCAACAGCACCTGCAGCCATGCTTAATGTTGGCCATCTAGCTGCGCGACAGCAAATGGGTAGCTCGGTGCAACCTCGCCAAACGCCCCATTGCCGAGTTTGCGAACTACATCGTAGGTGCGGCCGGACATGTCTATGCCTTCAGCTTTTGGCTGCCCGCCTTGCACCTGCACTTGTGTCGGTACAATTGGAGTCGGAGCGCATACTTTGTACTTCAAGACCCCTCTCCTGCATGGACGTTCATCACAGAGCATGGAACGGATGTGATGCGATCCAGGGTGGGTGAGCATCCCAAGTCAAGTGCCACGTGCCCGAGCTGGATTGCAACATCACACAGGGACTGGTTATGCATTATGATGACATGGCGGAAGACAGCAGGGTCATGAGTCAATCAGGTTTGAGCATCTGATGGTGTCAGAGCTTGATCAACTGTCCTCCCTTCAGAGCTTCCCACTCGTCCGTGCATCCCTCCAAAGTTATCCCATGTCCATACCATCACTACTACCTCGACAGCAACGAGCATAGGGTCCTGGAGGCATTACAACTGACAAACCGCTAGCCGAGCAGAGGTTGCTCCAGGTTCGGGCAGGAAGGCATTCTTCATTCATTACACATGAGACGTCAACATTGCTTAGTGAAGCGCGCTGCACATAGAATACTTCGTTTGTGTATGCTTAGTATCACCACCTATGATCACCATCACTGAGGACCACCATTTCTGCCAAACACGAGCAACAACATCTCTGCCAACAAGACCAACAAGCCACTACGTCACAAAGCTGAGATACTAGCACACTCTGGGATCTGCAAACTACAGAAGTCAGGTAACTGTCACAGATGCCTAGCACTGCAGCCCATGCTAGTACATCCGCACAGATTTTGATGACGCATCCGCCACATACTTTGTGAGGTTTGTGAGGCACACGAGTCAGGAGAGCACTGCATGTGTCACAGCAGGCATAGCAGTACTGCACCATGGCCTACACAGCAGTGCTTCGGTTATTGCGGGTGAAATTGGTCCGTACAGCACCTCAATAGCAGGCACGAGTACACAACAGGTGAAAGAAAGCAGCAGTATGAAGCAACCGCATAGGTGCAGTGCTACGCATGCATGTCAACATTCTCAATCTACATCACAGGACCACACATGGGTTGACGAATTGGCATCGCATGTGCTCCGGGATTATGTGCAACCCCATTGCAAACCATGTGCAATGAGTTGCTGTTCAATAAGAGCCACTTGTGAGAGCCACTTGGGCTGTCATGTAAGATGTGAAACGCTGCCATGGTTAGTGCAGGCCAGCGTGTTCGACATACCTCAATTTCTATGCTCGTGTGAGGAGATGCATTGCTAACGGGATGGATTGCTGTCATTGGCAGGCGCAGAATGGCAAATGTTGTCATGGGAGCACCTCGTTGGCTCTCAGCTGCGCATGCTTGCGGGCTGCCACTGCGGCCTGTCGCTGCAGCTGCAGTTGCTCTGCGGCTCGTCGTTCTTCAGCATAACGTCGCAACACACGCTCGTACTGAAGCCGTTTTAACTCGTTTACTTGTTGGGCGTCCTTCAGCCACCTGCACCATCGCCATAACAACGAGCGGGTTTCATCGGTTTCTTGATTCAACATGGGAATGGGACACAGGGATTAGTACTCAGACTCGTAAGACTTACAACGTGTCCGGTATCGCCACGGGCTGGCTGGGAGCGGGCCTGGCCCGGGACCAAGAGCTATCGCTGTTGCTCAACGAGATGGAGTCATGGCTAAGACGCTCTTGCTCCTCCTCTTGCTCCTGCTCGTCGTAGTCAAGGTCCTCATCGTCCAACTCGTCGTCAAAGGCATCGGCCCCTTCTTGCAGAGTGCTTTGCTGAGAAAGGAGTAGCGACAGCAGTGACAATGGGGAGCGCATCTGTTGCGGGCCTGATGCCGCGCTGCAATGTCCAGAGTGGGCGGATGGGGTGTTCGGAGATAGCTGTGACACAGCATTGAAGCCAATGACTGAGGGAGGGTTATCAAAGCGCCGCATCTTCGCGTCTTGTGGCGATGACAGCTAAAATGACAAAGTAAGCCAGAACGTAACCAGTAACCGTAACCTGCAACTACCAAAGAAAGGTGGTCAGACCTAAGCGTCTGAGCTGGGATTGCCGAGCAAGCCGTACCACTCTTCTCTCTGGTCATTGTGGCGCAACCGCTCCACATCTAACCCCCCATGAAATACAACTTTCCTCATGCTGCTTCAAGATAAATGCTTGCACATGCTCGCACAAAGTCAAGCTCACTCCCACACATTCCCAAGCTTAACAGAAAACAAGACATTAAGACTAGGGCAGTAGTGAACAGATGTTCTTCCTCAATGTTTTGATACTTGTGTCTCTTCACTCCTTATGTGGCAAAGACGAAATGCACCCACCATCGGACAGCACCGGTCTCGGTGCGTAGGAGCCTGACCACAAGACCCACCCTGACCACCCTGACCCGAAATTGCTGGCGGGCGAGGAAGCAGACTGAACAGGAACACCGGCCGGCACCCACGGTATCTTGCATCTTGGGCACTCCATACGGCAGCTGCCAAGGGGCAGGCCAGGGTGGGGGCGAGAGGATAGGGGGCGGAAGTGGTGCGAGAAGAGAAAACGGGGAGAGGGGGGGGTTGGCAGGTGGGGAGTGTTGTTCAGTGGGATGGTGACCAAGTCTGTGGCTGGCAGCGTAGTCCGGGGACACACATTCACTGGCCACAGGGGCTGAGTGCCCTCACTTTCCCCCCAGTTTCCCTCTGCCTGCCTCTGACAAGGTGTACCAGCACGGCTATAAGCTGGTGGATGACCAGCTGCCCCAAGTCAGGCAGCGGCTGCACCGGGATGCTGCACCGGGATGCAGCCTTCATGGCATGGGTAGCACCACTCAGGCACATGGGTATGATGCGAAGGGTTAGCGTAGTACATGAATCACGGCTGTAGTACATGAATCTCCATGAATCTCCCGGGAAACCCAAATTGCTTGAAAAGGCCACCGCCCGTCGCACTGCGCATCGCGTGATGGCTAAGAAGAAGCGGAAGGGTAGCGACAAGAAACAGAAAGGTTCGTGTCCCTAGCCGACTGTGAGCTACGTGAATTGCGCGCTGTGAGATAACCCGTCGCTCCTGTTCGCAGGGTCTCGTTCCCGTCAAGGCAAGCAACGACAGGAGCGTCGGGATGGCTGGACCACGCGCAGACGTCAGGTGGCGCCCCCGCCTTATGTGTCCCCGCACTGTTTGTGTTGACCCCGCCTTTGTCTTGGCCTGTCAAAATGGCAACTCTGCTTGGCTGCAGGTCATCAAGGTCCCCGAGGGCGCTGTGCTACGTGGGTGCAAGAAGACGAGGCGCAAGCTGCGGGAGCACCTCCGGCTGCGGGCTGAAATCCACTCCCAGCTCCGCGTGATCGCGTCGTTGCTGGTGCTCAGAATCTTCCTAACGTGCCTGGTGGGCTACCCTACCCCGGGCTTCCCCAGCGCACCTCAGCCTCCAGCCGTCCAGCCCCCCCAACCCCCTGATGCTCCCCCCCTACCCCCCCTACCCCCACGTGCCCCTGCCCAGCCTGCCCCTGCCCAGCCTGCCAGCATGGAGTGTGACACTGACTCTGACTCCGAATCAGATTGTGAGCCAGAACCTGAGCAAGTCACGCAGCCACCCCCAAGGCGCTGCAGCGCCCGCCTGGCAGCCCTTGCACCCGCAGCACCCACTGGCCCTCCCTTGCCCCTTGACTACGAGGACCCTGTCATGCTGAGGCAGCTCAAGGACTTCTGCAAGTTCTTCGCCAACCCCAACTTCAAGACATGCTACGACCAGCTGCAGCGGCGCCTTGTTCGGCACCGCCACCCCATGCTCATGCCAGTCTTTGAGGACCCCAGTAACCAGGCGCTTCTGGCCAAGCTGCAGGATGTGGGCAGCATCAACTCGGCGGGTGACGCTGGAGCGCTGGAGGACCGGGCGCTGGAGCAGTTCTTCGACAAGGTGAGGGTGGGTGGGTGGGTAGGTGGGTGGGAGGGAGGGTAAGGCACTGGGATGATATGAAGGAGTAGTTGACTGTGCCATGCCTAACCTGGTGCCACCATGTCAGCCACCATGTGTGTGCCTTGTGTGCATGGCTGCAGTTGGAGGAGGACATGGTGGAGTTGGCCATGAGGCGACATGGGCGTGCCAAGCAGCTGGTGGTGTTCTTTGGCGCTGCTACCATTGGCACAGGGGGTGGGTGGGGTGCTGATGCGTTGTTGCGTGCCTGCCGCAAGGTGGTGTGCAGGCCCAGGGGCACAGACCAGCTGCGGGGCATGGTGGTGCTTGTGGATGAGCACCGCACCAGCCGGGTCAGCTCAGCAGTGAATGGCCAGCAACCCTGTGAGGAGGAGCTGGACAAACTCAGTGCCACCAGGCCTGCAGGCTGGAAGCCACCAGCAGGGCAGGTGGAACCCCGCCTGGTGCGCCCAGCCTGGAGCCAGGAGCGTGGCCAGCCAGTGCGGGGCCTGATGTGGTGCCCTGTAGTGGCCCCCGCAAGCCCCCACAGGCCCCACGCAGCAGCCAGGCAGCCACACGGACAGCAGCCTCAGAGCCAGGGCCCAGCACTCCCCAGCCAGCCAAGCGCAGCAAGCGCACCAAGGCTGGGCCAGAGGCAGCTGAGTCCACTAAGGGCAAAGGCAAGGGCAAGGGCAAGGCTGCTAAAGCCAAGATGCAGCGCTGAACATGCAGCGCATTGGGGAGAGCAGGTGGCGGTCGCTGGAGCTGTGCTACTGGCCAGACCAGGGAGCTCTGCCAGCCAAGGGCAAGGAATACCCTGGCCTGGGCTACAAGCGGCTGCGAGACAAGCCTCCCAAGGCCCAGCAGCAGCAGCAGCAGCAGCAGCAGCAGCAGCCTGCTGAGGCACAGTAGTGTGTGCCCCCCCCCATCTGAGCTGTCATCAGCTTACAATTAGTGCATGCAGGTCATGCCAACTCTACACATTGCCCTCGTGGTCAGGCAATAGTGCCACATGCACTGGGTTTACTCCACACAGCCCAATAACACTGTTTGAGTCGGGTCACTATTGCCCACTAGTATAATCCCACTAGTGGCTGCTAGTGGGTACTACTGATCCGGCTCAAATGGAGGCCCTAGTGAGGGACAAGGGGGCTGCACCGGGATGCAGAGCAAGGATGCGGAGCAAGGATGGCTGGGCCCACATCCACCCATGGGGCCTAGTAGCTTGGACAGGCTGCAATGTACGCATAAAGCTATTAGTTTTGATGGGGAGCCCAGTGGTCTCAGGAGGGAACATGCCACCAAGGATGGGGATTGTAGTCATCAATGGTACAATCCATCATCACAGGTCAACACCTCGACATGTCTTACGAGTGTGTGGTGATGTTTTATGACACACAGCCAGGAGCCTCAGAGCCTGGCTAAGCACTCCCCAGCCAGACAAGCGCACGGGGCTAAGCAGGCTGCCAAGGCTGCCGAGCCCAGGCCCTAGGACCACAGCATGGCAATGCAGCATTCAACATGCAGCGCACTGGGGAGGCCAAGCAGTGCCCACTATGTCTGTGCTTATGGCTTGGGCGGTGTGCACTGCAAGCCAAGGGCATACCCTGACTTGAGCTAGGGCGTAGTGAGGAAGTCTGCCCGGGAATTGAAGCCCGGCCTCAGATCACCTTACCACATTACACTTCTCATCCAAACCTCTTAGCCAACATAAGCTCAGCCTCACTTGGTCACGTAACAACAAGCAGCTGCTAGCCCACCAGCCCACCAGCCCAGCCCTAGAGGGTCAGGGCGGCCAAGCAGCCTAACGGCTGACGGCTCAAGCGGTGTAAGCCACCTGTCTATCTACCACCAGCCCAGCCGGCTGGCCCAGCAGCGGCAAGTGGCACAGTAGTGTTTGCCAAGGCCCTTTGGGCTGTGTCAGCTTGTGTCGTTGCAATCATAATGCTTCAAGTCAAGGCCGTCACAGAGGTCAGGCAAAAGCGTAAGCGTACGGCGCGGGAGGTTTACGCCATTACATGATATACACCCCTAGTAACCCCTTGGTTACTATCTTAAGCAGACGCACCTTCACCGCAATGCAACTATGGTTAAGCGACACGTCTCGTACTCGATCCAGGCTGACGGTTGGACCGTGCATCATGAACAGTGAAAGTCATGATGATCTTGAACGTGCATCCTCCAACATTGAATCCCTACAGCCCTCATGCTACACCAAAATAAAGTGTCCGAGACACAAGCATGATGGAGTGTGCTTTGAAATCAGCCGACACTCTATCGCATGCCCTGTCAGATATTTTTGAAGTGTCATCTTTGTCAATGTTGCGGCCGTGACGGAGTGGAAACTCTACCCGCAAGTATGAGCAGCTGTGATTAGCATAAGTCATGTGAAAGTTATTGGTCCCAGCATCAACGAGTCAGCCGACCTTGAGCAGCCGCTCTACCTGCAAGCAAACACAGCAATACATGCAATGTGTATTGCACAATGTGTGGTAGTCAGTATTGATGCCTCCACGTGGCCAGCAGTCAACGTTGCCCATAGGCAGGCAGATGATGCACCATCTTCAGCATTCAGTGCCCGCCCCGCCCCGCCCCGCCCCGCCCACCTCGTCCCTGGCCTCAGCCTGGATGCGCCAGTCATCCTGCAAGCCCTCCAGCTCAGTCAAACGTTCCATCTGCTGTTGTATGCCAGCTAGCTCAGCAGCCGGCACCTGCAAGGGCGCAAGCAGCCATGCCTGAGGGGCTGCGTGAGCCAATGATCACAGACAGCCCTCCAGCCAAATTAGGCTGGTCACTCAGCGCTTCACACCATCAGTGACAATATTGAAACCCTGTCACAACATGTGGTCACAACCACGTGCCTGACATTAGCAATATGCACTGGCTTTGGCAACGAAATGAAGTGAACAAGAGGAGGATGACCAAGCAGTGCACTTGCGCATGCTTGGACATTGGCCATACCAGCAGCCATCCATGTCTTTATAAACAGTACCAAACCGGGCCTCCCAGAGGCCTACCTGTGTCAGTCTGGCGTGACCTGTGGTCATGCCTGCATTTTCATGCTGTGCAATCGTCATCATGCTGTGCAACCGCCACTGTGCTGTGAAATTGCGATCATGCTGTGCAACCATCATGCTGTGCAGTTATCCTGCTGGGCGTCATCATGCATGTGCACAGCAGCAAGAGTGCAGGGAGGTGATGTAGGTCGCGCTGCGCACTGACCTCGATGTCCATCTCCACCTCGATCTCAATCATGTGCATCACCCGGGCATAGCCATCCAGCAGCTCCAGCTTCTTCACCAGCCGCTGTTCGATGTTGGCCCGGGCAGCAGCTACTCGTTCCATGCGGGCACCATAGGTGGCTGCCGCCCCTGCCGACACTGACTGCATCTTGTTCTGCAGCTGCCACAAACGAGCCAGCACCCTCACATCCTCCCCACTTTCCGACACCACGCCTTCTACCTTGGCTGCCAGCTGGGCATACTGCCCCAGCAGCTGCTGCCGTATGTACTCCAGCGACAGACTCTTGTCCGGCAACTGCCGTAAGCGTGGGAGCAGAAGCTGGTTGCCGGCAACCGCAGAGCCTGCCACAGCCGCTAGGCTCCCAGCCAGGAGGAGAGGGAGGTTGGGATCCACCAGGGTGGAGGCGGCGTCACCACCGGCCACCAGGATGGCCACGGGCATGACCCAGCCGGGGAGGCCGCTCTGAGTGTTGGAGGTGGGCGGGCGCAAGAGCGGCGTCACAATCCCGGTCGCGTGGTTGGTGGCGGTCAATGCTTCTCCAGGCAACGTGTTTGCGGGTGTTGGGGGAAGCAGGCCCTGCTTGCGCTTACGCGCGGAGGTCTTCGCGGCGCCTGGGCTGGGTGAGCACACAAGCGTGACACGATCTGTGATTTGGGCGGGCACGTCGGCGGTGGGCGTCGCCACACGGAAGGTGCGCGATGTGCTGTCCGGGGCCTGCACCACGAATTCGTGAACTGCTGCAGCTGCTGGCTTGCGCAGGATTCCTATGGCCCGTAGAAGAGAGCGCAGCAAGCTCGACCCTGGCTGTAACGCCTCTGACTTGACAGAGATGACCTTGCCGCTGAACACTCTGCAAGAGGGCGGCAACCACAGCACGGCATCACAAACTGCGGCGTCATGGTACTGCCAGGATTTCACACCATTCCCACTTGGTATGGCGGCACATTGCATGACTGCATTGCCATGGTGTTGACTCTATCACGTGACATCACCTGCCAAAACACTGGCTGCACTGAGAGCCTACTGCTAAGTGCCCCAGGTACGATCTTCTTGGTGCCTTATTGCCAGACCTTGACCATGTCACTAGGAAGCAAGGACTGGCATTAATTATGTGGCAACAGGTGCGGTAACAGTTGGCACACATGGCTTTCGCTGGCCGGTGGCACAGCCACATCTCACACACTGGTCAATCCTCGGCGCTCACTGACCGCATATGTGTGTACCTGGTCAGGGCCAAGCGTGCCAAGGACGGCTAGGGTTTTGTCACGTCCTGCCACTTACTCATATTCGTACTTGCTGTATGCGTCCGCCACCAGCTTGCACCCCTCCTGTGGCTGCACCACCGTCAGCGTCTGCTGCGGGGCCAGGGGTGAGGCAATGACCTTGCCAAACCCTACTGCCTCATCGTTGCTGGCCAGGCCCTGGCCCCGGATGCCGCCCACCACCTCCACCGCCGCCTTGACAGCCAGCTGGCGGCACAGGCCCAGCACCAGGGAGCAGGTGGCTTTCACTGAGGTGGCTGGCCACAGCGCAGCAGTGTCACCCGCAGGCACCAAACCAGGGCTGCTCCGGGGGGAGCTGCCGTTGCCGCCTGGCCCACTGGACTGCCGCGCTGCGCACATGCTGTTGTGCATGGACAGGGCCAGCTGGGTGTTGCCTCGCTCTAGGGCTGCGGTCATCAGGGCCAGGGCCTCGTCCTCTGTGAAGCGGCACGTGATGCCCGCAGCGTCACAAATGTCTGTGACTTCGTGACTGGTAGCCACGGACAGCAGCCGGCGCAGCAGGCTAGGGGAGGCGGCCAGCTGGGGGGGCAGAGGGCCGATGCCTGTGCGGGTGGAGCTGCCTGTGCTGCTGCCTCTGCTGCTGCCTGTCCTGCTACCTGCTTCACTGTGGTTGGTCACGCTCGCGACATAGCTGCTGTTGTTACTGCTGTCACTGCTATCCAGGCTGCTGCTGCTGCTGCTGACAGCTCTGCTGTGGGTGTCACCCGTAGTGGTGTTCCCTGCGCTGCTTAATGTGCTCTCGCCCTGCACATGGCATTAGCATTGCAGGCCATCCTGTTGGAGACCTGCTACATGTGCTTGGGCTGTGCCATGAGCTTCACTCCGTGTTGCCTCCTAGCTCCTAACCAGCCTCTGCTAGCCTCAGCTCTCACCTACCTGTAAGCTGTTTGAAGCTGCACAAGCCCTGGAGCATCGCTGGACCTCCCTTGGCCCTGGACTAGGCCAGCCCCTGGGCAGCGGGAGCGCGCGGCGAGCGCTACAGACAGATGCATCGCTCGCAGGCGTCGCAACGCGACAGTGCATCCTTAGCTAACGGGGCGTTAAGATCCACCGGCGGACAGACTTATTTACATCTCGATGACGCCGTCCCCCCTCAACATGGGAGAAGGTGGTGCCGCCTGCGAGCTGATGCGCTTAGGGGCTTGCTTCGTAAGCATGGTCAAAATCACGGTTTTGGATTTGAAGTCACTCCATGACGGCAGCGGCCTGGATACGATCGTGCTATGTTTTGGCCTGGTGCCTATGGCAGTACACATGGCCACATGGACAAGGCTGATTGTACCTCTTTTACAATGATGAGCTCGCAGCCAGATTCGATTCCCACTCTTGCTTTATTTAGGTGTAGCATGAGAGCTGTGGGGTTTTGAAGCTGACAGGAAACTGTATGAATCAACTGTTTTGGCTGTACTGGCTTTAGATTTTCGACTGAAATTCTACCATGCACAACAACATGGCGCGGTCGCGGGATGGGCTTCTGTTGAGCACCTTTGTCGAGTGTGTGCTTTAGCAACTGCGGCTTTACTGAGAAATGGCCAGCGTCAAATCCAAAATCCGCAAGTTGCTGGCGGACCTTGATTTGTCGGAGTCAGGAGGAATAGAAGCAGCAATAGTCGCGGCGAGTTCAAACAGCTTTGACGAGTTTTTGCTGCCATCCAAAGCTTGGCAGAGGACTGCAGACTCTATTGACGACGTAGATGATGGCTGTTCGGACGTAACGGACACGGACAAGGTTGGACCTTTAGCCTTGGACTGCAAGCATGGACTCGACGAATGGCTGCAAAGGACTCCACTAGCCCCGTCTGTGTGCAGGACAGCAATATTGTGCCCCTTTGGAAGCCTGAGAAACAGCTGCATTTGGAGCGCAGAGCGTTGCAACTCATGGCAGACAACAAGACATTAGAACAGGCTGCACGGCGCAAGGACATGGAGATTGCTGAGCTGCAAGCACATATTAACTCAGTGAGTGCAGCCAGAGGGGCATTAAAGACTGGCATAGAAGCCAGTGCAAGAATGAGGTGTCTGCCAGTGCGTTGCTATGCTGAGCCTGCTTAGCTTAGCTTGCGATGCTTAGCTTCGGCAACCACTGGCATCGTCTTAGATCGCCAAGCCCCAGCGCTGCTGCCTTGTCTTTCAGACATGCCTCAAACTAACGAGGACGGTCATACAGCCAAATCAGGGCAAGCATCACTGAGCTGTATGCTGATGTTGTCAGGCCATAAGGAAACGACCTTCTAGCCGGCCTAGCCCAGCTCATGACACTTCCTTACCCTTACCACCAATGTTAGTAAGCCTGCCCACGGGCTCAGGCCCAGTGAGCTCCAGGCTCTCATGCCCATGCACTGCATTCCAGTCCAGCCGCCTGCCTTGCTGCATAGGCGAGGGAGTGGGGTTGACTGCCTTTATGTTGCTTTTGCCAAGCACAATTGGCTCCAAAGTTTGTTAGCCTTGCCAGCTGTTGCAGGCTTGACAGCCTGTGCTGGCTTGGCTGTGCGATTGTCCAAAGGCGTGGAGCTTTGACACACACTATCAGCATGCAGAGGAGGTCTTGTGGTGACATGGGATTGCAACAACACAGGGTGCTTGGTGTCGAGGCATGGGGCATCACCCATGAGGGACCACTGGGCGTTGCCTTACAATAGGAGTTGCCTGAGTTGCAGTTTTGAGCAGCCTTGCATGCGCCATTCAGTCTGTCCAACTGTTTGTATGGTTGCCCCTACAGGTAGTGCGTGACTTTGAGGCCCGGCAGCGGGAGGTGGAGGCGCGAGCTCCTTTGCTGAACACGAGGCTCCAGGTCAGACCTGGTAGCCAACCTCATCTCACAGGCTGTGGACGTCATTAGGCAGGCAGTAATGGTCTGCCTGGGCAGCTTGTGGTAGGGAAATGTTAAACTATGGTAGCAACTCCTTCTTTCCCACCAAACACCTACAACCATTGCCACTGCCTTCATCATCACCGTCATAGTCACCACCATCATGATGGCGTGCTCGCTGAGGAGTGGTGCTGCAAGCTACGTTTGAGAAGCACAGCCCACACCTCATTATAATGACCATTACATGGCACTTACTGACGTGGACTGTTTCACAACCTTGCTCCACACCCTCTGGCAGATGAGATTCCTGCTGCTGACGGCGTGTGTAGCGATCGCTGACTGTGTAGCATTATCAGCCTCGCTCAGCTACTCCAATTAAGTTTTCGTTTTCATTGGAACAGCCTTCAACCTGTTGCAGCATCGCACAGCGTTGTCAGACATCGCCAGCACCACTCTTACACATAATGCACACCTACTGCTAGTCAGGGACATGGGCTGGCTGGTTTGCAGCTTTTGCCCTGGCGTCATGGTGTCCGATCTGAAGGGTAGCATTGGCCAGTCAGGGTACAGGCACATGTGCAGCAGCAGAGCGTCAGCTTAGCAGGTCGCTGCTGCTGTTGTCAGCTCCAACATGCTCGCCGCTGCACTGGCATGGTTGAAACAAAGGTCTGCCATTCTTAGCGCCTTGTGTTCGTGTGCGATGTGCCTTGTGCTGTTGATGAACATTGACAGCTTGCACATCAACAGTCATGCTGGAAAATGCATGGTGTGGCCTCAGGAGGTGAGAGACAGCCTGACTGACCTGCGCATCAGCGATGCCAAGTACGCAGAGCTGAAGAGCATGGACCCCACCGCCCTGGGGCTTCTAGATTGTGTCAAGGTACAGCGCACAGTGCAACAGCCCCCTTGTCCCTCACTAGGGCCTCCATTTGAGCCAGATCAGTTGTACCCACTAGCAGCCACTAGCGGGATTATACTAGTGGGCAATAGTGACCCGACTCAAACAGTGTTATTGGGCTGTGTGGAGTAAACCCAGTGCACATGGCACATGAGCCCGCCTACCACCTACACTATTGCCTGACCCGAGAGCTATGATGTAGAGTTGGCATGACCTGCATGCACTAAATGTAAGCTGATGACAGCTCAACAAAGGGGGCACACACTACTGTGCCACAGCAGGCTGCTGCTGCTGCTGCTGGGCTTTGGGTGATTGGTCTCGCAGCCGCTTGTAGCCCAGGCCAGGGTATTCCTTGCCCTTGACTGGCAGAGCTCCCTGGTCTGGGCAGTAGCACAGCTCCAGCGGCCGCCACCTGCTCTCCCCAATGCGCTGCATGTTGAGCGCTGCATTGCAGTCTCGGTCCAGCCACCTGCCTGGCTGTGGTGCTGGCTTGGCTTTAACAACCTTGCCCTTGCCTTTGCCCTTAGTGGGCTCAGCTGCCTCTGGCTCAGCCTTGGTGCGGTTGCTGCGCTTTGCTGGCTGGGGAGTGCTGGGCCCAGGCTCTGGGCTTGCTGGCTGTGTAGCTTCCTGGCTGCTGCGTGGGGCCTGTGGGGGCTTGTGGGGGGGCACTACTGGGCACCACATCAGGCCCCGCACTGGCTGGCCACGCTCCTGGCTCCAGGCTGGGTGCACCAGGCGGGGTTCCACCTGCCCTGCTGGTGGCTTGGCCCTGGCTGCCTTATCGTACAAGCGCTCTGCAGGTCGGGTCAGGCATAAGGTCAGGTATAAGGTCAGGTCAGGTATAAGGTCAGGTCAGGTATAAGGTCAGTCAGGTTAAGGTCAGGTCAGGTCCAAGTCCAGGGTCCAGTCACCACCATCACTTGCCTGGATTGGAGTAATGCTGCTGCATGCCCACCGCCAGCTGCATGGAGGGTGCGTCGATGGTGTTGGCGTCACCCGCCAGGTTGATGCTGCCCAGATCCTGCAGCTTAGCCAGAAGCGCCTGGTTGCTGGGGTCCTCAAAGACAGGCATGAGCATGGGGTGACGGCGCTGCCCTTTGCGTACAAGGCGCCACTGCAGCTGGTCGTAGCATGTCTTGAAGTTGGGGTTGGCAAATAACTTGCAGAAGTCCTTGAGCTGCCTCAGCATGACAGGGTCCTCGTAGTCAAGGGGCAAGGGAGGGCCAGTGGGTGCTGCGGGTGCAAGGGCTGCCAGGCGGACGCTGCAGCGCCTTGGGGGTGGCTGCGTGACTTGCTCAGGTTCTGGCTCTGGCTCCGAGTCAGACTGTGGCTCTGGCTCAGAGTCACAATCTGACTCGGAGTCAGAGTCAGTGTCACACTCCATGCTGGCAGGTTGCGCAGGGGTTGGCTGGGCAGGGGCACGTGGGGGTAGTGGGGGTAGGGGGGGAGCATCAGGGGGTTGGGGGGGCTGCACGGCTGGAGGCTGAGGTGCGCTGGGGAAGCCCGGGGTAGGGTAGCCCACCAGGCACGTTAGGAAGATTCTGAGCACCAGCAACGACGCGATCACGCGGAGCTGGGAGTGGATTTCAGCCCGCAGCCGGAGGTGCTCCCGCAGCTTGCGCCTCGTCTTCTTGCACCCGCGTAGCACAGCGCCCTCGGGGACCTTGATGACCTGCAGCCAAGCAAAGCTGCCATTTTGACAGGCCAAGACAAAGGCGGGGTCAACACAAACAGTGCGGGGACACATAAGGCGGGGGCGCCACCTGACGTCTACGCGTGGTCCAGCCATCCCGACGCTCCTGTCGTTGCTTGCCTTGACGGGAACGAGACCCTGCGAACAGGAGCGACGGGTTATCTCACAGCGCGTAGTTCACGTAGCTCACAGTCGGCTAGGGACACGAACCTTTCTGTTTCTTGTCGCTACCCTTCCGCTTCTTCTTTGCCATCACGCGATGCGCAGTGCGACGGGTGGTGGCCTTGTCAAGCAATTTAGGTTTCCCGGGAGATTCATGGAGATTCATGTACTACAGCCGTGATTCATGTACTACGCTAACCCTTCGCATCATACTCATGTGCCTGAGTCGTGACAGTGAGGTCCCATGTGCATAAGCAGCCCAGCTCTAAGCAGCCCAGCTTTGTAGTGGAGAATCAGTGCTGGAAGCTGGTGGCGACTGCAGGTGGCTGCCCACGAGGCCACGCGCGAGCTGGCTGCTGAGAATGAGAGGCTGCGGCTGAGCATGGCCAGCACCCGTGAGGCAGCAGCCCGGTCTGAGGAGGAGGGCGCACGCCTCAGGTGGGCAGCCTGAACCAGGCGCTAGCTGCAGGGGTTGCAGGGGTGCTCAAATGGGCACAGGTACCCACCGGCGGTGCCAAGGGGTGCGGTTGCTGCACTGCTACTCCTGGTACTGTACTCTGACTGCGGCGTCTTTGCTGCTGCTGCTGCTGCTGCTGGTGTAGCTGATGTACACATGGTTACTGTAGTCTTGCACTTGTCTGGGGTCAACTAGTTTGCGCCACAGCACCACACCTTGGTCTGGCCAGGCTTGTTGAAGCCAGGGCTGATACGATGTGAGTGCAGCAAGTGCTGGCGCCAGCTTGGTGTCGTGGCATCCATGAGCATGATGCACATAATCGACCACTCCCATACCCACCACTACCACACCCGCGCCCACCGCAGGTTATAGTGCCTGTCTACACGCACACCTGCGCCCAACTTGTCACACATCAGGTACTTGGGCAGGTGTGCTGCGTGTCACCGTTGCACTCAGCAAGCAGGCGCATGTGCTGCACAGGGCTGAGGCGGCTCGGCTCGCGACATCAATTGTAGAGAAGGAGCGGGAGCAGCAGAGGACCACAGAAGGCCTGCAGGTGTGGCATCACTGTCCGTGGCTCCTAGCTGCACCCTGCAAAGCATCTGCATATGCATAGTGATGAAAATTGGTTCACATGCGTGCATATGGTTCACATATGGTCTGTGCATGCATGCATACATATGGTCCACAGGCATGCACAGAAGGGAATTGCAGTGGGTCTACGTGGTAGCAACGGAGGTGTCTGCCTTGCCAAACAGCAGCATAGCCTCAGTGTGCCTTGTCACAGCTTGCCTCATCATATGCACTACCTATGCATCTTGTACAAGGGCTGGTTGGCAGTGTCATTGAATGAAAAGCAAGGTACTTCAGAAGGACCCAGGCTGACCCTCCCTGGCAGCCTATGCCTTGTTGACCCCTGCTGCCCAACCTCTGGTTCAGGCACGAGTGGAGCGCCTGGCCTCTGAGCTGGAGGCGGCGAGTGTGCGCTGCGAGCTGCTGGCTGCCAAGGGCCAGATGTATGATGAGCTGAGGGCTCGCACTGAGCGCCTGCAGGAAGACAACCAGCGGCTGCAGGTCAGTTTAACACCCAGGTTGTGACAGAGCAGAACAGGTCAGGCAGGCTGTGCTGCTTCACCCACATGGAGCCACACCGCTTCTCTTTGGAACTCTGACAGTCACAAACTGTTAGCGATGTAAGTCCGATTGTTGATGCAGCGCCATGCAACCAGTGAGTGCTGCTGCTACTGGTTACCCTGGTCGTCTGCTGAGCCGGTCCTGGAAACTCCAACCTTCGTCCTGCGCTCAAACAGCCCACCTGCTGCTGCCTGTGCTTGCGCATGGCAGGTCATTGAGGCCAGCTTCAAGCGCCTGGAGCAGCAGCACCAGGAGCTGCGTCTGGTGGCCCAGCAGCGGGAGCACGGTCACGAGATGCTGGTCACTGACAAGGCCTACCTCTCAAAGCAAGTGTGTGCGGGGTGGATCTAGGACTGCACAGCTGCCGCGGCGCTTTGGTAAAGCACAGGAAGCTAGCACTGCTGCACCACAGCTGCACCACAGCATTGTAGTGAGCATGAGCATGTCACAGAGGGACTAAGTTGACAGGGTTGGGTCTTGACATAGCCCTGTTGGTGTGCTGCAGGCTGAGTTCTTGGCAGCTGCGCAGTCACGGCTGCAAAACGAGGTGGAGGTTCGGGACGCCAAGATCGCAGAACTCCAACGCCAGAAGCAAGAGCTGTTTGACAAGCTGGTGCAGGTGAGATCGGCAATGTCGAGACGTTTTACCAGGTGTCGTCACGACTGTCACTGTGAGCACACTACATGATAACAGCGAAACTTGCCAGGCCCGAGAGCAGTACAGTTGGTGGCTGTTCATCCATCACGCACAGACCGAGTCGTTGAAGAACCGGGAAGGAGACGCGCGGCTGCAGCGGGAGTTAGCTGCTCTCCAGGCCGCCACGCACGCTGACATGGAGCGCATCCGGGTGGAGACCAGCGAGGCATACGAGCGCGAGGCACGCCTGCTGCGGGAGCTCCGGGACGCGGCCCAGGAAGACGCCGCTCGGGCGAAGAAGGCGCTAAGCGACCTGCAGGTACAGCCGGACAACCAGGCCGTGCTGCCACTGCTGCGAGCGCCCGCCCAGTGCGACCTACCCTGAAATGAGCATGCAGGCCGTGCATGAATCGCACCAGATGAACGCGGCCGAAGCTCATCGACGCCTGGAGGGCACTGCCATTGAGCTGCAGACCGAGTTGAAGCAAAAGGCATTTGAACTGTCACACTTCAAGGTGAGTCCAGTGACAGGGCTTGCTGGAGGTGCTTGCGGTCAAGTGTCACAAGAAGCAATATGGGTGCGCAGCTGTCCGGCACAGGTGTGCCTATGCTACCCAACACAAGCTCCTGTGCCCAGGTCCTAAGCTTTACACAAGCTCCTAAGCTCCTATGGTCAGGTCCACATTCTTGCCGCGCCTTCTTTGTGATCCAGGCATCCAACTTCCTGCACTACCCCCAGCAAATGTAGCTTCGTGGTTGTGAGGAAGCTGGCGATGACGAGGATGAGGTGCCTGCTACACCCTTTGCCTTTAATCCTCAACCTTAACCCGTGTTGGTGGATGTTGCAGGTGGTGGTGGGGGAGAAGGAGTCGTTGCTGCAGCGCTTAAAGATGCAGGCTGAGTTGCTGCAAGACAAGCTGCAGGTGTGTGTCAAGCGCTCTCCTTAGAAGCTGTATCCTGCTGCATGCTGTGCCTGCCCACTGCATTTCCTAGACACCGACTGGACTCCCCTCACACCCTCTATCCTTGCCAAACTTGAGTGCCGCCCCTTTGTCCAGCGTTTGTCCCATGTGGCAATATTGACATCACCTGCCTCACCTCATCGGGACACTCCCTCACTCCCTCCACCTCCTGGCGTGCAGGCCAGCATGGACCGCTGCCGAGTGCTGGAGGCTGAGGCTGCGACCCTCACTGTGCTGCAACAAAGGGCCCCCACCCCTGCACAACAGCCTGACGACCATGGCTCCAGGGCCTTGGCTGCCTCTGAGGCTGTGCCAGGGTCAGGGGGTGGTGTGTCAGGGAAGGGTGCACAGGAGCTGGTGGCCCAGGTGCTGACCCTGCAGCGCCAGCTGGGCAACGCCACACAGGAGAAGGAGGCGGTCATTGCCAAGGTGAGTTCACTGAAGGAGCCAGAGGAGCTAGCTTCATGAGCTATTCAAGGCATCTGTCAGTGCCAGATGCTACCTTGTCACCATCTGGGGCCTAGTTGCTGCTGCTAAAGAAGGAATGAAAGAACTGACCTCTTGAGAGACCATGACTTGACATTCCTTACTTGCTCCATTTCACTAGTTGGCCTACTGAACCTGAAGGGGGGCTGGCCCTTCATTGTTTTTTCTTTGCTTTGTCATGTTTCTGATCGTATAACCTGTCAATTGCAGAAGTCACCCAATGCCAATCAAGCCACTCATCGCACAAGGGGGCGGGATGCTGCTGCTAACATTATGCCACGTCATGGCTGGTGTTCACTGCTGCTTCAGCATTGCTGATCCTGATCCTGCTGCTGCCCCTGACATGCCCCCCCTCACTTCCCCCTCTGTGTGCCCTACACCCTGTGCCTCTACTGCATCCTTTGCAGCTAGCCGCCCTGGACGCTGAGCTGGCTAGGGCCACGGAGCAGCTGCGGTTGGTAGGACAGCCCCACAGCTTCCTCCTGCGTGAGCTGTCTGCAGCACAAGCAGCCAAGCAGCAGATGGAGGAGCAGGCAGTGGCGGCGCAAAATGCTCTCAAGGTGTGTGGGATTGAGCGGCTGGGGAGTGGCTCAGAGAAGGCATAGGGATACAGGGATGTTGGTGGCTGGCCAACCCACATGCTCAGTGGCAGGGTTATGTGCCCCTACCATGCTAATGGGCCATATGTACCCCTACCACGTGCTAGTAGTAGTGATCATGTAATGGCTATGGCTCCATATACCACCATGCCTCATGGAGGGTCCATAGCTGATGGAGGGTGCACGTTGCTTTAGGCCAGTTTGGGCATGAGTTGCAGGTAGCCATGACAGCTATGGAGCGGCACATGCTGCTGCTGCTGCATGTTGATGGTGCAACTGCACTGCCCTTATTGTGAAAGTAAGGGCACATGGGTGCTGCGCAACTGCTGCAGGTGGCCAAACGGGACCTGACAGCTGAGAACGACAGGTTGACTTCTCAATGCAGCTCGTTGAGAGCAGACCTAGACATGCTGCTGGCTCAGCGCGGACAGATGGAGGGCTTGAAGGCGCTGTTGGTCAAGTCCCTTCGGCACCCTAGGGCAGCCGACAGCGCCAGCAACCAGCAGGCAGTCTCAACAGCAGGCTTGCACACGGCGCGGCTGGCTGCAATGCCTACTACTACAATCATTGGCGAAGGCCAAGGCATGTGAACAGCCGCATGTGTATGGTAATCCTCTAGTATGGCTGCAACCCATCCTCATGTGTGCGCTTGTACTCAGATACCATGTACAACCTAGTTTCTCTTAATGTAAGCATACCTTTTGGACCTTAGCCTACTGTAACGGTTCGCCTGCGCCCAGCCTGGAGCCAGCAGCGGGACCAGCCAGTGCCGGGCCTGATGTGGTGCCCGGTGGTGGCCCCCCGCAAGACCCCACAGCCCCCAGGCAGCAGCTACACAGCCAGCAGAGCCAGGGCCAGGGCCCAGCACTCCTCCGCCAGCCAAGCGCACCCAGGATGAGCCAGAGGCAGCTGAGCCTATTGAGGTCACAGGCAAGGCCAAGGGCAGGGCTGCCAAAGCCAAGCCGGCACCACAGCCAGGCAGGTGGCTACACCGAGGCTGCAATGCAGCGCTGAACATGCAGCGCATTGGTGAGAGCAGGTGGCGCCCACTGGAGCTGTGCTGGTGGGCAGAGCAGACAGGTCTGCCAGCCAAGGGCAAGGAGTACCCTGGCCTGGGCTACAAGCGGCTGCGAGACCAATCACCCAAAGCCCAGCAGCAGCAGCAGCAGCCTGCTGTGGCAGAGTAGTGGGTGCCCCCCATTTGAGCTGTCATCAGCTTACAATTAGAGCATGCAGGTCACGCCAACTCTACACTAGAGCCCTCGCGGTCAGGCAATAATGTGGGTGATGGGCACTCATGCACCATGTGCATTGCGTATACTCCACACAGCCCCTGAACGCCATTTGAGGAGTCCCGCTAGAGGTACCTAGTGGTCCTACTCAATTGGAGGCACCAGTGAGGGACGAGGGGGCTGTGATGCAGCAACGGTGTAAACGATGGTCGTCTCACTATCACATGTCAACCTGATTATTTTACAATGATGGACATCGGGCTGGAGCCTCCTATTCATACCACTGGCACTGTCAATTGCTCTGGCTCTTCATTTCTTTACACATATCAAGGGGGCTGCATGAGGAAACATATGACACTAGGGTCAACATTACACACTACGCAACATTACAACGTCACACTGGTACATAAGCAAGTCAGCAATAGTTTATTGCATCGCCGTTTGTGCAGATGAGATGCATGTATAACATCCAGCCACACCCACTTATCACCCACTTCTTACCCAGCAGGCAGCCATAACACACACCCAGGGAGGCCGATTTCTTATTATGCCTTAAAGCTCCTATGGTGCCCCACTCCACCTGCAGCCATGTTTGTGGTTTGCCACAAGGACACGGGCTGCTGCTGCTTACCCAGGCCATCCCTTACGGACTGATTGAATGCCCTAGCTGCAGGCGCTGCCCCCAGACCATACCCAATTCCCCCAGGTGGGGGGGCAAACCTTGGGTCCTTGCCTGGCTGCTGCCCCACACCAAGTCCTGCCACTTCCTTGCCATCTATGTTCTCCTTGTCTTCCCTGTGATCTGCTGGGTATCTGACATTTGCCTGGTGGTCGACCAGGTAGTGCTGGGCTGGTGGGCCCACAGCTTGAGTATGGGTTGCGCCGTGGCCAGCAGGAGGGTAGGCATCGTCCATGGCCTGGTGGCTGACTGCATCAACCCGGGAAGACCAGGCACCTTCCCAAGAGCTTCCTGCAGTGCTGCCTGCAGTGCTGCGCTGCATTTCGCCATCACCACCCTGCTGACCTTGCTGGCTGTATGGATGCTGGTTATGGACTGGGGCACGGCGGATGTCTGGCGCCTGTTGAGGCTGGTGTGGCCGTTGGCCAGGCAGCTGAGGTGGCTGTGCGTAATACAGATCTGCAGAGGGGTTCGACATGTTTGAGGACCAAGCCTGACGTGTGTTGCTGCTGCTCTGGTTGTCTGTTGCCCTCGCTTCGGCCCAGCTGGCTGGAGGGCCACCCTTTCCACCAGCCACAGGCTGAGCAGCACCTTGTTGTGCTTGCTTAGCTTGAGCTGGGTAGTACAGGCCTCCTTGGGAAGATGCGGAAGCTGCAGAGCTGGGTGGGACTTGAGAAGAGGAAGCCAAGGTAGCACCTGCACCACTGCTGCTGGGAGGTGCTGGTCGCTGCCCACGCCTCAGTTCTGGTATCTCTGCCAGCCTGGCAGGCGCCTCAGGGCCCCCAGTCTGTGACCAGGCCTGGCGAGGCAGTGGCTGTGGGGCATCCAGCTGAGCCTGTCTGTCAAGGGGGTCAGGCTCAGGCACATCCAGTTCTGCCCTGGGCTGCAGGGCTTCTACCAGTTGGGCTGCCACCACCCCCTGCCTGTCAGCGCCCAGCTCCCGCACCAGGGTCAGGCACTCGTGTCGGGTGAGCCGGATACCACAGCTGCTTAGCACGGCCTGCAACCAGGTTCCCCACACACAGGGCTAGCCACACAGGCTATGCGCCCCAAATGGAAAGTTCTGGATAGAAAGCTCAGGAAGGAGTCAACCGCAGCTTTTACTTGCAGGGTTTTACCTGCAGTTGGTGTGCGGTGATGTAGCCCAGGCCCTCGCGGTCATGCTTGATGATTGCCTGCCGCAGTTGCTCTGTAAAATGCTGGGTTTGGGATGCTGCCGACTGAGCTTTCCTCATCACCTGTGCGGTAGTGCAGCAAAGCACATGAAGCCCACTGTGGGGGACGGCTCCCAACATCTCAATATCATTGACCTCCGTATGGCCAGCTCACCTGGTCAAAGTCGGCATGGGGAAACTGCCAGGGGTGGTGCTCCAGGTACGCCAATGTGCACTGGTCAGCGCTTAGCAGCTCAAAGCCACGCGCATAGATGACCAGATGAGCACCTATTTGGAAGTCGCTGGCTGCCAGGAGGAGGTCCTGCAGGCAGACAGCTCACATGTGGCCTCTTGCCAATGTGGGTGTCAGCAGGCATTGGAAGTGTTACACGTCACACATCGCACATCATGACGCATCCTCACCTGGCCATGGTGCTTGACCTTGGTTCTCTCAAGGAACATGCCGCCACGCAGGCCAGTATTAGGCTGGCGGGGCTCAAAGATGGAAGTAGTTTGATCCAGGAGGTGATGAGAGATGACAAACCTGCACCCTCAGCAACGAACACACGGATAGACTAAGAGCAGCCCACAGCAACTTGAGAGCCACAGGAGTGAGCTGAGCCTCATAGCCTTGGGAACAGGTGCTTGCTTCGGGCCGAGCCCCTCACTGTTGGGCGCACCTGCGCTCTGCGTCATGTGGGCCAACCAGGTCATGGCCAGGTACATTGACCATGCGGGCCGTGAAGCGCAACACCTTGTTCCACTTCTCCAGGTAATCATTGTAATCCCTACACAATGCCAGCCATTGCCACAAGCTGAGCCAGCTGCTGCCCGGAGCAACTGATAAACCTGCAAGCGATGCCAGTTCAGCTTAGCCTGCTCAGGCCGCTTCTTTGCCTGAGGCTGATTGTTTGGCCTACTTTCCTTGCTCAGCTTTGCACCTTTGGCTGAGGTTGCAGTGGTCCTTGTGGGATGGGTGGAGGGGTAAGTGCCAGATGTGTACAAGGAGATACAGATGGTCACTAGAGATGCCGCCCAGCTCACCAGGAACGATGTGGCTTAGGCACCAGGTGCAGCACGTTCTGCATGCTGTCCTCCTCTGAGCCAATGCCCAGGGTGTTGGGTGGGACGTACAGTGGGGGCCGCTGGGGCGCCTGGTCTATGACTATTGGCTGCAGGTCACGCTCTGAGAGGGTGCTGTTCTTACGCAGCCAGTCACGGGTGAAGCCATCTAAGTCATAGATCTGCAGATCCCGCCCGTACACCTGCACGGGGCCGGCTGGTATGTGAGGCAAATACTAATGCATGTTTGTGCCCAGGCGCAGGGGCAAGGCGGTGCAAACAGGGCAGCATTTGAACTCCACACACACACAGGGCACCCAACCATGTGCACGAGTGGCGGCCCAGCTCAGTCTGGCCATGCTTGTGAACTTGCCACACTGTTGTTGTGGGGTGAAAGACATCGCATGCTTCTCTGCTCAAACACATGTTGCTCCAGTAGGTTGGGAGTGTATGTTGAGCCTTCTGCGCCTACCTTGACAATAGCCCCCACACACAGGTCTTGCCAATGATAGTATTGGATGTTATTGGTGCGAGGGGACAAGGGGCGGGAGCCTGCAACATCACCACCACACACACAGACAAGACCATGCCTCGTTAAGCTTCATAGTTCAGCTGCATATGCTGCATATGCCTGGTGTCATACAGCCAGCATGGTTGTCAGAGGCAGGTCAAGGGGAACTCACCAGGAATGTTGGGCGCTTTAGGAAGCTTGCAGCGGCTGAGCAGCAGAGGGAAGGGGTCCCGCCCTGTGTTGCGGCGGTGCATCTCTGCCACCTCAACTGTGTTGTCGCTGCAGCCACCAGTAATAGCACCAAGCACGCATAGCTGGCAATGCGTGGTAGCTTTTGGAATGTGCCCGCCTATGCTGGTGGAGCCTTCCCCTAGTGGTGGCTGCCCTGGCCCCTACAGCATAATGGTGTAGCCCTGGCCCCTACAGCATAATGGTGTAGCCCTGGCCCCTACAGCATAATGGTGTAGCCCTACCATTGTACATACAGACACAGCAGCAGCAGCAGCCTGCTGGGCCCCAGTCGTGTGCCCCCTACCTAGCTGGCATCAGCTTCCATCAGTGCATGCATGTCATGCAAGGCGCCCATGACATGTGTGCAGGAGGCACACATACGAAACACAAACCCCAGACCTACTAGTTTTGCGACTAGCACTCATTGCCCGCAAGGCTGACACCAGGAGAGCATTCTAAAGACTGCTGGCCCCAGCTTCCAGCCCTGGCCTACGAACCTCAGGAAGTAATGAAGCGCAAAATGCAGCTTCTGGCCAAAGATGCGCTTTGTGTCGTCCCAGCAGCAGAAGAACCGCAGCACTTTGTTAGCGAGGTGCTCCTGCAACGGACGACCTCTCACGTTTGGCACAAAGCCTGTGACATGGCTTCCTTTGATGCAGGCCCTGCAGCCCATCCCACCTGTGCTTTGTTGTCCTTGAATGTCTGAAACATGGCACCAGATCCCCTCTGTGCTGCTACAGGCTGCTCATCGTTGTCCTTGTCAGCCAGTTGCGGCTTAGTGGGCGCGCTGAGCTGGCGGCGACGCTCCTCCTCAGCTTCCTTCGCTGCCTGCAGTTATGGCATGGCTGAGCAATGTGTCAGGCCTTGTTGTGTTGCAGTACAAGCCTTGTTGTGTTGCAGTACAAGGGCAGCAACACAGCCACCAGTCAAAGCGTCTCAGCCTTCACAGTCCGGAAGGTTACCATGCGTGTCGCATCATATCGCCCATGTGGCATTGCTTGATCAGGGGCCTGTTGCAGCTGAAGCTCACTGAAGAAGGCACGAGTCTGAGCATCACAAGCCACGATGTGGAAAGCACGGCCATAGATTGTGACTGTTGTCCCAACAAGCAGAGCTGTGTGCTTCAGTTCACTGCCATCTGCCAGCTTGACCCTGCGGTGTGCGGCACAAGGTGTGAAGTGTGAAGAGCAGCAGTGACTGACCAGCGGCTGCAATGACTGTGGGCGTGGCCCACCCACTTGTTGCGCTGCAAGTATTTGCCGTGTGGCAGGCCACTGTTCGCCTGCAGGGGCTCCAGTATCTCTAAGCTGTTGTCCTCCAGGTGGTACTTCAGCTCAAACTGCCTGACCCTTGTTTCCTCAAGAGGGCTGTACATCACCTGCAGCATAGGGCTCATTGGGCACTCAGCTACCCTATTTCCTCTCATGTACACACGCAGCAGGGGTCAGGAATAAGCACAGCCCGCTAGGGCTCACGTGCACATATCACCCATGCACCTGCATCTTCAGCGCTGGTTGATGGAAAGGGAGGGGGAGGGGGAGGGGAGGGGACGCCCGCCATGTTACGAAGTCCTCAAACAAGCTGCTGCCTCCCAGGCGCAGCACTCCTTTCCCCTGAGCTGGAGGACTATATGCCCTGGTTATGTTATGGTGACTTGCCTGTGCTTGTGCTGATGGCACTGAGTCTGAGCACTGCACTGTGCAGATCACGCCATTCTATTTCACTTCCATCATTCCATTCCATTTCACTGTTCCATTGCATGCTGCCACCGAGTGTGCCTTGTGCGCCATGCAGTTGGAGGAGGAGGCAGCCATTGAGTCCCAGAAGCGGTGGGGGACACGCAAGCAGCTGGTGGTGTTCTTTGGTAACGCAGGCATTGGCACGTGGGGTGGGTGGGGGGCCAAAGCTGTGCTGCAGGCCTGCCGCAAGGTGGGGGAGAGGGCCAACAGCGGCAGGCCAACAGACAGGGTGCCAGGCAAGGTGGTGACAGTGGATGAGTTCCGCACCAGAAGGGTCAGCTCAGCTATGAACAGCCCCCAGCCCTGCGAGGAGGAGCTGGACCGCAGCAAGCCCACCAGGCTTGAAGGCTGGAAGCCCAAACCAGGTCAGGTGCAGAACCGCTTGGTGCGGTCAGCCTGGAGCCAGCGGTTTGAGGCGCCAGTGCGGGGGCTCATGTGGTGCCCACAGCTGCACCAGGCCACCCCTGGGGACCTAGGCAAATGGGTGGACAGGGACTGCAACGCAGCCCTTAACCTCCAGCGGGCAGGGGAGAGCAAGTGGCGCCCACTGGAGCTGTGCAGGTGGCAACACCGAGCAACGCTTCCTGCCAAGGGCAGGGAGTACCCAGCAATGGGTTTAAAGAAGCTGCAAGACCGAGCACCCAAGGCCCAAGCCCAGCAGCCTGTAGCACAGTAGCATGTGTGCCCTAGGCAATGCTTGAGCTGTAGTTTACATCAGAGCATGTGTTTCATGCCAACATCGATTGCCCGACTCTCGTAAGGGGGGAGGGGTAGGAAACTAGGTATTGGTACCAGCTGTAGGTGACGGACACTCATTTTGGAATACAGATAACACAGCCCATGCCCGTTAGCAGGGGAATATGTGCTGGTACAATAGAGGGAGGGCAAGGCTGCATGGGGGCTGGGGCCCATAGGCTGGGGGGCAGGGAGCTATATGAGCTAAGGAGGGCTGGTAGCACACAAAGACGTTGACATAATCTTTGCACAGCTAGGGAGCAGCAGGTTGGGGAGCATACAAGGCATATGCAAAGAGGGCAGCTGGGCAGGGCAGGGCAGGGCACTGGCCCACCTGGCTGCATAGTCACCACCTGTGGAAGAACTGTTGGTCCTGGCTGTACAACTAAGCCACGCCTACAATTCTGCCCCCAAAGGACGGGACACCCAAGCAGCGGCGCACAGCAGTAGTAACAGCATGTAGTAACAGCATAGCTACAGCCTGAGGTATTCTTTGTTGCTGCTGCAGCCGCCTTCACGCATGCATACGTGTACATGCATTGAGGAGAGCAAGTGGCGTCAGCTGAAGCTATGCTGGTGGCTATGCTGAAGATCTTGGGGTGGGTTCGGGCACTTTCCCAAGAGGATGGCACCCAGGACTATGGGCCAAGACTGTATACTTGGCTCATTCCAAGCACTTATCTTACCTTGTCTGTTGAATATGCAAAGAAGCGCAACACCTATGCGCAAGTGTGAGCAAACACTGATGATCATCCACAGCTGGGTTTGATCCATACATACCGAATCGTCTCACCTTCTTATCATATTTTAGCCAGCCAGGAGTTTTACTGCCTGTCCAGTGCATGGTATGATTGCCCCAAGTAGCTCCGGCTGTCGACTGAGGTGATTGCTCATTATGTGCAGCCCCATGACGTTGCTGCTGTGCTAGCTGCGTCACACTGGCTTGCAGATTCAGAGGGGTCTCATTGGTGTGATCCTGTGTGCATTTGCAGCAGAATGTCATACGCATGTTTTGTGCATAGACAACCTTGGCCGACTACCATGTCCAAGGTTAGCAATGGACCTACAAGAATTGGATCTTCAACGATGGGGCGACCGTGAAGGTACTTGAGTGTGGACTTTTGCGGCCTCCGCATGCCCAATAGCTGCGCCAATAGTAGAGTGGTTTCAACTGTAACCTGGCTTGTTTCATGCTGCCTGCTCCGAACCCCTGTCTAGCGACACACTTGGGACGTGTATTGCAGATAAGAATGGCCAGGGAGGTTGGGAATGGGTGGCGGGCTTTGATGCGTCCCGGGGACCTGGTGCTGCTCGGCATTGTATCCCGCTCCCCGGCGCATCTGCTCAAGTCAACTCTTGGTCAAACAGAGCCGTTGGCAAGGCTATGCCTGCGCTGCCAATTCCGATGCACTTGGTGGTGACGCACAGCAAACGAGCTCAAGCAAGTCCCACTCGCATACTCTTGCATGGCAACCAACGCTGCATGGTAGGCTGTTTTGCCTGCATACCTGGCACCGAGGGGGCTGTATTGGGAGAGCTGACCTTCAGTTGCCTGGTATAGTGATACCACCTTATAGGCAATAGGCAACCACCACGGTGAGCTTGCAGTGGTCCTGCTCTTGCAGTTGGTTGCCAACCTACGTGCCACCCATATTGTAACCACCACCCTGGCACCTCCACAACTTTAAACCTTACGTCTTTACAGTGCTTCAAAGGTGTGCCAGTACCTCCCTCATTAGCCTAGCGGGCAACGAGTAAGAGCGCAAAGCCAGAATCACTGCGGGTGGTGTTTGTTTGTGTGGAGCACCTATCACACACACGGCATGGGCACCCATCACCTACACTATTGCTGGACCCCTGTGACAGGGCTATTGTGTAGAGTTGGCATGACCTGCATGCACTAAATGTAAGCTGATGACAGCTTAAATGGGGGGCACACACTACTGTGCCGCAGCAGGCTGCTGCTGCTGCTGCTTGGCCTTGGGTGGTTGGTCTCGTAGCCGCTTGTACCTCAGGCAAGGATACTTCTCGATCTTGGCTGGCAGCTCAGGCAGCCCAGGGCACCAGCACAGCTCCACAGTGGGCGCCACTTGCTTTCCCCGATGCACTGCATGTTGGCTGCGGTGCGGGGCCGGGCAGGTCTGCACGTCTACGCGTGGTCCAGCCATCACGACGCTCCTGTCGTTGCTTGCCTTGACGGGAACGAGACGCTGCGAACAGGAGCGACGGGTTATCTCACAGCGCGTAGTTCACGTAGCTCACAGTCGGCTAGGGACACGAACCTTTCTGTTTCTTGTCGCTACCTTTCCACTTCTTCTTAGCCATCACGCGATGCGCAGTGCGACGGGCGGTGGCCTTTTCAAGCAGTTTGGGTTTCCCGGGAGATTCATGGAGATTCATGTACTACAGCCTGAGTGTGAAGGCTTACAGCCTGGCCCAGGTGGTGGTGGTGGGCATTGCCGGGTTTCATCCAGTTGTCATTTGGAGAACATCTCCACAAAGCCTGCTATCTCCACCTGGCCTGCCGCATTCTTACGGAGAAAGTCTGTCAGCGTTGTGAGCTCCTTGTCAGCCAGCACCACCCCCAGGGAGGCACACCCAGCCGAAAGGCCGACGAGGCCCAGGCCTGCCAGTGGCTGTGGCTGTGGGCGGCAGGCAGTAATGGTCTGGCTGGGCAGCTTGTGGTAGGGAAATGCTAAACTACGGTAGCAACTCCTTCTTTCCCACCAAACACCTACAACCATTGCCACTGCCGTCATCATCGTCGTCATAGTCACCACCATCATGATGGCGTGCTCGCTGAGGAGTGGTGCTGCAAGCTACATTTGCGAAGCACAGCCCACACCTACTTACTGACGTGGTCTGTTTCCCAATCTTGTCTGTGTCAGCAAGTTGTAAGTAGGTTGTGGCCGTGAAGGTGGCAGTGGCTGTGGGAGACAAGGCTGACAGGCAGCAGCCCACACCCTCCCAAGTCACAGTGTGCCAGCGCCGACATGACATGTAGCCGGTGAGCATCACTTAAAGTACACGACCCATCGCAGCCGCATCCAGCTGCACAACAATGTGTTGCCGCTGTGTGTTGGTGTTTGCGCTGGTGCCAGCGCCATGTGGCTCCCTGCAGCACGCCAACAAATATGTTGGCCACGGCGGTGCCGGAGTGAGACCTAAGAGGCAGGGGACAGGGGAATGCAGGGGGAGGCATGGGATAGGGGAAGGCAGGGGGAGGCAGGGGATAGGGAAAGGCAGGGGGAGGCAGGGGATAGGGGAAGGCAGGGGGAGGCAGGGGATAGGGGAAGGCAGGGGGAGGCAGGGGATAGGGGAAGGCAGGGGGAGGCAGGGGATAGGGGCAGGGGCATGGTTCTGAAGCACTACCAGCCAACCAAGGGCGCAGTCACCCCTGCCCTTCGGTGCACCTCACCAGGTCGTGTCAGCGCATGAGCGTCTACAATGATTTCAAAAGGTACGTGATGATTAATTCGGGTGGCGTCTCCACGCTTTGCAAGTACTCCACCATCTTCCTGCAGCCACAGCTGCTCCCTGGTCAGCGGATGCCAGTGACTAACCCCCACCCAGAGGCATGGGCCGACAGCACATGTCAAGCAGTGGCAATGCAGCTGCTGCGCCGATGCAGCTGCTGCTGCGCCAATGCAGCTGCTGCGCCAATGCTTTGGGAAGCAGAGGCAGTGAGGGGTACAGTGGCACGTAGGAAAGGACCAGGGTGTGTTCTCAGAGCTCTCAAATAGGGCATTTCATAGCAAATGCTATTTATCACAAATAAACTGTTGTGTTAAACATTGAGCAGGGCACTCACCAGCCAATCTGCCATGTACTCTTGCAACAGCACTGGCGACAGGCTGTGCTTCACTTGCTGCAGGCCTTGCCAACCGTAGCCTGACCCTTGCCTAGACATGTACTATTGGTTCTTGTATTGCATCAGAGCAGCGGCTATGCCAACTTAGGTCACACAGGGGTAAGAGGGGTTAGGGATTACGATGATAGGGGCTAACGTAAGGGCTGCGTTGCCTAGGCTGCCTAGACAGAATAGTCATATGGGGTGTAGAGAGCACATAATGAGGGAGGCAAAGCTATGCAACCACTGGGCAGGGTAAGAATACTGCACCTCACCGGATTTGCTGGTTGGCATCGAGGCCAAGCAAGCTTGGCCGGTTGGAGATAGCTGCTCCCACATCCTGCGCACCACGTAACACGGAAGGGCCCAGTGTGTCCAGCAGGGCGAGCATCTTCGCACCTGTGCTGATGACTATAACATGTATTGGAATGGTAAATGTGAACTCGATGGCTTGATCAAGCTTGTGTAATGATGACAGTAGTATTGCTGGCTTGGTGGTATGCACCGCCTCTGCCTTCCGCCCTGAGGCTGCAGGATAGTCTTTACAGGACCACTTCATGCATTCACTTACCACCTATGCTGCATTCCTGGCATTGTGTTGCGCATACGGGTATAAAGGAGCAGCAGGCGCAACAGGGAGAGGGCCAGGCTGGAGCAGCAGTGTGCGTGTGCATGTGCAGGCAGCCTGAAGCCTTCCTCGCCCTTGGACTTATAATAACTCCATTGATCACTCCTTGGGTGCTCAATTGATGTAAGTGGTGGGTGGTCATCAGCTTTCATGTCATGCCAACTCTAGGCTACAGCCCTGTCACAGGGATCGGGCAACAGTGCAGGTGGTAGGCGCCCATGCCATGTGTGTGGGAGGTTCTCCACACAGGCAACCTCCACCCCTAGAGAGGGGACCTGATTCTGGCTATGCGCTGGAATATAAAAGGCTCCCCCGCCAGCGCAGCGCAGCGAGCGCATCAAGGCTGAGCAGGCAGCTGAGCCTACCAGCCCACCAAGAGCAAAGGCAAGGGCAAGGGCAAGGCTGTTAAAGCCAAGCCGGCACCACAGCCAGGCAGATGGCTGGACAGGGACTGCAATGCAGCGCTCAACATGCAGCGCATTGGGGAGAGCAGGTGGCGGCCATTGGACCTGTGCTGGTGGCCAGAGCAAACAGCTCTGCCAGCCAGGGGCAAGGAATACCCTGGCCTGGGCTACAAGCGGCTGCGAGACCACCCAGCCAAGGCCCAGCAGCAGCAGCAGCAGTGATGTGTGCAGTGATGTGTGCCCCCCATTTGAGCTGTCATCAGCTTACATGGAGTGCATGCAGGTCATGCCAACTCTACACAATAGCCCTCGTGGTCAGGTTGTAATGTAGATGGTAGGCACTCATGCACCATGTCCGTGTGCATTGGGTATCCTTTACACAGGCCCTTAACGCCATTTAAGTAGTCCTACTATTGATCAACAGTGGTTACTAGTGGTCCGACTCATTTGGAGGCCCCAGTGAGGGACGAGGGGGCTGGAGCAGCAGTTCCAGGTGCAGCGGGCTTGGCAACAGACGACAGGGATGCAGGAGGTAGCAGGCATGCAGCAGCAGCAGGTGCCACAGGAGCGCCCACAGCCACTGCCACCGTGACGGCCACAACCACCCTTCACAGTGATGCTGCGCAGTGATGTCTAGGCAGGAGCTACGCAACATCACCAGCTCCATGTCTGTCTGGGCCATGCGGCCTACATCGACATGAGCCGTCCTTTGCCATGGCACCCGCAGTGGTTGGGCGGGCTAGGCAATCCTGGGCAGGCTGACAGGGCGTCACGTAGGCCTTGGCCAGGGGTGATGTGCACACCACCTGTCACTGTGCCGCCCAGGCATTCCTGCAGGCTGTGTGCCTAGGTGCCCACAACAGTGGCTGAGCATGTGCCAGATGCGTGATGCGTGGCATGGTCTTATCAGCGAGCCTGATCCTACGAGTGTACGGGGTCTCATGGGTGTGTACTGCAGTGGCGCTGATGGCCTGAGGCTGTGCCACTGGGCCCAGGGGCAAGTCCACATCTGGCCGTCACCACCGTCTTAGCTCCTAAAAACTGTACACATTGTCGATGTAGATGCCAGGCCTGGGCTAACAGCGGCTGCAAGCCCGCCCACCCAAGGCCCAGCAGCCTCTTCTGTTGCTTCTATTGGTCTACATGACAGCGTGACATGCCAGTGCGTGACATGGCGCCCATGCCATGTGTGTGGGAGGTACTCCACACAGACAAACCACCACCCCTAAAGAGGGGGCCTAGTTTTGGTTTTGCGCTGTTACTCGTTGTCCGCTAGATCAAGGAGGGAGGTGCTGGCACACTGAAAGCATTGCAAGGACTGCCGGCCCCAGCTGCCTGGAGGACGAGGTGCTGTGTTGACCTCAAAAAGTAATGAAGTGCAAGATGCAGCTTCTGACCTCATGGGCGCTTTGTGTCATTCCGCCAGCAGAAGAACAGCACGGTCACCACTAGCACTGATGATAGTTCACTGTCCGAATGCACTATTGTACATGCAAAGAGGCAAGGGTCAGGTGGTACAACATGGCACACCCATCCCACCTGAATGCCCAGCTCCTGCAAGTACTCCACAAACGGCTGCAAACGTTGGGGCACGGAATACGACAGCACTGGGGGGTGCGCTGAGATGATCTGCGAGCAGAGGACGTAGCAGTTCATACGCTTTCAGCTGTGACACACATGCAAGAATGCTTGTAGCATTATGTGCCCAACAACAACACTTGAACAAGTGCCATGTGATGCTGCTGGTGTTGACGATGGTGGTGATCATGTTGGCGATTGGGATGGGAATGATGTAGCCTAGTTCTGCCCCGCATGCCTAGCGTACACCATAGCCTGCAACAGTGTGCGTCAGCCAGGTCGTCTAAATTGGCTGCTGCCGCTGTTGCTGCTGCTGTATCAGCATGTGTTTGGTGCCTGGTCAGGGTGGCAAAGCTAACCTTTAGCATGTCACCCTTGGAGACATGGACCGACAATAAGAAGTCCACGACGGGCTGCATGTCCTCCTCCACACTCAAGATGCGAGCCTGTGGCATTCCAGGCCAGCTGTGTCCGCTCATCATCGTCAGGGCAAGAGCTGCTGCAGCTTAAGAGACACACCCAATCAGAAAGTAATGCCTTACCGAGGCATTACGCTTCCTTGTGGCAGAGTCAAGGAAGAGGGAGTTTGGGTTCATGGCCTGTGGCAGAAACCTTGACATCTATTAGCTGTTTGGCGCTGAGGCTGTTGCTTCACTGATCTAGCGGCCTACCACATCCAGGATGCGTGCAATCTCAGCAGCGTTCGTGAAGCCAATTGCCTTCAGGTAGGCAGCTCCAGCAGCATATGCAGGGTCAATTGTGTAGCCGCTCCTCACTGCGCCTTAGGCTCTTTGTGAGGAACAGCATACAAGGACTATATGATGTGTGCACAACTGTAAGGCCCTCACCAGTTTCACTGCTGGCCGTTTGGGCCTGCAGTGCTGACCCAGTCCTGCTGAACCTGCTGGACAGTTGCATGCCTGACGGCGCGCGCGGAGCTCTACCTCCCACGCATCTGCATCGACCAGGACCAAGCCCGAGAGGCCCGAATCCCGCCATGACAACTCGGGCACCTTCCTGCCTGACGGGCAGGCTTCTGCATTTTAGCATTTATTAGATCTTTGCAGGGCTAATTCAGTGTATGCACAGGGATGACATGATTCAACTGTGCAAAAACGTAACAAGGAAAGTGTGTTGTCATGCTTTGCCATGCTAAAGAAAGCGGATTAAACACAGCGAACATCTGCGACGGCCCGCCGCTCCAATCCATCGTGGGTCGGCGGCATTTGCAGCTGTATCGCTAGAATGAATGCATCAAGCTCATCTGTGGCTGCCTGCAGGCATGCGGGTGACCCTGGTGGACGGGCGGCAAATAGTGGGCAGATGAGCACTTGCAGCATTGCATGCTTCACGGTCTTGTTTTAAGGCAACTTGCTCCCCATACCCTGACTTGAAGGTTAATGGCATTTGATCGACACATGAACCTGGTGCTGAGAGGCGCAGAGGAGTTTCACAAGCTGCCACCCAAGAAAGGGCAGGAAGAGGTGGGGCATCATTGTAGTGGCCTGCTCTTGTACAGAGTGGCTGCTAGCAAATGTGCACGTCCAAGTTGATGCGCAGAAACATGAACGCCGGGTGTTGGGATTGCTCATCCTCCGTGGGGAGGAAGTGATATCCGTCACAATTGAAGGACCACCACCGGCAGACCACTTACGTGCCGAAGGGCTCGGTGGTCAGGTGTGCTGAAAGGCTGCCCCCTCATCCCTCACTAGGGCCTCAATACGAGTCGGACCACTAGGGACCACTAGGGACCACTAGCAGGACTACTCGAATGGTGTTATGGGGCTGTGTGGAGTATACCCAATGCACATGGACATGGTGCATGAGTGCCTACCACCTACATTACTGCCTGACCCCTGACGGCTATAGTGTAGACTTGGCATGACCTGCATGCACTAAGTGTAAGCTGACGACAGCTCAAATGGGGGGCACACACTACTGTGCCACAGCAGGCTGCTGCTGCTGCTGCTGCTGCTGCTGGGCCTTGGCTGGTTGGCCTCGCAGCCGCTTGTAGCCCAGGCCAGGGTATTCCTTGCCCTTGGCTGGCAGGGCTGTCTGCTCTGGCCACCAGCACAGCTCCAGAGGCCGCCACCTGCTCTCCCCAATGCAATGCATGTTCAGCGCTGCATTGCAGTCCCGGTCCAGCCACCTGCCTGGCTGTGGTGTCAGCTTGGTTTGGCTGCCTTGCCCTTGCCTTTGCCCTTCGTGGGCTCAGCTGCCGGCTCAGCCTTGGTGCGCTTGCTGCGCTTGGCTGGCAGGGGAGTGCTGGGCCCTGGCTCTGGGGCTGCTGGCTGTGTAGCTGCCTGGCTGCTGCCTGGGGGCTGTGGGGCCTTGCGGGGGGCCACTACTGGGCACCACATCAGGCCCCGCACTGGCTGGTCACGCTGCTGGCTCCAGGCTGGGCGCAGCAAGCGGAGGTCCACCTGCCCCGCTGGGGGCCTCCAGCCAGCAGGCCTGGTGGGCTGCTCATGGTCCAGCTGCTCATCTGGCTGCTGGCCATTCACTGCTGAGCTGACCCGGGTGGTGCGGTGTTCATCCACAAGCACCACCCTGCTCCTCCGCTGGGCTGTGCCCCTGGGCCTGCACACCACCTTGCAGCATGCCCGCAACACCGCATCAGCACCCCAGCCTCCCCGGGTGTCAATGCCAGCTGTGCCAAAGAACACCACCAGCTGCTTGGCATGCCCATGGCGCTCCATGGACACCTCCGTCATGTCCTCCAACTGCAGCAATGCACACAAGGCACACACATGGTGGCTGACATGGTGGCACCAGGTTAGGCATGGCACAGTCAACTACTCCTTCATGTCATGCCCAACCCACCACCTCCCAGTGCCTTACCCTCCCTCCCACCCACCTACCCACCCACCCACCCTCACCTTGTTGAAGAACTGCTCCAGCGCCCGGTCCTGGGCTCCGTACAGCCTCAGCCGCTGCCGTGCCCACTTGGGGTTCAGGTACACCTCCCACACCGCATCCCAGGTGGCCAGGGTGACAGTGATGTGCTTCAGGTTGGCCTCCAGGGAAGTGCCGGCTGAGCTTGAAAGGCCGCCCGCAACGCAGTGGTGAAGGCCTGCTCTTAGCTATGCAACATGTGATTGCAGCACAGGGTGGCCCTGGACGGGGAGCACCAGCTGGGAGAGGCATGCCAGCAGCAGCTCCAGGGCAAGCACCTGCGGTGAGAGCTGTGGCAACACAATTTGGCCATGGCAGCATAGCAGCGTTGAACAGGAGACTTGCACAGATAGTGCAGCCTCAGACTGACCTACTGCCTCAGTAATGCTGCCTGGTCATCTTGGTTGCAGGGCCTGGCAGGCCCAGCAAGAGGCGTGGGAGGCCCCGCACCTGGCATGATAATGCCCTGACCACAGGTGTGGTGTGGCTATGTCATGTACACCAGCCTGCCTTAATCACACTCTGCTCTACTTGTGCCTAGCACAAGCTTGTGTTGAGGGCACCGCACGTGAAGCTGATGTATGTCATCAAAACATGCATGCTGCCTTTCAGTAGCAAGCAGCACCTCGACTGCGACCTCCTGGAGGGCACCCTGAGATGCCCACGGGCAGTGAGTGTGTTGCAGGCCTGTCGCAACAGGTGGTGTTTGTTTTTGGTGCTTTGTGCCTTGTGCTTGATGACCTTGTACCATGTTGCCCTGCACTCTTGTGCATGGATAGCCTTGAGGCTGTTGCAACCTGTGACTGTGTCGCTGTGTGTGGCAGCCTCCCAGCCTTGTGCGTCCCTGATGGTGCATTGTGTGGTGTTGCGGCCCAGGCAAGCTGCAGACAGCCCTGCACCGTAGTTTGAGGATCTGCAAGTCAATTGACAACCAGTGGACACAGAAGCTGTTGCATAGCCCAACAGTTTCCATAACTGGTAGCATTGCAGCTTGCTCTGCCACCTTGCACACCATACAGCACAAACGCATTGCCATGTCATTGTGTGGGCTCAATGCAGTGCCCCCCCCTGGAGGTATGCCACCTCCCGGCATGGCCCCCCACCGGGCATGATGCGCCCACCAGGAAGTGAGTCAGGCAGGCGTTGCTTGCAGCACCAGGTCCGTGTCCTAGGGCAAACACTAGCATGGACAATGCAAACAACACACTAGCACTAGCATGTGGCTCACCACACCGCAGCATGATGGCACCATGGCACCCTACCAGCCTCCTGCCTGTTGTGTGGGGTGTTGTGGCTGCGCCTCGCCTAGCGCATGCTCAGCTGCTGTGTGACTACGCCCTGGTGTGTGTGTGCAGTGCCACCTTCCGGCGTGGGTCCCCCTCCAGGCATGATGAGGCCCCCCTTCCCAGGTGACTGCAGTGCAGTGGCTCACCTTCTCTCACCCTACCCTTCCCTCCCCTCGACAAGGGCATCACCACCTTGGCATCTTCACCGCCAGCAGTGGCCTGGAGCCTCTGCGCCATCGCAGACAGGCTTTGCAGTGACGGTGATGCTGCAGCACGTCAGTTCCTGGGCACAAGTGCCATTGGCAGGGGAGCCCTCACTTACAAGAAGTAGTGTATGGCGTAGAAGTACTGTATGGCTCTGAGAGCAATAGTTTGTGGCTACCACTGATGGCGTGTCATGGGTTGTGCCTGCAGGCAGGCCCCCACCAGGCATGGGTATGATGCCACCGGGCCAGGGGTTCCCACCTCCTGGCTTTGCACCGCGCCGGGGCATGCCACCCCCACGGCAATAGCCTAAGGAGCACAGCAGAGCCAGCACCTGCACCATGGCATGGCCAAAACAGGGCCTTGTTCCTCCGAATGTGATACTGAGGTTGGCAAGCTGCGTGCCAGCACCTCCCCATTGGTCCCTACATCAGTGATCCCTACATTAGTGATCCCTACATTAGTGATCCCACATTCTTAATTGTCATGACATGGATGGTGATGGCTTGCATTGCTTCAAATGGCTGCTTGATTCTCTTCATGTGGCGTGTAATGTCATGCATTGCACTCCGAACCTGAGTACAATGAACAGAGGTAACAGCAATGACGGTTGTGTACCTGTGTTACCGGGTCATGCATGCAATCTCTGGCTTGCATTTCAAGGTGTTCCCTGAAAGATGTTGTGGGTCTGACTTGAACAACTACTCCCCTCAGTGCATTTCATGGATGCGACGTCCTTCAGTATGCTCCCCTTCTCTATCGCAAGCCTTTTCGGACCCACAACCATTGAATACTTATCAACTTGATATGGGTCGGTTGGGGTGGTAGGGTTGTAATCTCTCCCTATGACTGGTAAGAACTGCTCAGGTGTTAGTGTTCTGCATTGCTCTGCGAAGCTGGGAGACTTCACTTCCCCCAGTTTACCTTGAATGCTGAATGGTTGGCCGCATTTGCTCCTTGTCGCAAGCCTGAAAAGCAGCAACCTAACCGACTGCAAGTACAGCTATCCTCCTTGCCCTGGCCCGCTGCCACCCATAACCCGAATAGCCGCATTCAACCGCAAACATGCTGGGGAGCCCTGTGGCAACTTCCGCACGAACCTTGGACTTTCAAGACAAGGCCAGTCCGTTGTGTAGCGCGTCCAGCCCATCGCCTAGGCTAAACCGTTCTACACCTGTAACAGCTGTCCAGGTGTGTCAAAGCACAGCATCCAGCCCCGACTACCCAGTTTCGACGACGGTCACCGCTAGCCTGCAGGATGACGCGGACCTCCAGTTTGCGCAGCTTCTCCAGGAGCAGGAGCGCATGTTTTTCATGTTGCAAGCAGCTCCAGAAGTGGCGGACCCAGGGTAAGCTCGCTTCGTCATGGTTATCCACAACCACTTCCACAAGGTCCAGGAGCAGTGGCATGACAATCATGCTGTGCTGGCTGCTGCTGCTGGGAGTCATTGTCCGGTTATAGTCCGGTCCGGGAGTCATAATCCGGTCTGAAGGAACAGTGACTGCCTGTAGCCCTGCTCAGGGTCTCCCTTGACCTGGGCAATAGCTGCTGAGCGACCATGCCGTAGCGACCATGCCATGAGCATAACCTTACTTAGCGTCATGGGGCCTCCAGCCCACTTGGGCTCTGTCTCGATACACCCACCAGTGTGGGCTAGAATAGGGGCCAATAGCAGCCAACCCTAACTATGGGGCACTACATGAGGCCCCGCCCTGGTGCATAGCATCGCTGGCTCCAGGCCTGTTGTAACAGGTGGTCTTGCATTTCTTGGGACCTGCCTGCAGGCTTAATAGACTGGCTATGGTCCAGCCGCCACTCACAAGGCTGGAGAGTCTTGATAGCTGAGCGGTGTACCTTGCCATCTGCGCGTTGATGCCACTCACATATGCAAGTCTCTCGCTCTTCCTGGCTGGCAGACTGTGCTGGCCGTTGGTTGCCAGTGCTTTGTGCCTTGTATTGCATGGCCTTGTACCATGGTGCCCTGCACTCGTGCATCACTTGTGCAGGGATAGCCTTGAGGCTGCCGCATCACCCTTGACACCAGCGGGAGATGATGATGCAACATATGCTCGCTTGCTGCAACAGCAAGAGGACGACGAGACCTACCGTCAGCTTTATGCGTTGCAAGCCATCAGTGAGCGAGCCTAACACAGCAGTAACCTAGTAGCACCCTTGTTGCACCTTGTCACCCCCCTGTTTAAAAAGACTGTTCAATGCTGTGGTTGCAGGCATCCAACACCTCAACGAGAGCTCCACGGAAGTGGATGTGGACGCCATGAGTTATGCAGTGGGTGTTCAGTTTTGCATGCAGCGCCATCGATGCGGTGTTTGTTTCATGCTAGCTGGTGAACCATAAGCTGATTTCCTTCATGAGGGCTGCAGGATCTCACGACTCTTGGCGAAATAGCTGGTACTGTGAACCGCGGTCTGCCGCCCTCAGCCATTGCGTCGTTGCCCAAAACAGCTTACTGCCAGCTCCAGCAGAACCAGTGCCACCTTGACAAGTGGGTCCTTGCTCTTCACTGTGTTGCAAACTTGGTGTTGTGAACTTCACCCATGTGTCAATGGCTGTGTTGCACAGGTGTTGTGTCTGCCAGCTTGAATTCATGGCTGATGACCAGCTTACATTACTGCCTTGCTCTCATTATTACCACGAAGACTGCATAGCCACCTGGCTCGGCATCAACAAAGTGAGTCACACTCTCAGCAGCTACGCTACTCTGTTGCATACCTGGCAGGAACATTGGCTGGTTTCCAAGTGTAACAGTGGCCACCTCTTCATCTTTTGTGCACAGGTCTGCCCAGTATGCAACGCCGAATTACCTGTTACCAGCATGCATCATTGAGTTACAGGGGAGAGGGGACAACCACCCAAAAGAAATGAACAATGCATACCATCAGGCGTGTCCCACCAGCTCAGTCTATACGCTTGCAGTGCAGTTCAGCTCAGTCAATATATATACCATTTGGCGATCAGTCAGAGGCATTGCATGGACAAGATTGATTAAGAAGCTCAATAGCACAAGCAATGGGGACCATATGTGCAGCCTTCAGATTCCTGTCAGACCTTTATCCCATGCAATGGAAGTCACTGGAGATCTTTCAGCTTCATGGCATGGCTTTTCCATGTGGATCTTATATGACTTGGCTCGGTTGAGGCTTGGCACAATCACAACCCATAGTGAGGAATGCAGCGTCCAAGTAGTGCCCACTAACGCTGTGGGCGGTGTGCACTGTAAGCTAAGGGCAAGGGAATACCCGGACTTGAGCTACAAGTGTTACGTGTTGCTCAGTAACGGTGACAGAGTTCTCCGTGACGGACTAGGGCATAGTGAGGAAGTCTGCCCGGGAATCAAAGTTTGATTCAAACCCGGCCTCAGATCACCTTACCACATTACACTTCTCATCCAAATCTCTTAGCCAGCATTAGCTCAGCCTCACATGGTCACGTAACAACAAGCAGCTGCTAGCCCACCAGCCCAGCCGGCTGTCCCAGCAGCAGCAAGTGGCACAGTAGTGTTTGCCAAGGCCCTTTGGGCTGTGTCAGCTTGTGTCGTTGCAATCATAATGCTTCAAGTCAAGGCCGTCACAGATGTCAGGCAATACTGCCTGACATCTGTGACGGCCTTAGTGCTTGTGCTATTTAGCATAAGCGCACGGCGCCCATGCAATGGCCGTGGGAGGTTTACGCCATTACATGATACACACCCCTAGTTACCCCTTGCTTACTAATTCAAGTAGAAGCACCTTGACCGCAGTGCAACTATAGTTAAGCGACACGTCTCGTGCTCGATCCAGGCTGACGGTTGGACCGTTGGCTTCTCCAGTGACACCTTCCATTGATTGGGACTGGTTTGGTATTGCCGTACGTTCGTCTGCGAACATGGCAGTCAACACGCCCAATCTCTTGGTGTGGGCAACTTAGTTCTCACAGGCTCGGAGAAAGCTCGCGCGACGCGTGGCTTTGAGAGGAGTCTGAGATGGAGAGAGTGGTGCGCTGTACTGATCCTATGACTCGTTCAAGAATTCCTAGGTTCGATCATTGTCACGTTTCCGTCTTCTGTGTAGAGCGAATTTATCTCGAGCCAGTGGTGCCAGGAGCATGGAGTGCATCTCGCAGCTTCGGTTTTGGTTATGCTTGCATTCCGCGTCCTTAGTTCTTTCCTTGACGTGAAGCTGAAGAGATACTACGCCACCCCAACGGACGTTGGCAACGCAGTCTACCGCTCAGTGGGACTTGTACATCATACAATACAGGTGGACAATGCAGCCTATGACCAGGCATGCTGACACACATCCTGCAGGTTCCCCATGATACCTTCTGCTGAAAGCTGAAGTCAGCTGCAGCATGTTCACTCATTGTTGCAGCTGACTTGCTGGCGTGCAGGTGCCCCTCGCCATACTGGTGCTGTGCAATCCAGCCTTCTGGCATGACCGCCTGCACCACAGCTCGCCCCTGTCCTTCGCCATGGTCATCATCTCCTCCGGTTACTTCATGCACGACACCGTCCACGCCATAGAGTTTGTGTCAGTGCAGGGCCCTGCCTACATCCTCCATGGCCTGGGATGCTCTGCCGTGTTTCTGTTCAGCCTCCTGCAGTCACCCCCTGCCCTGCACTTCTACGGGGCGGGATTCCTGCTGTGGGAGGTGTCCAGCTTCTTTGTGCATTTCAGGTGGTTTGCGTATCGCCACAACCTCAGCTCCGGCCTTCAGATGGCCAACGGGCTGCTGCTGGTGTTGTCCTTCTTTGGTGCACGCATCGTATGGGGCTTCTACTTGACCTACCTGTTTGTGTTGGACTCCGTGCACATCGCCAGCCCAGCCTTCCGCTACACGCTGTATGCCAGCAACCTGGCCCTCAACGCCCTCAATGTTTGGTGGTTTGCTCTAATTTTAGGCAAGGCTGTAGACACACTTCGCGGGAGCAAGCCGCGCAGCAAGAAAGAGTGAGAGCACAGGCTATGCGTCCTTACACATGAGTCCAGAAGGAAGGATTTCAGGACACGACATAGCTCTGCATGTCAGTACTCGGCACCAGCTCCCTCCTCCTTAGGCATCTCCTGCAGGATGTTGTGCTGTGGGCTAGGGTGACCAAAGGTTAGGGTTTGCTAGGGTTACGCTTACCTAGGGGCTGGGATCATCCTGCTAGGGTCTCCAATCAGCTGGCATTGATGCCTGGAGCAAGCACATGACCCGTCCTCAGTTCTTTCTTGTTTGCGTCTGCATTTTGTCGTGCACTATATGCCACCGTGGCTGCACCTTTCTGGGTATGGTTGGCATTGCCATGTTGGTCAGGCTTGGCATGCTCACAAAAGTCCAATGCGGTGAAACATGTGCCCCGTGTGCAAGCAGCCACACCGGCTGACGGGCGGAACAACGTATAGCTACGATGTAGAGCTTTGCAGATCAGTCTTGTGCACCATACATGCATGCCTTAGCTTATGCCCCAGCCTCTGCCCACTTCCAAAGCTGCTGGCGCATTGTGACACACACAACAAGCCACCACTTGCATAAGCGCAGCGCGAAACACTCACGATCATTTGTTAGTGCCACGTTATTATCCCGGTCCTGTCTTACCTGATGCTCAAAGCAGCAGACAGATTCCTGAAAGCCCCTGCACCCGCCTTGCACCATTCCTGTAAGCCCACCCTTGTGGATGTTGGCAGATGGGTGGACTGGGAGTGCAACCCATGGGTTCCAGTAAAGCTGTGCTGGTGGCCCAACCAATCATTTGTAGGGATCGTCCCATCTACGTAGATCTACGTAGATCTAACGTTAGATTAGATGGTTAGACTAGAACCGTCTAATCTAGTCTAACGTTAGATGGGTCGGGACGATCCCAAGTAATTTGGCAAAGTCATTGGCACGGGGCAAAAAATGGTTCGGGGCCAAGAAGCAGCAGCTTGCAGCACAGTAGCACTAGGTATTGACTCAGCTGTTGATTACACCGGAGCATGTTTTTCACGCCAACGTCTATTGCCCCACTTTTGAAAAGGGGTGAGGGCAGTAAAGCATGGAGCAGTGTCAGCAGGCAGGAAATGTCTGCACCACTCCGGGTTAGTGCTGAATGCGACATATACCAAGCAAGGGGCTGTGTGGCGTGCACTAAATGTAAGCTGACGATAGCGAAGGGGCAGAGGGGGCTTGGCTGGCAGAGCTGTCTGCTCTGGCCACCAACACAGCTCCAGTGGCCGCCACCTGCTCTCGCTAATGCGCTGCATGTTCAGCACAGCATTGCAGTCTTGGTCCAGGCCACCGACCTGGCTGTGGTGCCGGCTTGGCTTTGGCAGCCTTGCCCTTGCCTTTGCCCTTGGCGGGCTGGGTGGGCTCAGCTGCCTGCTCAGCCTTGGTGCGCTTGCTGCGCTTGGCTGGCAGGGGAGTGCTGGGCCCTGGCTCTGGGGCTGCTGGCTGTGTAGCTGCCTGGCTGCTGCCTGGGGGCTGTGGGGCCTTGCGGGGGGCCACTACTGGGCACCACATCAGGCCCCGCACTGGCTGGTCACGCTGCTGGCTCCAGGCTGGGCGCAGCAAGCGGAGGTCCACCTGCCCCGCTGGGGGCCTCCAGCCAGCAGGCCTGGTGGGCTGCTCATGGTCCAGCTGCTCATCTGGCTGCTGGCCATTCACTGCTGAGCTGACCCGGGTGGTGCGGTGTTCATCCACAAGCACCACCCTGCCCCGCAGCTGGTCTGTGCCCCTGGGCCTGCACACTACCTTGCAGCATGCCCGCAACACCGCATCAGCACCCCAGCCTCCCCGGGTGTCAATGCCAGCTGTGCCAAAGAACACCACCAGCTGCTTGGCATGCCCATGGCGCTCCATGGACACCTCCGTCATGTCCTCCAACTGCAGCAATGCACACAAGGCACACACATGGTGGCTGACATGGTGGCACCAGGTTAGGCATGGCACAGTCAACTACTCCTTCATTCCATGCCCAACCCACCACCTCCCAGTGCCTTACCCTCCCTCCCACACACCTACCCACCCACCCACCCTCACCTTGTTGAAGAACTGCTCCAGCGCCCGGTCCTGGGCTCCGTACAGCCTTAGCCGCTGCCGTGCCCACTTGGGGTCCAGGTACACCTCCCACACCGCGTCCCAGGTGGCCAGGGTGACGGTGATGTGCTTCAGGTTGAACTCCAGGGAAGTGCCAGCTGAGCTGGCTTCTGCCAGGTGCTGGAGGTGGGTCTGGATGGGTGCAAGCCACCGCTGGTTGGTGCAGCGGTCATTGTTCAGGCCACTGGCCTGCTTCACCTCACCCTTGGTCAGCTTCCACCGTACCAGTTCATTAGCTACAAGCTGGCCTGACTCCTGGAGCCGAATACAACTCCTACTGCACTTTGGAGTAGCAGAATGGTAGGATGGTTCAGAAATTGTACACCAATGCGTTCATTGCGCTACTACGCTACTCACTACCCTGATCTGCCGGCCCTGGTGACGATGGCCCGGGGTCACACACTCCACACAGTGCCCACTTCCGCCCCTAACACACTTCATTGCCATCGGACTACTGGGGTATGCGCGTCCCAGTGTTTTCGGGCGATGCACTATCATGACCCTATGCGCCGTCCGGCCGGGAACAGAAGTCAGCAGTGACGTCGCGGGCAAACCCAGTTCGCAACCGATCACAGGTTCTTCCCGGAGTGTAGCTTACCTCTAGCGCTGCACTGGGCAGCGCACCAGTGAGCGGTGCACCGACTACCCCGGAGTCGCTTGCAGCGACCAATGTCTATCAATGTCAATGTCAATGTTTTGCAATGTTTTGCAATAATTACACGGCCATGATGGCTACATGCAGATACATGCATGATCATTAGGGCCAGCTGCGGGCGGTTGGTGGGACAGCCCCACAGCTTCCTCCTGCATCTCCTCATTATTCAGCCTAATAAAATGAATCCTCACACCCAGCCACAATTGGACTATGACGGCTTTGGGCTTACCCTTGCACCTGTTACTCTGTGGCTACCCTGGCTTGGGCTGGGAAGGGTTGGGTTTTTGGGGGCTGGTGCCTCTGCTCCAGCCACTGGCACATGCGGCAGGGTAGGGCATCACCCTTCCTTCAGGATTTACACTTCATAGACACGGTTCATGGGTTGGGTATTACTTAAGGATTTTGTCCACTACTGTCCGTTCACCCGTAAACACCACTGACAACAACTAAGCTACCAAACAAGCACCCAGCAATCCGTCTTCCAGCACCGCACAACCAAATGTCATCTGAAGTGCAATGCATGGCAAGATGGTTGCTGGCTGCATGCAAACCCTTGGCAACCCAGCCCCATGTAATACCATGCACGGTTTCTACCGCATTGTGCGCATTAGCCCAGCAGCATTGGGATTTCTACCACATCATGCAGAGGTGCTGCACCAAAAAAACATCCAGCAGCATTTGGCACCATATGCACGCAATGAATGATGGGTGTGATGCATCCGCAAATTCCTGCAGCACATCCTGGTTGCAGATGATACCTGGCAGTCAAGCAAATGCCCAGATGGGCCACTGCCAATGACAAAGCAGCCCACCACATGCGCCCGACTACAACCAGGGACCGGCTCAAGTGACGCGGCACGCATGTCAAAGAAGTATCCACAGCAGGACAAGAGGCACGTACTGCCGCAGGTCATCCTTCCTGCCCATGGCAGCCCTTGTGCAGCAGTAGCAGAGCTGGCAATACGTCATATCATATGCAGCACCTGCAGCTATGCAGAAGGGCAGGGCCTGGGCAGGAGAGTCTGGACCTTCCTCAATGACAATTGCAACAAAGGGCGCGCTGGGCCCTGCCAGCAGTGTGGCTAGGCGCTCAGCCCTACCTTTCCACGAACACATGCCCCTTGGGTGACTACCTTGGCGCAGTCCATCGCAGGCCTCCCTCTGGCACCCTGTTCGCTTTTTGCTATGCTTCCTCCCACCTCGCCCCCTCCACCTCCACCTTCGCCGTGATCCACCCCACCCATGACATCTGTGGCGCCTGTGTGTCAGACCCAGTGGCGTCCCTGCCGCCAGCTAAGTGCTGCTGGCAGTCAGCTGGCCTCCCCGCCTGGTGCAGAGCCCGCCCTTAACCCCCTGCAGCTCCAGCCTGCTGAGCAACTTAGCTCTCTACTCACCCCTGCAACCTTGCGCATGTGATCAGTTGGGTGGTGCAGCTGGTAAGGCACCAGCTGGTAAGGTGGCTGGCCCTACTGCCTTCCCCCACGCTGCCACCTGCCAGCCAAGGCTGGCCAGGCAACTGCAACAGCCCTTGCTGGCCGCTGACCAGCCTGTCCAGGGCAGGCAGGCAAGTAGGCACGCAAGTGTGTTGTGCAGGGCCCACTGGGTGGAGCCAGTGACCTCCCCTGCCCATGCGCTGGCCATGCAGCCCATAGAGCTTTGTAGCTGCTGCAGAAGAGGGTGAAGAGGGGAGTTCCCATCTCACCCCCGGGCAGCCTAGGTAAGCCCACTTCTGCCTCCGAGCTGCTGCCAACACTGGCAAGGTCGCAGACTACGCTGGTGCTGGTGCTGGTGCTGGTGCTGGTGCTGGTGCTGGTGCTGGTGCTGGTGCTGGTGCTGGTGCTGGTGCTGGTGCTGGTGCTGGTGCTGGTGCTGGTGCTGGTGCTGGTGCTGGTGCTGGTGCTGGTGCTGGTGCTGGTGCTGGTGCTGGTGCTGGTGCTGGTGCTGGTGCTGGTGCTGGTGCTGGTGCTGGTGCTGGTGCTGGTGCTGGTGCTGGTGCTGGTGCTGGTGCTGGTGCTGGTGCTGGTGCTGGTGCTGGTGCTGGTGCTGGTGCTGGTGCTGGTGCTGGTGCTACTTCTGCTGCTGGTGGGCAATGAACCCAATTTCAGTGTCAGCTGCTTCTGCCCGAGGTGGTGACGCTTCTCAGGGAGGAGGGTCCCCAGGGGTGCTGACCCCCAGAGGTGGCAGCAGAGGCTTCCACCCCTATCCACTCCCCACCTGCACCTGCTTGCCGTTGGCTGCTCAGGCTGCTGCCACTGCTCGTCCTGATCTGCCGGCTTTGCAGCAGCACCTCGTGGCCAGCAGCAGCTACCATGCCTGCAGCCAGCATCAGCAGCCCCTCTCCAGCCATGCTGTGCCAGCTGACGCCAGGCTGGGCACACAGCCAGGGCAGGGCGGCTAGCACACCGGCCTCCACGAGGCACGGCAGCAGGGAGTACCGCAGCTGCACTGGGTGGCGGGCGCATTTCACCAGGAAGATCGCAATGCGGATGGTCCTTGACTGCACCAGGCGAACAAGGAAGTCCGGCAGCAGCTGGTCCAGTGGGAGGGGCAGCAGGTGGGGTGGCAGCTCCTGCCATGGCTGCGAGGGCAGGGCGGGGTGCGGGTAGGTGGGGAGGCTGTGGTGCAGCAAGCGGTGTTGCATCTGGTACTGGACCAGGGCCATCAGCACCAGCTGGCCACAGACGCGGGCTGAAGCAACCCAGAGGTGGCGGGAGGCGGCCAGTGCCTGCAGGGGCAGGTTGGCAGCTGACCAGGTCAACATCATCACATTGCAACTGGCTGTCACGTAGTGTTCAGGGACAGTGTTGAAGGATAATGCGCAATTGGCCTGGGTGCCAGCTGAGTAGGTCATCAGTCAGACATGGACAACAGGCTAGAGGTATGTCCAGAACATCTGGACATGGAGCTAGAGCTACATCTCCACACTGAGAGACAGACAGACAGGCCGACTGCTTGAGGTATCTCCAGGACATTCACCACACTGAAGCCTGCATGAAGCTGAGGATGCCAACCGGGATGAACCCTTCATGGCATGAACGCTGTCATGGGCAGTGGAGGTGAAAGGGCCGTCACACGATAAAGAAGGCCCAGTGAGCTAATGTAGCAGCCCTGCCTAGCGCTGACGCACCTGGGGGTGCAGCACCAGCGGTATGTACACACACAACAACGGCAGCAGCAGCAGCAGCAGGGCTGCCAGCGCCCGGGGCCGTGCCGCCGGTTGCGTCTGGCACCACAGCAGGCCCGCGCTGGCGACGTCCAAGGCAAGGGACAGGCGGTCCAGCAGCAGGCTACGCTGGACCCAGGCCTCACTCAGCTGGGCCGAGGTGGCCGAGCCGCTGGGCTGCTCCTGGGGTGCCCCAGCTGCTCTCCTTTGAAGCGGCAGAGAGGAGTGGGAGCCCTGTGAGAGCTGCACGTAGGCAGCTAGTGGTAGCTGCCAGGCACCAGGCGTGGGAACCTGGGCGGTGCCATGGCCTCTGCCACTGTTGCTGCTGCTGCTGCTGCTGCTGCTGCTGTTCGTTGCCTTGGAGCTGGGGGAGTTGAGCTGGGACTGCTGAGCAGCGGCAAGGCTGAACATGCCAGAGAAGGCAAGGCCCAGGACTGCAATTAGACCCCCTCCTTGATAGGCCTGCTGCTCTGGACCGAAACTGGATGCTGATGCTGAGGCCACTGAACGGTGGCTAGCTGCTGGGGTGGGCATCCCTGGGTATTGGATGGGAGTAGGGAGGTGGGCAGGGGCAGAGGAAGTGGCAAAGAGTGTACCAGCCAGGTGGTTAGGGTGGTTTGCTATTGAAGGCGCGGGACCTGGGGAGGACTGCCAGCGTGCAGGTAGAGGGCGCAAGTGCGAGGCAGCTGCACTTTCATCACTGGGTACAGCCCATACTGCGCTGGCCTGACCCTGACTAGCTTCTCGTTCCAGCTGGTTGGACACTGCCTGCAGCTCCCTGGGGCGCCCCAGCTGCCTGGGCTGAGGGCTGGATGGCAGCAAGCTGGGCCGGCTGTCAGCCATTGGCTGGTGTGGTCAATAGATACAGTCTATAGAACACAAGCTATGCGCCCCACCACACCTGGAACCAACCTCCTCGCCCCTCACAGGGGCCCCTCTGCAGCAGTCGCGTCTTTCTCTTCTTCTGCCTGCTGCCAAGCTGAGTCAGCCACCCTGATTGGCCCGGCTCCAGTAGTGGTGATATTCAGGTGGGACTTCCCAGGTGGGCAAGCGCTGGAGGTGTGGGTGCCTGGGCACCAGCAGCTCATGAGTCAGGTGGCCATGTGGGCTGGTGCAGGTGGGGCGGGGGGTTGGAGTGGGTTATGTTGTTTAGCACCTGCTGCGTGACCTGCAGCTGCAGTAAAGGGGACTGAGAAGCTGGCTGGGGTCTCCTTGTCTGCGCGTGTGAAGTTTGGAGCTGCACCACAGCATGGCACAGTAGCAGGCAGTCAGTGAAACACACACCACGGCTACCATACCATAACAGTCAGCTCTCATCTCCTTGCAATCACATTTTGTCTGAACTAGCATTGTGTGGTGGAGTTCGCAATAACTGTGAATCCTTGTTTGTGTCACGCACCCCCTGTCACGCACCCCCTGCCCCACTGCACCCACTGTCACGCACCCCCTGCATCACGTTTGTGTCACGCACCCACTGTCATGCACCCCCTGCATCACGTTTAGCACATATTCCCCTGCTATTGGGCAGGGGCTGTGTTGTCTGTAGTACGAACTGAGTGTCTGTGACCTACAGCCGGTACCAATACCTAGTTTCCTACCCCTCCCCCCTTACGAGAGTCGGGCAATCAATGTTGGCATGAAGCACATGCTCTGATGTAAGCAACAGCTTCACCATTGCCTAGGCAACACATGCTACTGTGCTACAGGCTGCGGGCTTGGGCCTTGGGTGCTCGGTCTCTCAGCTTCTTGAAGCCCAAAGCTGGGTACTCCTTGCCCTTGGCAGAAAGCCTTGCTCTGTATTGCCACCTGCTATGCCAGCGTACCTACAAGAGCTGCCTGCCCCGACCTGACCTAGGCTTCACCAAGATGCAAGGCCACTGGGAAAAAGAGCATCGGCAGCAGTCAGTGGCATAAGAGCGTGTTTGGGGCCTTTGTAGCTGTCACCATCCCAGGCTGTAGCCCCTCCATGGCTCAGGCGCCAGTGTAGGCAACCATGAGTTACCACGCGGACAGAACCCGACCCTCAGCAGTCTACATCAATGACGCCTCCTCTGTTCTGACACACACTGCCTGCTGGATTGTGGAGGGAGGTGCGACTGTCATCTAACTGTTGCAAACCACATACCTTTCCAGGAAGGCGATGGCCAACAGCCTGCTGGTATGGGTGTCCACAGCCGGAGCTTCCTCACAACAGCGATGTTGTTCAGTGGCGGTGTGACTGGCACAAATCCTACATGCAGGTGGAAGGCAAAGGGGGCAGGTGTCAGCACAGATATACTTGGTTTGGATAGTTGCTCCAGTGGCGCACCGCTCACTGGTGCGCTGCCCAGTGTCTAAGGTAAGCTACACTCCGGGAAGAACCTGTGATCGATTGCGACTGGGTTTGCCCGCGACTGGGTTTGCGACTGGGGTTGCGAACTGGGTTTGCCCGCGACGTCACTGCTGACTTCTGTTCCCGGCCGGACGGCGCATAGGGTCATGATAGTGCATCGCCCGAAAACACTGGGACGCGCATACCCCAGTAGTCCGATGGCAATGAAGTGTGTTAGGGGCGGAAGTGGGCACTGTGTGGAGTGTGTCACCCCGGGTCATCGTCACCAGGGCCGGCAGATCAGGGTAGTGAGTAGCGTAGTAGCGCATTGAACGCATTGGTGTACAACTTCTGACCCATCCTACCATTTTGCTACTCCAAAATGCAGTAGGAGTTGTATTCGGCTCCAGGAGTCAGGCCAGCTGGTGTAAGCTGACCAAGGGCCAGGTGAAGCAGGCCAGTGGCCTGAACAATGACCGCTGCTCAGGCGTTCCCAACATGGGGTTGGTAATCTTCATGCAACTGCGGCCCATCTACTCCATCATTTCATGTAACGTTTGCTGCGTTTGCTGCAATGCGATATTGCGCGTTTAATGTTCGACTGGAATTGCCATCGGAGTCTTTCGATGCGGGCAGCCACATGTGACCCCGGATGTGTCCCAATCGCAGACCGTGGTTAGCTACACTGGTAAGCTACGTCCTTGGCTATCCGTTAGCGATGCACGACATGTTGGTGGCGCACACCACCGAAGTCCGGCAAACATGGCTGCGCGAGCTTCTTGATGGTGCAGGCCGCTTGGCGAGGATGTGAAGAAACTCGAAACTGTGTGTGGCAGCGCTGTATCGCTGTAATGGTGGGCGGCACAGTAGGGACTAGTCACCCCCTCCAGCTATGATCCGCTTTATGTTTTGGACCATTGCACAAACAGCCTGGCCTCACACAGATTTTTTATAGCATACTCACTAACGCGTCCGTGGTACTATGCAACTCAATCATTGGGTTTGTATGTGACAAGTTATACCGCTTACAAGGTACACATGCTGATGGCTACAGGTGCACGAGGAGCCGACCGAGCCCTCTCAGTCCCTAACCATGAAGAAGAAGAGATTAAGCAAGGCGCATAGTGCCCATGCCCTTGCCTTTGGGGGGCGTGATTTTAGCCACACGACTGTTGAGGAGGCGATGAAGATGACAGGAAAGCAGCCTCAATCATACCTCGAGGGTACCCAAGCTACAAAGCCACGTGTGCACCCACATCCGTGGGAAGGTCGCCGCAGCTGCGCCTCCCCAGCAGCAGCTGACACCTGCAGGCACCATCCCTGAGCTGGCTGTGCCTGCTGGTGCACCCCCTCAGCAGCAGCAACAGCTGGCAGCGGCAAGCACGTCACGGAAGCGTGAGGCACCTGCAGCTAACAAGTCGAGGGCAGCAAAGCAAGGTGAGACAACACCACGTACTGCACCTAGCACCTTGTTAAGCGTAGTAGAGCAGCCGGGAATGCACCAGCGCCAGCAGCAGCTCCAAATGCTAATAGTGGTATCCAGTCGTCACGACTGCCGTCGTCGCGTCCACATGCCAAAATCAAATCATGTTCCGACTGCTGCTGCGCGTTGCAGGTGCCACTCACAACAGTGTGGCGAAGCGTGCTAGTGTGGCGCGCCTCGCATGAGGCAAAATCGCATGAATTCAAATGTCGATCTTTGGGCAGGCACTGAGCACCGCTGAGAGCGAGATAGTTTTTGCTGCGTCGGCCATCTCGTAGCTTTGAGTCTCCTCTGTTTGAATCACTGTTTACATATATTATTGACTGAGTGGCTGCGGAGATACGGGCTTCCTATCACAGGGGGGTGTTTTTCAGGTAGTTGGGAACGCCTGACCGCTGCACCAACCAGCGGTGGCTGGCTACGATCCAGCCTCACCTCCAACACCTGGCAGAAGCCAGCTCAGCTGGCACTTCCCTGGAGTTCAACCTGAAGCACGTCACCGTCACCCTGGCCACCTGGGATGTGGTGTGGGAGGTGTACCTGGACCCCAAGTGGGCACGGCAGCGGCTGCGGCTGTATGGAGCCCGAGACCAGGCGCTGGAGCAGTTCTTCAAGAAGGTGAGGGCGGGTGTGAGGGCGGGTAGGGAACTGAGAGATGGTGGGTTGGGCATGAAGTGAAAGGGTGGTTGACTGTGCAATGCCTAACCTGGTGCCACCATGTCAGCCACCCTGTGTGCCTTGTGTGCATGGCTGCAGTTGGAGGGGGACATGGCGGAGGTGTCCATGGAGCGCCATGGGCATGCCAAGAAGCTGGTGGTGTTCTTTGGCGCAGCTGGCATTGGCACCCGGGGAGGATGGGGTGACGATGCGGTGTTGCGTGCCTGCTGCAAGGTGGTGTGCAGGCCCAGGGCGCAGAGCAGCTGCGGGGCATGGTGGTGCTTGTGGATGAGCACCGCACCACCCGGGTCAGATCAGCAGTGAATGGTCAGCAGCCCTGTGAGGAGGAACTGGACCATGAGCAGCCTACCAAGCATGCAGGCTGGAAGCCCCCAGCAAGGCAGGTGGACTATTGCGCCCAGCCTGGAGCCAGCAGCGTGACCAGCCAGTGCGGGGCCTGATGTGGTTCCTGGTAGTGGCTCCCCGCAAGCCCCCACAGCCCCCAGGCAGCAGCCAGGCAGCTACACAGCCAGCAGCCCCAGAGCCAGGGCCAGGGCCCAGCACTCCCCTGCCAGCCAAGCGCAGCAAGCGCACCAAGGCTGAGCCAGAGGCAGCTGAGCCCACCAAGGGCAAAGGCAAGGGCAAGGCTGCCAAAGCCAAGCTGACACCACAGCCAGGCAGGTGGCTGGACCGGGACTGCAATGCAGCGCTGAACATGCAGCGCATTGGGGAGAGCAGGTGGCGGTCGCTGGAGCTGTGCTGGTGGTCAGACCAGGCGAAGCTGCCAGCCAAGGGCAAGGAGTGCCCTGGCCTGGGCTACAAGCGATTGCGAGACCAACCACCCAAGGCCCAGCAGCAGCAGCAGCAGCCTGCTGTGGCACAGTAGTGTGTGCCCCCTTCTTGAGTTGCCATCAGCTTACATTAGTGCATGTTTGTCATGCCAATTCTAAACTCTCAGGGGTCGGGCAATAGTGTAGGTGGTAGGCACTCGAGCCATGTCGCTGTGCATGGGGTTTACACCACACAGCCGCAGAATGCCATTTGGGTAGTCCTACTATTGACCAACAGTGGTCCCTAGTGGTCCGACTCATTCGGAGGCCCTACCAAGGGACGAGGGGGCTACACAGGGCTGCAGAGCACAGGCCGGGCAATGCATGGCCGGGCCCGCAAGCAGCAGCAGCAGCTGTTGAGGTTAAAGCAAACATTTATATCATAAAGCTATCCCTCTTGAATTGTAGGCCATTGGGCGGGGCTGGAACATGCCACCACGGATGGGGCTTGTAGCTGTGGTAGTAGTAGAGGGAGATTACCCACAGATTGACACCCGGCAGAGTATCTGGTGGAGCCTTGGTTTGGTGAACATATAGTACCTGTAACAAGCAGACCCCTGGAGAAGTTGCGAAGACATTGCTGGGTTAAAAATGCACAAAAGCATAACATGAAGTAATGTGCAGGCAAGTCCCATGAAGGCAATGCCATTACTGCCTCGACTTCTTAATGTTTGCTGCAATCCTAGGGTTTCTGCTGTAGCACCCAGGGGTGGTGTGTTGTCTGTGTGTAGAACCTCCCACATACATGCCATGGTCGCCTACCACCTACACTATTGCCTGACCTCTGTGACAGGGCTGTAGCCTACAGTTGGTGTGACATGCATACACTGATGAAAGCTGATGACCACCCACCAACATCACTTGAGCACCCAACCAGCACCCAGCAAGCCTGGCTGCCCCTGTATGACCATGCATCCCCAATGCTGGCTTAACAGTCCTGGTGGTGAGCCATCCAGTGGTCAGCCAGGCCATGTGGGGTGTTGTCAACCCCGACTGTGGTCACCGCCACCGCCCCCACTCATGCTGTAGGGTAGCCACCAGGGTAGCCACCACTACGAAAAGCTGGGCATTGCCGGGATTTATCCAGTTGTCATCTGGAGAACATCTCCACAAAGCCTGCTATCTCCACCTGGCCTGCCGCATTCTTACGGAGCAGGTCTGTCAGTGTGGTGAGCTCCTTGTCAGCCAGCACCACCCCCAGGGAGGCACACCCAGCCAACAGCTCCTGCTTGCCTAGGTAGCCTGTGTGGCCCGTGTCAAACGCATCCAACACCTGGACCATGGGCAAGAAGCATGCTGAAATACAAGCACTTGGTTTTGGGCCACATGACAAAGCACATTGTTGGCAAGCGACATTGGTGACAGGGACAGGGAGGTAAGCTAAGCTCAAGCCCTTTCACACCCTGCTACATGAAGACCACTTCTGATGGGCCTGCTTGGCCCCAGCCAACCCTTCAGCCAACCTACCTGCTTCAGCGCTCCAATCACAGGTGCCACCTTCCCGTGCATGCTGGCCAGCAGGGTGTTGGTGCGGGCCATGTCCGCCGCATTCTGACTAGTGTCCACAAACCTGCAAGTTCAGCGCATGGATGCAGTAACAAGATCCAACAGCCGTACACATGCTTTGCAGCAGCCAAAGAGAGGGAGCCACTCTGGCATGGCGATTGATGTGGTGCTGTCACCCACCCAAGGTAGTAGGACAAGGAATCTGGGCTCATCAGGTGCTTGACAAGGTCCATATAGTTCAGGTAGCCAGTGCCCTCTGGGTCATACACATAGTAGAGGGCTAGCAGTGAGTCGTCATCAAGCTGCATGCCAAAGGACTCGCACATCTGCACAAGTAGGCAGCAGCACCTGGCCTGTTTCTCACTACCTGTTGTGGTAATCATGCATAGGCTCCCTTAGTGCTGTGGGTGATGCGGGGAAGCCTAGTGCATGCAGAACAGAACCCCTGACTGCACCTGCCGTAGGTCTTCGAAGTGGACTAGCCCGCTCTTGCTAGTATCATGCGCAAGGAACAACTTGCGCAAGCGAAAGGCGTTGTCGTTAGAGTTCCCACACTTCGCGTCCATGCGGTCTCGCATGGTGCTGATCATCTTCTCTAACCGCTTGCTGCAAGCCAGGCAGGTGTATAGAGAAGATGAAGCAGCATGCTGGATTACTGCATAAGACGACACGATATGAGGTAAAGTGAGCTAGGCATGTGTCTGTGCGTGTTGCCAGAGGTGTGTGCATGCATGCATGCATGTTCTGCTGCTCACACTCACTCGCCCACTCTGTTGAAGCTGCTGCGGTAGATGTCCTTGAGGCTGGCAGTTGTTTTAGACAGGTCCTCATTCCGGTTGGGGCTGCGGAGCCGGCTTGTGTCTGCGAAAGGGGCTGTGAAGTCTGCTCCATAGCTGGTTTGGAAAGGGTCTACACGCTGGTCACCCAGAGGGATGTTGCTGACTGGAGGCTTGGCTGACGGCAGCTTGGCCTCAGTCAAGAGCCGGGGCCAAAGGTTGTCTGGCTGCGGTTTGCGAAAGTTTTCTGGGTAGTTGCAGGGGTCCTTCTCGAGGGTGGCATGTGTGTCCTGCAGGCAAGGACCCATTCAAACTGTGTCGTACCTTGACAGTGTATACAGCCGTCAGTACGGCCCATAGCACAGCGCATAGGCTAAAGCAATGACACTGCTAGCCACACTGAGGCTATCATCCTGCACTTTGTCACCATGCGTTGTAGTCTGAGTGGGACCCTAGTTTGGGCCCCAACCCTGAAGAGGGGGGTAGGAAGGTTGGTATTTGTGCGAACTAAGCATCTGGATTACAGATGGCGTAGCCCCGGTTTGTGTGTGGCTGAGTTCGCTGAGTATATGGCTAAGCTCACACAGCCTATCAAAGGCATAGGCCAAGGCAAGGTTGCGAATGCCAAACCAGTCCTGCAGCCAGGCAGTTGAGTGGACAGGGACTGCAATGCATCGCACTGGGGAGAGCAAGTGGTGCCCACTGGAGCTGTGCTTGTGGCCAGACCAGCTGAAGCTACGTTACTAGGGCATGGAGCAAGCGACTGCAAGCGGCTGCGAGACAGAGCACCCATAGCCTAACAGCAGCAGGAGCCTGTTGTGGCATCATAGTGTGTGGCATATTCCAGCCGTATCAGCTTACACTCATGCAGGTTGGCATGCCAAACTGGCTGATCGCCCCCTAAGGGGTCAGGTGTTAATGCACGGGTTTGGCTTTCGCAGGTTCAGAGACACTGTGGATTGTGAGGCTAGAGCTGTGTCGCAGTTCCCTGCCATGATGCAACCTGACATTGGAAGCCAGCACATTGTGAGTCACAATGCATTGCTAATGAACTGTGACACCCTAGTCTAAGACTGCTAATATGAAATGGTGGCATGCGAATCTTGCCGAGTGATAAGGGACCCTGCCAGCCCTGTCAGAAGGGTCAGTAGTGCAGTAGTGCACGCCACTCAGACAAACACCATCCCTAGGGTTGTTAAGAAAGGTGCTGACCTTGAATGGCAGCTGGTCACGAGTGTGGAGGAAGGATGTCTGCTCTGGGTCCTTCACTTCCAGTTGTGCCATGATGGGAGTCTTCTTGTACGTCTCGCCAAGACCGTGAATGTAGCCGGTGTACTGCATGGAATGACAGAATGGTGGGAATGGAGAGCAGGCTGTGATGCAAGCCATGGTTTACTTGCACGGCCATCTAGCATGCGAACTCTGCAATGGGGAGTGCGATGTTAGCTACACAGTGTTGTGTGTTACATAGGCATGGCGAACGCTATGTTCCGCATCTCCTCAGCAACCTAAACAGCCACGCACGCCACGGACTAGCTACCACAAGCAAGCAGCAGCAAGAGTCTAGAACGCAATCTGTTGATAGTCGCAGAGCGTTGAGCTTCCCTGTGACAACGAAGAGGCTGCAGCAGGCCTCTCTAGCTTACCCCTGGAATCTTCCATCTCTCATCCGAAAACGGAAGCTCTTTCGTGCCTTTGCTAGTTTGCGTGTTTGACATGTTGCGGCGATGCCAGCAGGTGTGTGAAGCTGAAGCCTGGAGTATTGCGGTAATGACGCCGAGTGCTGCGTCTGATGGGTTTGTGCTACAGGCGCGGCCCGCGGACATGTGTGTTTTGCATGGCAATGGAAAACCGATAGCCCTATGCGGGAGTGTTCGCTTGTAATAGCGTGTGTCGTACGCATTGTCAAAGCATCTGACTCTATGTAACCTCGCTTATGTTCCCTGGGTCGTCTAAATGCCTGGGTATCGAGACATAAATGGTCGACACACAATTGAGAACACAATCACAGTCATAGGGGCAACGAATATATGTACAGCACATTATTCCCCTGCTAATGGGCAGGGGCTGTGTCTGTAGTACGAACTGAGTGTCTGTGACCTACACCCAGTCACAGACCTACAGCCGGTACCAGTACCTAGTTTCCTACCCCTCCCCCCTGACGAGAGTAGGGCAATCGATGTTGGCATGAAACACATGATGTGATGTAAACAACAGCTCAAGCATTGCTTAGGGCACACATGCTACTGTGCTACAGGCTGCTGGGCTTGGGCCTTGGGTGCTCGGTCTCGCAGCTTCATGAAGCCCAATACTGGGTACTCCTTGCCTTGGGCAGGAAGCCTTGCTCGGTGTGGCCACCTGCACAGCTCCAGTAGGCGCCACTTGCTCTCCCCTGCCCGCTGGAGATTGAGGGCTGCGTTGCAGTCCCTGTCCACCCATTTGCCTAGGTCCCCAGGGGTGGCCTGGTGCAGCTGTGGGCACCACATGAGCCCCCGCACTGGCGCCTCAAACCGCTGGCTCCAGGCTGACCACAACAAGCGGTTCTGCACCTGACCTGGCAGGAGCTTCCAGCCTTCAATCCTGGTGGGCTTGCTGCGGTCCAGCTCCTCCTCACAGGGCTGGGGGCTGTTCATAGCTGAGCTGACCCTGCTGGTGCGGAACTCATCCACTGTCACCACCTTGCCTGGCACCCTGTCTGTTGGCCTGCCGCTGTTGGCCCTCTCCAGCACCTTGCGACAGGCCTGCAGCACAGCCTTGGCCCCACACCCACCCCGCGTGCCAATGCCGGCATGCATGCACTGATGAAAACTGATGCCAGCTAGGTAGGGGGCACACGACTGGGCACAGGTAGGGGGCATATATACAGCATCTACTGGCAAAACACTCGCTGTCTTAGCTGCTTGATGTCTCGTGGTCTTGAGCAGAGGGCTTTGCATATCCCAGCTCGTGTCTCCTTCAACACCTGCATCCATGCCGTCCAAGGCGGCACACAGCGTGTACTGTGGTGAGTCCCTACCGGGCACTTCTCACTCCAGGAACCTCAGAGCAACCCTTTGCCGGGCAACCCTTCTTGCCAGGCAACCCTTCTTGCCCTCCGTTTACAAATGTTGATTTCATGTCCTTCCTACAGGCACAACTGCATACTCACGCACCAACCTGGTTGAACTGCATGTAGGAGGCTCCCATTGCCAGCCATTGGCCATCCAGCAACTCAAATGCCACGACGTACACCTGAGCACCATGTACACTCAGACAGCCTTCCTGACCCATGACCCACCATACAGGCCTCACATTCTCCCGTGCTGCAACTGTCAAAACCATGCGCTGCACGCCTGCTTTTTTTGTTGCGTGTGTGTTGCTGTGAGGGTTATCAACTCCAGAGTAGCTGGATGCTGTTACCAGTACACCTGTTGCCTGACTAGGCACCCAAGCCCACCTCTTCAAACGCATCCTCATCCTGTCCCAGCAGCTGCAGGAGTGCCCGGGCAGCAGCGCTGTGTGGGGCGGCCTCTAGGTCGGGCAGCAGCCTGCGCAAGGCACAGCAGCTTGCAAAAGGTGAGAGTGCAGGTGGCACCTAGTACCCTCCAGCATGCATCCCCACTTGCCAGCCACTATGGTCCTTCCTGGGCAATGGGGCCCGCTGGGTTACAGTGCTCCCCCACGCCCATCAATCACTCGCACAGCATGCAGCAACATGCAACCGCATGCCAGCATGCTAAACAATGGGGATGAGGCAGAGCAGGAGACACTGCATGCAGGGGGTAAGGTGGGCATAGTGGTGAGGTAGGGAGCAAATACCCCAACGTAGCAGATATGATGTGCACATGGCCCCCTGCTCCCTCCCCCTCACTCCCTCCGCCCCTCCATTCTGCAGCAACCGCCCTCACCCACCTGCTGCGTGGCCCTTGAGCTTGCTGCAGCTCCAGCAGATCAGCCAGGACGTAGGACAGGTTGAGGCCAGCCACGGCAAAAGGGTACTCCCACTCGGCCCTGCTGCCCGCGCGCTTGTGCAGCAGGGCATCAAACACACGAGGGTGGCGGCGGCCCAGGTACAGCAGGCAGTGCAGGCCCAGGAAGCCAGCACCACGGAAGTCTGTGCCAGGGTCCTCACCCTGCAGCCAGAAGCTGCTGCCTGTCTAGCACTGCTGCCCGCCTGCCCACTGCTGCCACCAAATCCTGCCACTCAAGCTGGCATACAGGGAAGCCTGCCAGTGATGCTCCACACCACCCTCCACCACCAGGTATAGCACACACAACAATCAACACACAACAATAGCCCAGTCGCCCTCCCTCCACAACATTGAACTCTGGCAACTAGCCACCTGACCTCTGCCACCCTCACACCCTGTCTCACAACATATTCTCCTGCCCCTCACGGCCCTCCCGTTTGGAAGCCATGGCCATGTGGCCTCCCTGCCTCCTGCTACGCACCTGCCAACACCTCGTCCCTCATTAGAGACTACTACAAGGGAACAGCTGCATGGAACACCTGACCCCCCCCCACCCCCTGAAAAGCACTGTGTAGTCTTTCCCAACGTCTGTGTACGCACCTGCCAGCCCATGTCCTTCCACATGGCCGACCTCACTCCCTGGTAGGGGTGTGAGGGGAAGGCTAGCTCCCACAGCTCCTGCAATGCTTGCTGGTGTGCTGGGTCGCTGACGCTGTACATCTCTGCAGCCGCCACCCTCAGCGCCTTCAATCGGTCCGCCTGGGGCAGTGGAGGGGGGCTTTGGGGAGGGGAGGAGCGACTATGTAGAGGGGTGGCCTGATAGGGTGGGTAGGTTGCATGTGTCAGGTGGCGTGACTTACCTGATGCTGGTGAGTTTATAGGGGACTACACACCATCGACCATACATCGACTATACATGCTATACTGTACACCCCACACGCATTTCTCTGCACATATTCCCCTGCTAATGGGCAGGGGCTGTGTTATCTGTAGTACGAACTGAGGGTCTGTGACCTACAGCCCGTCATAGACCTACAGCCGGTACCAATACCTAATTTTCTACCCCAACCCCCTTACGAGAGCCGGGCAGTCGATGTTGGCATGGAACACATGCTGTGATGTAAGCAACAGCTCAAGCATTGCCTAGGGCAAACATGCTACTGTGCTGCACTCTTCTCAGCAACGGCTACAGACTGTGTCTCTAGGCACCGATCCCGACTCTGTAGGTTTGCCCAATGGGCAAGTGGGAACAAGCCGGCATGGTGGTGTATTGAGAGAACTTCAGCTGAATCCTGGGGTTTGGATACAGGCAAGGGCGGGGTATGCAGCTGCAACTGTCACCGGGCACAAAGGGAGCAGCTAGGGAACACCAGGGAGGGGGTGGGCTGCACCAGTGCCCCTTGCGGCTCAGCAATGCCGGCACCAAGGGCCACTTACCTGCGTGGGTGTCAGGGCAGGCTGGCCAGGGATCCAGGCATGCAGGCCACTCCAGCACCTCAACCACCAGCCTGCACCAGTGTGCACCGGATTTGCAATGCTGTCTAATGCATCTAAATCCAAGCATCGCATGAACTGAATGGCTTCAAGCCATATCAATGTATGTGTATGATGTGTGATGTCACACATGTACATGCGAGAGAATCCCCCATAGACCCATCACTGGTCTGAGCCGCTGGCTACCCTGCCTCGTGGCAGCTGCATGACACCATATCTGCCACTAGCTCACTCAGAAGACGCAAGAGGAAGGCTTGCAAGTTGAATGCGTTGCCAAGCGGGACCAATGCTGTCTGCCTCGACGGAACCGGCGCGGAGCGCGCATCCTGCTCCAGCAGTGGTGTCTCCATGCTGGGGTCTGCATGAACACATCAAATCCAGTGGGTCGCTGCGCACGGATTGCGGACGTACGATCATCAAGACCCACCTGCGTTGACCACAGCCGGTCGTCGTCGCATCACTTTGTAGCGTGTCACCTTACTTCAGTGTGGCCGCAGGTGTGGCCGGTGGTCATGCCTGCCCGCCATGTCAAGATCGCATGCTTTTGGCAGCAAGGGCACTGAGAGTTGTCCAGGCCTCTATTGCTTCAAGCTGGTGGGAAGCCCAGTTCTCCTAGGAGGGAGCGTGTTACCTCCTAGGGGTGAGCTTTGTGGGCATCACGGGTACACCCGATTACCCACAGGTAGGGAGCGTCCGGACCCGTGTAACGTTACATGTTACATTGTTATGTTATGTTGCATGTTACATCCCGTATACGTACACGTGCCGGTCATGTTACATAGCCTTCTTAGCTGCTCGGCTACAGTGAGCTTGTACACCCCGCCGCACTGGTCGCAACTGCTCCCGCACCAGAAAACATTTTTGGGGTCGCGGGCCGCGGGCTGCAGCTCGGCAAGCCGCAGTCGTAGTTCTAGCAGCTGCTGATGGCTGCTGCGAATGTTCCCAAGCAGCAGGTCTACAACAGTGTCACATTGATGTTGTAGATGATGTTGTAGATGTTGTACTTCAGCAAGTTCGCAAATGACTGGCTCTTTCGTTTAGCGACGGCATTGTGGTGTGCCAGTGCGGCTGAGCTCGGCGTCGCTAACATGAGCCAGCTGGCTGCCAAATGCAAGCTTGACGGTGCACCCAGCATCTCCAAAAAGCGCAGCCCCGAGCCAAGTTTTGGCCCACTGCCGCGAGAGGACCGGGGTGAAGCAATGCCTGCAGGCATTCAGCGGGCTGTCAGGCGCAGGATCGGACTTTTTCTCGTCACGCAGCAACTTCTGACTTCTACTTCTACTTCTACTTCTACTTCTAATTCCACTTCTACTTCTACTTCTACTTCTGACTTCTACACGCAACAACTTCTGGCTTTTGCACAACCTTGATATGCATGTCCCGGTGCCGGGACGTGTGCGATTGGCGTAGCACCGTGCGGCATGCGATGAACGCTTAGTCTGCTATACGCCCGTGATGCCAGGAACCCCGTAATCGTTAGCATGTAACACCCCGCGTAACATCCCGTGTAACACCCGTATAACTTCAATTTACCCGGATCTAAACGGTTTCTGCCCACATTTTAAAAGGCTGTAACAAGGGCAACCGACGGCTAATTATGTCCCAACCGTCAATTATAGCTAAACCAGCCAACAAGCCAACCGCTAAGTCGCAACCACTACACATGGCAACACACAATCTAATCCTCATATCACGCACTTTGCACTCATGCTCATGCAATTCATAGGCCCATGCGCTTCATTTCTTCGTGATGCACTTCATCACATGCATTTGCAAGCACTCCATGCAGCACTCCATCCATGCATGCAGCACTCCAGCACTCCATGCACTCCATAGCAAAACTAACTTGCATGCGCTTCACCCCATAGAAGAGGGAGCCCCGCCTGATACACGGCACAATGAACATTATTTGCAACACATTATGACAGACAGATGACTAAGCCGTAGGCAAGACGTGAATAGTGCCATGCCATGCATGACGCCGCTCTCCATCATGCGTGGTATTCCAAAGGCTAATAAGGGACAACAACGTTGTCTAAGAGAGAATGGCAGGACTAGGAGGTGGTGAAGGTGGAGGTAGCCAGAGCTGGGGCAGTGGGCAGGCTGGGATCATCACGAGCACCACCTGTGTGATGTGCGCCCCATTCAATCCGCCAGCAACAACACTTGGTAGTGGTGGCACAAATGCCACCACAAAAACAACCCCACGTCGATAGCCGCAACAATGGACATGATGACGTTAGCTCCTGCAAACAAGGACATCAAATAGGGTGTTGGCAGCCATCATGCACAATGTAAGACTATACACCACCGGAATCTGCCCACCCTCCCCAAGGGGCACACATAATACATTGTAGGAGTCTGCTCACTGACCTGTCTGAGCTTGAGGTTCGGTTTGACTTGCTGATATGCCAAAAGCATTAGCGATAGCATGTTAAGAAAGCAGTCCACAACCAAGCAGTTCTGCAAGAGAGGAAACAACATGATGTGACAAACATGAATGCACACAAATACAATTGCACAGGCACATGTAGCTGCCCTGATTACTGCTGCTCAATTGTGGCCCTCAATTGTGGCCCTGGCAGCTGCGGCAATGGCAATAGCACGGCTGCCCTAGCGACCAAAAAGATGGTCATTGCGCCTACACGGCTGAGGAAACACCTACGTTTACAGTTACGATGACAACGTTGGGACGATGAGGTGGCGGCACTTGCAGTGGCGGCGGAGGCGGCTGCCCGTACAGAGACATGTTATCCACATCGTGACCTCCGCAAAAGCGCTTCGTTGTGACCTCCACTAGGGCGCTGGATGGCTTGCGGGTGTCCCTACGAGCACATCGGATGGGTACTTGCCGATGGCGATTTCTGTGATACCATACTAGTGCGTGGTAAGCCGCACCATCTCGGCAATAGGGAAGTTCGAGCTTACCGATGTCAGGTCGTGCCACCCGTTGCCTCCGTCATTGTCGCCGCCGTTCCATTCTGCAAAAGAACGCCACTAGTGCCACGTCCATTGCGCGAGCCAAAACAATGAATGACCTCCACCAACAATAAACAAAGAATTGCCGCAAATGTTACACTAAAGACAATGACCAGCTCGGCTCCGCCGAGCTCAGAATCGATTTATCGCCTCTGTAAATTGAAGTTATACAAGTTAACTGCAACGCCTCACCTTTTCCGGGTTTGTAAACGACCTCGGCCTCGCAGTTCCTCGTGAACGCTCTCGACCTCCGCCAGGGGCCTCCGGCCCCTGGCGTCGGTCTCGAGCGTTCACTCGGAACTGCTTCGGCCTCGGTCGTTTACAAACCCGGAAAAGGTTCGGTGTTGCAGTTATCCTCATCATAACCCGCAGATGTAACAGTTACATGTACGTACATGTACGTACATGAGACGCTCCCTACCCACAGGTCAACACCTCGACATGTCTTGCATGGATGTCTCGACATGAGTGTGTGGTGATGCTGACTATGGCACGCGGTTCGGAACTGTCAAGAAGAGAGGAAATAGGCAAGAAGAGAGGAACTGGTTGTATATATTTGTATTTTGTTTTCACTGACAAAAGCCTTGCGCCTTCTCCCACCCACTGCTGGGCAATGTTAACTGTGCAAGGCTTACATTGACTGATGAGAGTAGTCCCGGCAGAGAAGTCCCGGGAGAGAAAGCAGCGATGTTTTCTGAAAACTGCCATATTACTTCTTCATTTCGGCGTCTCCGCCCGTTGATCACGCCGGAGCTCTATCCTTACCCCCTGCGATTAGATTGATGAGCGATGGCACTTTTTTTTGCCTTCTCAAACGGTGCGTACGAGCGCGCAGCTCACAACCCCTTCATCTCCAGCTCGCTCTTTCGCGCAGTAAAGCCGTTACTCGCGTCGTTCCAAGTAGGCAAAACCTTGTTCGCAAGGGTTTCCTATCGCGATTGCTGATCGCGATGCAGACCCTCGCTGCTGACTTCGCTGCCGCTGGCACGCACCAGGTCGCAACGGGAAGTGGAGCAGGTTATCGAGCCCCTGTACAAACGGTTGGTGGCAGAGCTGCTCCACTTATATATCGGGACAGCTGCATCCCTGCCACGCACACTTCCTATGCAGGTACTCTGCCGAGGTGGAAGAGTGCCTCGGCAGCCCTGTCGCAGGCAGCAGTCCCGAGCTCCCCTCTTCTCTCTCTTCGTTGCAAACCCACAGCACACAGCGCTTTGTGTGGCCTACTGGAGGCCTGGCAGTGAAGCCCAGCCTGCTATGTGACACTGACACCTCAGCTCTACACAATTCTCCTCTAGTGGGGCATGACGAACCTCACCAGCGGGTGGTGGTTTTCTTTGGACACCTGGACAACCTGTCAGGACACCCATACAGCCCACGACAAAGTCAGTCACCTGGGTGTGCGCCAGAGTACTCCCCTGGCTCCATGCACCATGTACTGGAGCGAGGCTCAGCAGCAGCAGCAGCAGCAGCAGCAACAGCAGCAGCAGCAACAGCAGCAGCTATTGCCTGCGGCCCTGGCTCTGCCACCACCGCCGCCTTGCTGCGTCTATACGATGCCATGGAGCCGGGCCAGGAGCTGCTGCTGCTCAGCGAGTTGCAGGGCTCCTATGCTTTTGTGGTGTTTGACGGTGAGCTGGTGTGATGGCGGTGCCAGGTACACTGGGATTGACTACAGTCACAGGTAGCCACCCACCAGCCAGCAGCTGTTGGGGTGAGCCAATTCAGGCAATGAGAGTGAGACTCAGGCTTAAATGGACTGTGGCTGTGAGAGTGTGACAGCATGGGCATGAGTCATAATTTGTCCGATGATGATGCAGCCGATGCCCTGGGGGCTGCGTGGCACAGAGAGCCGTAACCTTGCCCACACCATCACCCTCTCCCTCTTGCTCACCCACCTCAAACTTTTTAAACACGGGGTGTGGGTGTGACCGTTATGGAGCTGGCCGCCCGAGCTGCTGCCACGGACATGGTTGCAGGTCAGGGCAGCTGTACCGTGGCTGCACATCACACCAGACCCCCAGCAGTCATTCAGCACATGCACCTGACGTGACCTGCCACCAACCCTCACGTAACCTGTGATGACTCATGGGGCATGCCTGCCCTGAAGCATGAGCGATGAAGCAGCCTGATGCTGCAGCGGAGTGCACGCTGAAGTGCTCAAGTGCATGCCTGCTGCTGACGCTGGCCCTAACCCTGTTACTGTTGCAGGCGCCCGCAAGCAAGTGCTGGCTGCCAGAGACCCTACTGGTGAGTCACTCAAGGGTGTCAGCTGAGGGGCAGCAGCTGAGGCAGGTGGGAAGGGCATACGGCCGCCCTACCTTCCTCCCTCAATGCTTCCACAGTCACACGGGAGGTAGTCATCACCACACTGCTTCCAGCCAGCTGCAACCCGCCCTTGTGCCAGCCGCCCACTGCACATCATACCACATCACATTAACCGTCAACCTCCTCTCCAGATGCAGCCCAGCCTACCCAGCCCACCCTGCCTGCCCTGGATGAGCTTGTGGTGGCCCTGCAGGCAGCAAGCAGCTGTTTTTTGCCCGAGGTAAGGACGAAGGCTTGATGTTCACCAACGACTTGGAGGACCTGCCAGAGGACTGCCGGCATGAAAACTGGCAGGAGCTGCCGCCTGGGCACTACATCGCCGGCAAGGAGCCTAGCCTCAAACAGGTAACATAGGTGGTCACCTGACAAGCCTAGGGGCAGGGGGCAGGGTATTTGCCTGCTGCAGGGGCTGCGGCAGTAGCTGTTTGTCCAACCATGCATCAGCACCAGCACCCACACAGAAGCAGAAGAAGCACCACGACACCAAGGGCAGGTCACTTCCAACATCATCATCAGGATCACCATCATTATATTGTGTGCCAATTAAAAACATGGCGGGAGCAGCACATTATTCCCCTGCTAATGGGCAGGGGCTGTGTTATCTGTAACCCGAGTCTGTGACCTAGTCTACAGCTGGTACCAATACATAATTTCCTACCCCAACCCCCTTACGAGAGTTGGGCAATCGATGTTGGCATTGAACACATGCTCTGATGTAAACAACAGCTCAAGCATTGCCTAGGGCACACATGCTACTGTGCTACAGGCTGCTGGGCTTGGACCTTGGGTGCTCGGTCTTGCAGCTTCTTTAAACCCATTGCTGGGTACTCCCTGCCCTTGGCAGGAAGCCTTGCTCGGTGTTGCCACCTGCACAGCTCCAGTGGGCGCCACTTGCTCTCCCCTGCCCGCTGGAGGTTGATGGCTGCGTTGCAGTCCCTGTCCACCCATTTGCCTAGGTCCCCAGGGGTGGCCTGGTGCAGCTGTGGGCACCACATGAGCCCCCGCACTGGCGCCTCGGACCGCTGGCTCCAGGCTGACCGCAACAAGCGGTTCTGCACCTGACCTGGCAGGAGCTTCCAGCATTCAATCCTGGTGGGCTTACTGCGGTCCAGCTCCTCCACACAGGGCTCGGGGCTGTCCATAGCTGAGCTGACCCTGCTGGTGCGTAACTCATCCACTGTCACCACCTTGCCCGGCACCCTGTCTGTTGGCCTGCCGCTGTTGGCCCTCTCCACCACCTTGCGGCAGGCCTGCAACACAGCCTTGGCCCCCCACTGATAAATCCCTTCAGGTAGCACTTGACGAACTGGATCCTCGAGTTGGCCTGCTCCTTCAGCCTATCCTTCAGCGCCTTCCCTTGTGGCGAGACGGGGCCTACCCAGCTCAGGCCCTTGGGCTTGGGCACCTTGGGTTTGGCTGTTTGGGCTCATTCGCACCCTTGCGCTTTTTGCCCTTCATCGCGCTTTGTAGTGGACGGCACTTCGCGACTACACACACAACTCGCGACTGTCCCCCCTCTCACGACTCTCACTCAACTCAGTGGCAGCATGCAATGGAACAGTGAAATGGAATGGAATGATGGAAGTGAAATGGAATGGCGTGATCAGCACAGTGTAGTGCTCAGACTCAGTGCCATCAGCACAAGCACAGGCAAGTCACCATAACATACACAGATAAGCACCTAAGTCGGGACACCCCGTTTCTCGTGTTCTCTTTATTCTTTACCGAAAGCGTTCTTAGGTGGCTACTAGGGTGGTTGTCGGGCCGCGTCATGGTTGCGCGTTGTGGGAGGAGAGATCTCAACACTGCCGGGACCGCCGGTTTTAACCCCATCCAGAGTTAAGGCCCGGCCGCGACTACCAGGAGCGTTTCAGGAAACTTCCTCAACGCTCCTAGACACCTTGGTGAGTAACAAAGATGGTGCAGTCGGTGCGTTGTGTCAACTGTGCGGCTGTCCGGCGGTAGCGCTTGCCATGTTGGGCGGAAGTTTTCGCAGGCAACAAAGATTGGCTTTTCTATTTGCAGAGCTCAGGCCCCGGCCCTTGCTCAGATGTTCACCGCTTCTGCCACACGCGCTAGGAGGTCTAGCAAAGCTTCCATCGGGGCACGCCACAGGGCTAGCATGCTTGCAACCGCCGCTCAGGCCCTCTTCAAGTACAAGAGGGGGGCTGCGCGCCCTTCTGTGCGTGCTGTGGCAAAACATCATGGCGTCCCCCGCTCCACCCTCAACGAATTCATCAACATGGGGGGTAGGGTTGCTACAAGGGGGAGACCGACAGCTTTGACTGAGGCAGAGGAGATGCAGCTGGTCAGCATTGTCAAGGGGGCCCAAGCGCAGAGTAGGGGGGTGACCAGAATAGACCTCCTTGAAGCAGTGCAGTGGGCCTGTGAGGTCCGTGGTCCGTGGGGGGTGACCATACTGGACCTCCTTGAAGCAGTGCGGTGGGCCTGCGAGGTCCGTTTGAGCAAGGGCCTGCCATACTTCGTCCCTTATGCAAGCCGGAGCAGCAAATGAAGCCATTGAATTAAACTAGATTAATTAGTATGAATTAATATTAGATAAAACCATACTAAACGAAGCCATTAAAGCATGCGTTTGCCAAGACGAGCCTTTACCCCCGCAACAAGGAGCAGCTGCTGGCAGCTGCTAAAGCCTCCATCCAAGCTGGCAAGAGCATGGCGACTCTAGCACCATGGAAGCGCCTAAATGTGACCAACGATATGATGGATGCAGCTTTTAGTTGCTCAATGGAGGAGCAACCTCCGTTGTATTTCCGGGCAGTTGACCAGTTTTACAACAGGCAGGAGCTGGGAGAGCAGCTTTCCATGAGGGCAGCTCAGTATGGCAGAGGGGCTTGCGTGGAGAGGGGGGTGCACATCGTGATGCTTCAACTTTCGACTCACAACACAGCTTTTCTGTGGTTTTTTGGTGCCATCCGGTGCTTGGACCTATAGTGACACACTGCCGAAAATGGTAGGACCAAGTTTCTCCTGAACAATGTTTATACTTGAGTGCACTCAGTTTGAAAAATCGGTTTTAGGGGGGGTATCCCACTGGCCAAGTCATAAGTCTCCAGTCCTTGAGAGTTTAAAGCCGGGGGCATCGGCAGCTAGAGGACTTCTAGATCTCTCCAAGGCATTCGTGTCATCCAAGCAAGTGATGAGTTATGCCACCCCCGTTGTCAATCTTTCTTAACTTAGGTGTTTATCTGTGTAACCAGGGCATATAGTCCTCCAGCTCAAGGGAAAGGAGTGCTGCGCCTGGGAGGCAGTCCCTCCCCCCTCCCCCCTCCCCCCTCCCCCCTCCCCCCTCCCCCCTCCCCCCCTCCCCCCTCCCCCCTCCCCCCTCCCCCCTCCCCCCCTCCCCCCTCCCCCCTCCCCCCTCCCCCCTCCCCCCTCCCCCCTCCCCCCCTCCCCCCTCCCCCCGCCCCCCGCCCCCCGCCCCCCGCCCCCCGCCCCCCCGCCCCCCGCCCCCCGCCCCCCGCCCCCCGCCCCCCGCCCCCCGCCCCCCGCCCCCCGCCCCCCGCCCCCCGCCCCCCCGCCCCCCGCCCCCCGCCCCCCGCCCCCCGCCCCCGCCCCCGCCCCCGCCCGCCTCCATTTGTGCATCTGCCTCTGTTTGTGCATCTTGAGCTGCATTGCAACATATCTCCTTGCCTGACCTGCCTTGTCCTGCTCTCCTTGCCTGCAGTTCGCCCTGACAATGGAGCAGCTGCAGGCGCGGAAGCGGTGTGAGTGTCATGAGTTGATGAGCTGCAGCTTTGGCAGCGGCCTGTCCTTTTCAGGCGAGCTAGCTACCAGCCCTGGCACTGGCCTGCTGCGCCGCATAAGCAAACGCAAGTAGCAGAAGCAGGTGCATGCAACAGGTGGCATAGGTGGCATCAGCAGCCGCCCCAGCAATGCGCACTATGTGTGCGTTGTACTGCTGGCCCCCCAGTGTTGGCTGTTTCCATGTACATCGACAGCTGTCGCTTGCATGGTCGCTGCCTTGCTGCTGGTTCACTGGTTGCAGCAGTGTAGGGGTGAAGGGCTGGTCACCCTCCACAATATAGGTTCGTGTGCTTATGTACCATCCTGGCCATGCACAACACACTTTCGCATGGTGCTATGTAGGTTGTTAATAAAATGATTTGAATGATCCCACAATGGACTGTCTGTGTTGCGTGCTTGAAAGGCGTTGCATGTCAGCAAGCATTATTTCAGCCACGTTGCTCAGCCTGAATTGAATTGTCATGGTGCTGCACCCAGGGTTCGACTGTGAAGCAGCTGAGTTGCACTGAAGTGTGAAGTTGCACTGCCAAACTTCTTGACATATCTTCTACCAAGGACTGACAAGCCGTGTTATGAGCTGGGCGCAGGATGCTGAAATGAGGAAGCCGGCGGATAGGGACACCCTAATCCACACGTCTAATCCATTTAATTTTCAAGTCTACCCCATTTTCACCGCTAGGCCACCAGGCCTTGCCCACTATCTCGTCACTGGAATCCTTAACAACGCGCTCTTATGCCTCCATCGAGCCTCATGCGCACTGTGACGCCTCGTGGCCTGATGCTCTGTCAAGAACGCCAAAAGCTGCCGCAACACTAGTGACGGGTTCCCTACCTCTAAACCCTGAGATGCGTCGCAATGCCAGCTGCTGCAGCAGGGGGCTTGACTTTCTCGTGTGCCTTGTAACCCCTTGGTGACTGTCAGGTCCCTCCCTTCACCACTGACATACAAAGACGGTGAAGAGCGTCATGGCATGGCAACGGTGTGTCATGGCACTGATGGTGTCGTCCCACGTAAGCAGTGCGCCGCCCTGTGTTAAGGAGCGGGTCGCCAGCTTTCGTGCCCAACTTGCTGATGGGCAAGGCCATGCAGCCATACTAGGCTGGCGGGTACACAGGTGTCAATCCAGCTGCAGCAGCAGCCTAGTTTCAGAGACCGGGTGGGTACTCCCCAGTAGCCCTGGCAGCGACTGCCAGCCTACCCTGGGGCACGTGGCGGGCCACCTGACGTATGTGGTGAGGCGGCCATACAACGTGGGTGACCCGTCCCTCCAGCAGGCCTAAGTGGATCTGAAGTTTGTCACACACACACAAAAGGATGTTCAGTGGGTAATGGCCTGCCATGGCGTGCATGGTGGTGGATGTGATGTGGGTGATGCCACACGGGCCTGGTCACTCCCAATATAGCTACCCTAGGTTAGCCATCATGGATATGTCCCCCATGCACCATACCTCCATGCATGCATGCTGAGATGCAAGAGCACAGCACAGCTGAAAAGGCTGCCACCACCATTCATAAGAGTCACGTTTGTTATAACAGGCCTGGCCTTGAAAAGACAGTGTCTGGAACACGTAGTGGAGCATCAGGCAAGGGTAATGAAAGCTGCTTACCTGCCCCTCTTTCCTCCCTTCCCATCCTCCCAACCTCCTCCTTTTCTTCCCCACACCCTCCTTCCCCATCTCCCCTCAAACCTCAGCCTCCCAGCCACTCACAGGGCCATACAGGTTGCGGGAGTCCCCACTGGCAGCTGCATGGTCACCCTCTACCCAGCAGCGCCCCTGACGGCCAGCACAATACCAGCACGGTATTGCAATCAGCAGCAGCAGCAGCAGCAGCAGCAGGGACAGGGGCAGCAGTTGTAGGGGCAGGAGGGTAGCAGCAGCAGCAGCGATGGAGAGTGGAGTGGCAGTGCCAGTCATCGCTGCTAGAATCAGCTAGGGAGCTGCAAGGAGCTGGTGAGTGTACTTTATGCCGATGACTATTACCCCATTGGGGTCAAAAAATCAGTCAGGTTGTCAGGCAACACAGCACCGGCTACATTGCAGGGTAGATGTGCTGGGAGCTGCCGAGATGGACACGACACGATGAGTGCTATCGCAGGACTGCCTCGGAGCTGAAGCTTGGCAGTAGCTAGGGCAAGAGGGCAGGAGGGTGGGGCTGCCCAGTAAGGCTGCCTAGTAAGACTGCCATGTGTAGGCAACAGGCGGGTTCAGGGCTGGGAAGACCTGACCTGGGGCACTGGGGTAGGCTCTGCATGGCCCAGCTCCCACACTGCATCTCCCTCGAGCCCCACTAGCCGCTTCACAAGCTGCTGGTGGGGGTTGTCGGGTGCCCTGGGACAGCATCAGCAGATTGCACAGTGGGCGGGAGCATCAGCAACAGCAGCATCAGCAGGTGCATCGAGGGCAGAACCACGAGCAGCAGCAAGAGCAGCAAACAAGCCCCTGCAGGACGACCTCCACTGAGCCTTCTGGTTACATACGTCACACCTGACACGTTGCTACAACAACGTCTTGCATGGCTAAAAACCTCATGCAGCTCTGATAGTGGCAGCAGGCACTGGTGAAGGAGGTGGGCTGAGGATAATGCGCTGCGGTGTGATAGAGCAGCAGGGGGTAAATGCCAGCGCAGTGCAATTGATACAATCCAAGACGTGACAAGCTCACCAGAAGACCGCAACGTCACCGCGGGAGTATCGACGCAGCCACTTGTACGATACCTTCTCCACCAGAACCCATTCGCAGCCGCTGGCGATGTCCGTGTTCAATGTTGGCTGCATGGACGTGCCATCGACACGAACCACGGAAGCGCACGCATCCGTGAACGCCGCTGCTACGGGCACGCACCATGCAACGTGCAGCAGCCAGCGCATTCATGCTTATCTTCCGTCGCAACAATGTCAGGGAACTTATGGTCTTACCAGTTTACACCCGGCAGTCGAACAAGATGTTTGACTGTGGGTAATCTCAGTCAGCTACGATACAACTGTAGCGTTCTCGGTCTTTAGTCCGCGCTATCTGACCATCAGCGCAAGCTATTGTAGTCTATGCTCGCGGGCTGCCCCGTGTGCCCGTGAACGAGTGACAGCGGCGAGACGGGTCTCATTGGGACGGTGAGCCACATCCCTGTGACCCCATCTACCTGGCACAGTGAGCTGACATATCTGTATGCTCGCCGGGTCGGGTCGGGGTCGGGTCGGGTCGGGTCGGGTCGGGTCGGGTCGGGTCGGGTCGGGTCGGGTCGGGTCGGGTCGGGTCGGGTCGGGTCGGGCGGGTCGGGTCGGGTCGGGTCGGGTCGGGTCGGGTCGGGTCGGGTGCGGTCGGGTCGGGTCGGGCGGGTCGGGGCGGGCGGGGCGGGGCGGGGCGGGGCGGGGGCGGGGCGGGGCGGGGCGGGGCGGGGCGGGGCGGGGCGGGGCGGGGCGGGGCGGGGCGGGGCGGGGCGGGGCGGGGCGGGGCGGGGCGGGGCGGGGCGGGGCGGGGCGGGGCGGGGCGGGGCGGGGCGGGGCGGGGCGGGGCGGGGCGGGGCGGGGCGGGGCGGGGCGGGGCGGGGCGGGGCGGGGCGGGGCGGGGCGGGGCGGGGCGGGGCGGGGCGGGGCGGGGCGGGGCGGGGCGGGGCGGGGCGGGGCGGGGCGGGGCGGGCGGGGCGGGGCGGGGCGGGGCGGGGCGGGGCGGGGCGGGGCGGGGCGGGGCGGGGCGGGGCGGGGCGGGGCGGGGCGGGGCGGGGCGGGGCGGGGCGGGGCGGGGCGGGGCGGGGCGGGGCGGGGCGGGGCGGGGCGGGGCGGGGCGGGGCGGGGCGGGGCGGGGCGGGGCGGGGCGGGGCGGGGCGGGGCGGGGCGGGGGCGGGGCGGGGCGGGGCGGGGCGGGGCGGGGCGGGGCGGGGCGGGGCGGGGCGGGGCGGGGCGGGGCGGGGCGGGGCGGGGCGGGGCGGGGCGGGGCGGGGCGGGGCGGGGCGGGGCGGGGCGGGGCGGGGCGGGGCGGGGCGGGGCGGGGCGGGGCGGGGCGGGGCGGGGCGGGGCGGGGCGGGGCGGGGCGGGGCGGGGCGGGGCGGGGCGGGGCGGGGCGGGGCGGGGCGGGGCGGGGCGGGGCGGGGCGGGGCGGGGCGGGGCGGGGCGGGGCGGGGCGGGGCGGGGCGGGGCGGGGCGGGGCGGGGCGGGGCGGGGCGGGGCGGGGCGGGGCGGGGCGGGGCGGGGCGGGGCGGGGCGGGGCGGGGCGGGGCGGGGCGGGGCGGGGCGGGGCGGGGCGGGGCGGGGCGGGGCGGGGCGGGGCGGGGCGGGCGGGCGGGGCGGGGCGGGGCGGGGCGGGGCGGGGCGGGGCGGGGCGGGGCGGGGCGGGGCGGGGCGGGGCGGGGCGGGGCGGGGCGGGGCGGGGCGGGGCGGGGCGGGGCGGGGCGGGGCGGGGCGGGGCGGGGCGGGGCGGGGCGGGGCGGGGCGGGGCGGGGCGGGGCGGGGCGGGGCGGGGCGGGGCGGGGCGGGGCGGGGCGGGGCGGGGCGGGGCGGGGCGGGGCGGGGCGGGGCGGGGCGGGGCGGGGCGGGCGGGCGGGGCGGGGCGGGGCGGGGCGGGGCGGGGCGGGGCGGGGCGGGGCGGGGCGGGGCGGGCGGGGCGGGGCGGGGCGGGGCGGGGCGGGGCGGGGCGGGGCGGGGCGGGGCGGGGCGGGGCGGGGCGGGGCGGGGCGGGCGGGGCGGGGCGGGGCGGGGCGGGGCGGGGCGGGGCGGGGGGGCGGGGCGGGGCGGGGCGGGGCGGGGCGGGGGCGGGGCGGGGCGGGGCGGGCGGGGCGGGGCGGGGCGGGGCGGGGCGGGGCGGGGCGGGGCGGGGCGGGGCGGGGCGGGGCGGGGCGGGGCGGGGCGGGGCGGGGCGGGGCGGGGCGGGGCGGGGCGGGGCGGGGCGGGGCGGGGCGGGGCGGGGCGGGGCGGGGCGGGGCGGGGCGGGGCGGGGCGGGGCGGGGCGGGGCGGGGCGGGGCGGGGCGGGCGGGGCGGGGCGGGGCGGGGCGGGGCGGGCGGGGCGGGGCGGGGCGGGGCGGGGCGGGGCGGGGCGGGGCGGGGCGGGGCGGGGCGGGGCGGGGCGGGGCGGGGCGGGGCGGGGCGGGCGGGGCGGGGCGGGGCGGGGCGGGGCGGGGCGGGGCGGGGCGGGGCGGGGCGGGGCGGGGCGGGGCGGGGCGGGGCGGGGCGGGGCGGGGCGGGGCGGGGCGGGGGCGGGGCGGGGCGGGGCGGGGCGGGGCGGGGCGGGGCGGGGCGGGGCGGGGCGGGGCGGGGGCGGGGCGGGGCGGGGCGGGGCGGGGCGGGGCGGGGCGGGGCGGGGCGGGGCGGCGGGCGGGGCGGCGGGCGGGGCGGGGGCGGGGCGGGGCGGGGCGGGGCGGGGCGGGGCGGGGCGGGGCGGGGCGGGGCGGGGCGGGGCGGGGCGGGGCGGGGCGGGGCGGGGCGGGGCGGGGGGGCGGGGCGGGGCGGGGCGGGGCGGGCGGGGCGGGGCGGGGCGGGGCGGGGGCGGGGCGGGGCGGCGGCGGGGCGGGGCGGGGCGGGGCGGGGCGGGGCGGGGCGGGGCGGGGCGGGTGATGAAAGTTGAGCCCTTCCCGGTGCAGTTAATAGTAGCACCGGGATATGAGGGCGTGATTGCCAGCGGCCTGCCCGCGGAGTGTACGAGTGTGACTGCCGTATTTATGGTAGACACCTGGTAGGAGACGGCACCCTGAATCTGGTGTCGTCGTCTGCCCGTGCACTTCCAACAGGTAAGCGCATGCTATGCGCTAACCTGTTGTGGTAGATCTGTAATAACCCTGAATCTGGTGTCGTCGTCTGCCCGTGCACTTCCAACAGGTTATGGGCCCACGCCCAGACGTGTATAAGCGACACCAGTGAGTTGCCGGCTAGGGGTCGCGCAATTAGCTCTAAGCTGATTGGCGATGGCAGCTCCCATGGCAGCTCCCATGATTGGCGATGGCGAGTTCCAGCTCAGGATGTCAACTGCCTGATCTCGATGATATCACCTATCGCGACTGGAGTATGCGCGTGGAAGGTTTCCTCATTGAGAACTCTCTTTGGGACCGTTAAGACCGGCGTCACCGCTCTCCCTCCAGCGCCTGGGTCGTCAGCCAGCGCAGACGCGCGCGCTGCTTATTCAGCAGCTCAGTCGACTCACCTTGCAGAGCTCGCGTCTGACGCCAAAGCCAAGGCGCTGATCAAACGCTATACTTCCAATCCCTACTTACAGCTCGTTCACAACTCAGCCTCTGCCAAAGCAGCCTGGGACGGACTTGAGCGTGAGTTCACTCAGATCTCCGTTGCCAGACAGACGCAGCTGCAGCAACAGCTCAGCATGATGCGTATGAGGCCTGACGAGACAGTCGCAAATTTCTTCAGCCGCATCTACCAACTCAAGTCAGGTCTCGAGGCGTGCAATTGCAACATCTCAGAGTCAAACATCGTGCAGACAGTCATTGCCAATCTCTCTCCTGACTACAAACCTTCTGCTCAGCAGCTGCGGTATGAGCAGACTGGTCCCCACAGGGCTGACACTCGACCGTGTGAAGCGTGTCATGCAGTTCCGTGAGGCTGACCTGCTACTTGAGCAGTACTCATCTCCCTCATCTCTCTTTGCCTTCTCCTCCTCATCCTCACGGGGACCGGGTAGCTCAGGTGGGGGGGGAGGTAGGGGTAGGGGCAGAAGCATGGGGCCCAGACAGTCTTCTCCGACTGTCTTCTCAGATCCAGTGAGCATGGCAGCTGCAGCAGCAGCCGACAGAAACCAGCATGCAGATGCCCTGTGCTACTACTGCAACAAGACAGGGCACATCATGGCTGAATGCTTCACTTTTGACAAGCACATACGTCAGCGCTTGGCAGGGCAGCGTCTCAGCTCTGTCAAAAGCCCCAGCCCAGGTCAGAGGTCCAGCCCAGCCAGGGGGAACAGCCCACGCAGATCAAGCATTCCAGCTAGAGGCCGTGCCCAGACCCCAGGCAGGTCAGCTGCAATTGATCCTTCTAACACTTATGACCTGTTCACAGCAAGCACGGATGATGATTACCTCATGCCTCTGCAGACCTACAACACTGACATCTACGAGCCTTTCTACATTGACTCAGGAGCATCACAGCATATGATCACAGACAGGGAGCACTTCAGCAGCTATACAGCTTTCAGGCCAGATGAGCACAAAGCAGTCAGACTGGCAGCTGATGGGCATGTCATCTATGCTGTAGGTCAGGGCACTGTTTGGCTGAACACCCAGCGTGGCCCATGGCAGCTCAGCAAGGCACTGCATGTCCCAGCCAGCAGGCACAGCTTCATCTCTGTCTCAGCTGCCACAGATGATGGAGCCAGCTTCACATTCACAGACGACCAGTGCATTATTCGAGATACTAGACTCAAAGTCAAAGCACGCAAGTTCAGAAGCAGCTACATTCTAGCTGCAGTCCCTCTGCCAGCTGATCCCTATGACATGCAGCAGCCACATCTGCACAGCTACTCAGCAGCAACCCTCAGCAGCAGCTATTCAACAGCTGCTACTCAGACTGATGCTCCAGTGCCTGATGCACCTAATGCAGCTGCAGCTGAAGCTGCTCATCCAGTACCGTCTGAGTTCAGCACCACTTCTGCTCAGGTGTGGCACCAGCGTTTGTGTCATGCATCCTACTCCTCCTTAGCACTCATGCAAGAAAGAGGCATGGTGACAGGGGTAGATGTCAGTGCCAGTCAATTCAGAGCAGCGGCTAAGTGCCCATCTGTTTGCATAGGCTGTGTCAAGGGCAAGCATCATAGGAATGTAGCATTTGCTCAGCCGTCACCCAATGCTGCACCTGTCACTGCTCCTCTCGGGCTCGTGCACATGGATGTGTGTGGTCCTATCAGCCCACCAGCCAGGGACGGCAGCCTATACCTAGCCACTTTCCTTGACGAGTTTACCAGACTATCTGTAGTTATGCCAATGCGCAGCAAGACTCAGGTGCCCAGCATTGTCAAACAGGTCATTGAGCAGCTAGAAACCCAGTCAGGCCAGCGCTGCAAGGCGATCAGGACAGACAATGGGACTGAGTATGTCAACAAGCAAATGCAGCTGTATTGTAGTGACAAGGGCATCATCCATCAGCATTCAGCACCATACAGCCCTGAGCAGAATGGAGCAGCTGAGAGGCTAAACAGGACTATCATGGAGAAGAGCAGAAGCATTCTGCATGCAGGACGCATGCAGCTCAGGCATTGGGCAGATGCAGCAAGACTGTCCAACTATGTCAGATGTGTCCTGCCAGTCTCTGATCAGCCACTCACCCCATGGGAATCATTCTTTGGAGTTAAGCCAGACCTGTCAGGGCTTAGGGTGTTTGGCTCAGCTGTCTGGGTTCACGTACCAGCTCAGAAGCGCAGCAAGCTAGAAGCCAAGGCAGTCAGGGGTGTGTTTGTGGGCTATCAGCTGGGATCCAAGTCATACAGAGTGCTTATTGAAGGCAAAGAGTATCACAGCAAGGATGTTGTCTTTGATGAGCAGCTTGTACAGGATCTGCCTACCAGGCCAGCAACTCAGCTTAAGTTTCCTGGTGCACCTGCATACGCACCGCTCCCAGCCCATGCAGGACTTCTTATTCCTGTAGCCCCTCCTGGGGGGGACACAAGTCAGCAGCAGCAGCAGCAGCAACAGCAGCAGCAACAGCAGCAGCAGCAGACCAGCAGTAGTGACTCCAGGGACAGTGGGAGCTCCTCAGACAGTGCCAGCAACAGCGACAATGATGATGGCAATAGCAGAGTCCCAGTCAGACAGAGCTTTCACAGTCAGCCCTCAGGCATTGGTAGAAACAGAATCCCACATGCTGATCCCAGTCAGAGTCAGGCTGCAGTTGGTGCCCCAGCTGAGAGTCCACCGCAGAATAGGTCAGCAGGCAGGCCAGCACTTGCACCACTGCTCAGAGCTCAGGTTGCTCCTCCTGCTCCCATGCCCAATGATCACCTGCAAGGTGCTCCTCTGCCTGTCGCTGTTGTGGCACCTGGTGCTCCTGTGCCACGACGCAACCCACACAGAGAGAGAAGGCCTCCTGCTAAGATTAGGCAGCCAGAGCTATATGCCATGTCTGTCACTGACTCACAAGCAAATGACAATCCCACTGTTGCTGAAGCACTGTCTGGTCCTCAGGCGGACATGTGGCTCCAAGCCATGCATGCTGAACTTGCATCTCTGCATGAGAACCAGACATGGTGCCTCGTTGACAAGCCTGCTGGTGCACGCGTTCTGCCCACCAAATGGGTACTAAAGATTAAACGTGATGCTGCAGGGGCCATTGAGAAATTCAAGGCTCGGCTAGTGGCTAAAGGCTACATGCAAGTGTCAGGTGTGGATGTGGGCGATGTCTATGCCCCTGTTAGTAAGCACACCACCCTGCGCACTCTGCTAGCCAAAGCAGCTGCAGAAGACATGGAAGTTCACCAGGTAGACGTAGACGCAGCTTTCCTGAATGGACAGCTTGAGCCAAATGAGATCATTTATGTGCAGCAGCCTGAAGGGTTTGTTGAGGGCAGCCACAACACTGTGTGCAAATTGCAGAAGGCGCTCTATGGACTCAGGCAGGCTCCACGAGCCTGGCATGCTAGGTTGAAGCAGGTGCTAGAGGGCATGGGTTTTAGGGCCTCTGAGTCTGACCCAGCACTTTTCACCATGCAGCGCCAGGGAGGCATGGTCTACTTGCTTGTCTATGTTGATGACTGCCTCATCTGCACTGAGAAGGGTGACACTGACAGCCTTAACTATGTGAAGCAACAACTGTCTGCAGTTTTCGGCATCAAGAACCTGGGTGACACCAAGTGGTTTCTGGGCATGAAGGTAACTAGGGATAGAGCTGTGGGCACCTTGAAGCTGGATCAGCAGCAATACGTGCATGAGCTGCTGAACACGTATGGCATGACAGCAACACACAGCAAATCGGTGCCCATGGCGCCAGCAGTCAAGCTAGAGAGGGAAGGTGTGGCCTTGGACACTTCAGAACACAGCTATAGTGGTTTGGTAGGTAGCTTGCTGTACTTATCCTGTTGCACGAGGCCAGACATTACATATGCAGTGGGAGCTCTTGCACGGTACATGTCCGCACCCACACAGCAGCATTGGACTGCAGCTCGAGCCATTCTCAGCTACCTGAAGGGTACAGCTGATCAGGGTCTTGTGTTCGGGGAAGCTGCTGAGCTGCAGGGCTACTGTGACGCAGATTACGCTGGTGACAAGGACACAGCCCGCAGCACCACTGGGTATGTCTTTGCCATGAACGGTGCAGCCATCAGTTGGTCCAGCAGATTGCAGCCTACTGTAGCCATGTCAACTGCCGAGGCAGAATACATGGCAGCCTCCAGTGCTGTGTAAGAAGGGCTTTGGCTTCGCAAGCTGATGCAGGACCTGCAGCTACCAGGAGACTGCACTAGCATTCTGTGCGACAATCAAGCAGCTCTGCAACTGTTGCACAACCCCATTGCTTCTGCTCGTGCCTAGCACATCAATGTGCACCATCACTTTGCACGGGAGAGGGTAGCCAGGGGTGAAGTGTCATTCAGCTATTGCAGCACAGCCAGCATGGTAGCTGACATCATGACCAAGCCTTTGGCTCTGGTTAAGTTCAGCCAAGGGAAGCAGGGGTGTGGGGTGTCTAGCTAAAGCAGTCACAGGCTTCTCATAGTCTGAAACAGATTGCTATACCCAGCCTGAGATGTGTTTCAGGACTGGGGCATGGAAGTGCAGTCTCAGGCATGTCTGCCTGCAACAGTCTGTTATGTTCAGCCAGGATCTTTATCTGGACTGAATGCTTCCTTTGCAGTTGTTTGCGTTACAGTTGTTTGCAACTCAAGTTGAACGCTTTAGTCAGGCCTCTGAGTGGGAGTGATGAAAGTTGAGCCCTCCCGGTGCAGTTAATAGTAGCACCGGGATATGAGGGCGTGATTGCCAGCGGCCTGCCCGCGGAGTGTACGAGTGTGACTGCCGTATTTATGGTAGACACCTGGTAGGAGACGGCACCCTGAATCTGGTGTCGTCGTCTGCCCGTGCACTTCCAACAGGTAAGCGCATGCTATGCGCTAACCTGTTGTGGTAGATCTGTAATAACCCTGAATCTGGTGTCGTCGTCTGCCCGTGCACTTCCAACAGCGGGGCGGGGCGGGGCGGGGCGGGGCGGGCGGGGCGGGGCGGGGCGGGGCGGGGCGGGGCGGGGCGGGGCGGGGCGGGGCGGGGCGGGGCGGGGCGGGGCGGGGCGGGGCGGGGCGGGGCGGGGCGGGGCGGGGCGGGGCGGGGCGGGGCGGGGCGGGGCGGGGCGGGGCGGGGCGGGGCGGGGCGGGGCGGGGCGGGGCGGGGCGGGGCGGGGCGGGGCGGGGCGGGGCGGGGCGGGGCGGGGCGGGGCGGGGCGGGGCGGGGCGGGGCGGGGCGGGGCGGGGCGGGGCGGGGCGGGGCGGGGCGGGGCGGGGCGGGGCGGGGCGGGCGGGGCGGGGCGGGGCGGGGCGGGGCGGGGCGGGGCGGGGCGGGGCGGGGCGGGGCGGGGCGGGGCGGGGCGGGGCGGGGCGGGGCGGGGCGGGGCGGGGCGGGGCGGGGCGGGGCGGGGCGGGGCGGGGCGGGGCGGGGCGGGGCGGGGCGGGGCGGGGCGGGGCGGGGCGGGGCGGGGCGGGGCGGGGCGGGGCGGGGCGGGGGGCGGGGCGGGGCGGGGCGGGGCGGGGCGGGGCGGGGCGGGGCGGGGCGGGGCGGGGCGGGGCGGGGCGGGGCGGGGCGGGGCGGGGCGGGGCGGGGCGGGGCGGGGCGGGGCGGGGCGGGGCGGGGCGGGGCGGGGCGGGGCGGGGCGGGGCGGGGCGGGGCGGGGCGGGGCGGGGCGGGGCGGGGCGGGGCGGGGCGGGGCGGGGCGGGCGGGGCGGGGCGGGGCGGGGCGGGGCGGGGCGGGGCGGGGCGGGGCGGGGCGGGGCGGGGCGGGGCGGGGCGGGGCGGGGCGGGGCGGGGCGGGGCGGGGCGGGGCGGGGCGGGGCGGGCGGGGCGGGGCGGGGCGGGGCGGGGCGGGGCGGGGCGGGGCGGGGCGGGGCGGGGCGGGGCGGGGCGGGGCGGGGCGGGGCGGGGCGGGGCGGGGCGGGGCGGGGCGGGGCGGGGCGGGGCGGGGCGGGGCGGGGCGGGGCGGGGCGGGGCGGGGCGGGGCGGGGCGGGGCGGGGCGGGGCGGGGCGGGGCGGGGCGGGGCGGGGCGGGGCGGGGCGGGGCGGGGCGGGGCGGGGCGGGGCGGGGCGGGGCGGGGCGGGGCGGGGCGGGGCGGGGCGGGGCGGGGCGGGGCGGGCGGGGCGGGGCGGGGCGGGGCGGGGCGGGGCGGGGCGGGGCGGGGCGGGGCGGGGCGGGGCGGGGCGGGGCGGGGCGGGGCGGGGCGGGGCGGGGCGGGGCGGGGCGGGGCGGGGCGGGGCGGGGCGGGGCGGGGCGGGGCGGGGCGGGGCGGGGCGGGGCGGGGCGGGGCGGGGCGGGGCGGGGCGGGGCGGGGCGGGGCGGGGCGGGGCGGGGCGGGGCGGGGCGGGGCGGGGCGGGGCGGGGCGGGGCGGGGCGGGGCGGGGCGGGGCGGGGCGGGGCGGGGCGGGGCGGGGCGGGGCGGGGCGGGGCGGGGCGGGGCGGGGCGGGGCGGGGCGGGGCGGGGCGGGGCGGGGCGGGGCGGGGCGGGGCGGGGCGGGGCGGGGCGGGGCGGGGCGGGGCGGGGCGGGGCGGGGCGGGGCGGGGCGGGGCGGGGGCGGGGCGGGGCGGGGCGGGGCGGGGCGGGGCGGGGCGGGGCGGGGCGGGGGCGGGGCGGGGCGGGGCGGGGCGGGGCGGGGCGGGGCGGGGCGGGGCGGGGCGGGGCGGGGCGGGGCGGGGCGGGGCGGGGCGGGGCGGGGCGGGGCGGGGCGGGGCGGGGCGGGGCGGGGCGGGGCGGGGCGGGGCGGGGCGGGGCGGGGCGGGGCGGGGCGGGGCGGGGCGGGGCGGGGCGGGGCGGGGCGGGGCGGGGCGGGGCGGGGCGGGGCGGGGCGGGCGGGGCGGGGCGGGGCGGGGCGGGGCGGGGCGGGGCGGGGCGGGGCGGGGCGGGCGGGGCGGGGCGGGGCGGGGCGGGGCGGGGCGGGGCGGGGCGGGGCGGGCGGGGCGGGGCGGGGCGGGGCGGGGCGGGGCGGGGCGGGGCGGGGCGGGGCGGGGCGGGGCGGGGCGGGGCGGGGCGGGGCGGGGCGGGGCGGGGCGGGGCGGGGCGGGGCGGGGCGGGGCGGGGCGGGGCGGGGCGGGGCGGGGCGGGGCGGGGCGGGGCGGGGCGGGGCGGGGCGGGGCGGGGCGGGGCGGGGCGGGGCGGGGCGGGGCGGGGCGGGGCGGGGCGGGGCGGGGCGGGGCGGGGCGGGGCGGGGCGGGGCGGGGCGGGGCGGGGCGGGGCGGGGCGGGGCGGGGCGGGGCGGGGCGGGGCGGGGCGGGGCGGGGCGGGGCGGGGCGGGGCGGGGCGGGGCGGGGCGGGGCGGGGCGGGGCGGGGCGGGGCGGGGCGGGGCGGGGCGGGGCGGGGCGGGGCGGGGCGGGGCGGGGCGGGGCGGGGCGGGGCGGGGCGGGGCGGGGCGGGGCGGGGCGGGGCGGGGCGGGGCGGGGCGGGGCGGGGCGGGGCGGGGCGGGGCGGGGCGGGGCGGGGCGGGGCGGGGCGGGGCGGGGCGGGGCGGGGCGGGGCGGGGCGGGGCGGGGCGGGGCGGGGCGGGGCGGGGCGGGGCGGGGCGGGGCGGGGCGGGGCGGGGCGGGGCGGGGCGGGGCGGGGCGGGGCGGGGCGGGGCGGGGCGGGGCGGGGCGGGGCGGGGCGGGGCGGGGCGGGGCGGGGCGGGGCGGGGCGGGGCGGGGCCCTATTTGCCAAGGCCCTCTTTGGGCTGTGTCAGCTTGTGTCGTTGCATTTATGTTGTTTCATGTCGAGGCTGTTATAGAGGCGGTCGTGTTTTTAGGCTGGGTGGAACTCACAGACAGAGACAACCTTATACTGCGCCCTAGTCTCTTACGGGAAGCTGTTTGTTGCCATTGCTCTGTCGACTTGTCGACTCTGCCGCACTCTCACTGTGTAACATTCAGGTAAGCTCATCAGGTGTCTAGTCGTATGCTGCACGACGAGCGGCAACAACCCCTCCCTCGCTGCCAGAACGCACCCTTTTTTAAACGCACCCCTCCCTCGACGGATGGACTCCCAAAGCACTACGTCCTGCGATGACCTTGTGGAAGCATTAGAAGTGCGTGATGTCGTACCTGTAGACCGTCAGAAGTTTGGAACTCTTTCTGGCAGGGAACTCTTTTTGGAAGTCTGGAACTCCTTCCTGCGCTCAACAGTAGGATCTGTGTGGTTTGCAGACATTCTTCTGCAGTCCTGGCTTTACGTCGGCAGTGGGCACATACATGAGCGAGAATGCAAGCAATTTGTCCTTTGTGGCAACGGACGAGACCCAGCCCATTGAGTAAGCCTGTTTTGCACCCCGATTGTTTTAGGGCTGCCCATTATCCATACACGATGCTGTGCACCGACCGATGAGCCTACTTTAGGGAACTTGGCTACATGGTGCTCCCATCAACATTGTGTGCTGCCTCTGATGTATGGCTGTTATTTATGTACAGAAACTACAACCTGTTCCTAAAATACCAAAGTCTTATAGAGGAGCATTTGAGCATCTTTCTCGTAGACCGTGGACTGTCTGCACAGGCAAGCAACCCCATCATTTGCACATGGTGCTATCGGTTGGCACATCAGCTTCACTACCTATGCATCATCAGTACCGTACACCGCCCGGCAATGCAAAGTTTCCTCATATAGTTGCCGCCTAATCCTGCCTATACATCATGCTGTCTTGCTCTCATGTGCTTGCAGGAGGTGTATGAAGTCTGCCAGGCAGCTCAGGGCAGCCAGGTTGCTGACAGCCTGGCGTGCTTAGACTACTTGGTTGCAGCTTCTGAATATGAGGCTTTCATGGAGCTAGCACGGGATCACTATGAGATGGCGTTGTACGATGCTGGGACAGACATGGAATCCTCGAGCCAGGTGGGTACACCGGCTGAAACATGAAACAAACAACAGATGTAGCCAGTGATGAAGAGGGTTGTTTGAGGAGTGTGGCTGGGGGTCTGGCCTGCGCAATCCGTAGAGAAATGGTCGCTGCCGGACTGCAGCAAAGGCAGCATTGCCTAGCGGAATGCACGTTGTGGCGTGCCTACCTCAGGTGATCCTGTGCTGGATGCTTATACCATCATAGCCCAGTACAGCTTTTGTCAGGAAGGCAAAAACACCAGGTGTTGAGCTGCAGGAAATGGTGACCCTATGGATGCCACACACATGGTGATGAAATCAATACAAGGCCCTGTCAGCCACCCTATCATGCACCCGCCCTGTCACAACATTGCAAATGCTTGGTGGTTGAAGTCATGCTCCCCCTGGTGCACATAGATTGATAGTGCTGCTCAGGTGGAAGGCCTGCCAAGCTCAGAGTTACATTGAAACACCGCCTGATCCGTGCCTGCATTATGCATGGGCTACTCCTATGCCTTTACTAGTGGTAGTGCCACCACAGTGCTGCACCCTCACTGACCTCACCCTTGCCATGCAGTCGGGCGATTAGTGTGCAGCCACAAATGAAGATCAGACCTAGTGATAGGTGCAAATGACAGTGCATCGCCTGTTGAGACCCTAGAGCACAATGCTCCTCTTGCCCCCGCGCCTTGATGCTGGGTGGCAGGCTGAGAGGGTGGGCCGGGGGCACGACCTTGACCTTGACCCTGCCAGATGTGACCTGCCAACAGTCAGGTGCTTTTCGTGTGACCTATCGAATGATGTGGTTTATCTTGGTTGTCGTTACTCTGGTACTATGGTGAAGCAATCCATTAAGTAGTGTAACGTGGTGCAGGTCGATACATCTCCCCTCTTTTGAAACAACTCCCCTCTTCAACTATTGACACTATCAACCACTTCACAGCTCCTCCGGGGTGGTCGACATGCTACGGCAGTGTCTGCAAGCGTCAGCCCGCGGGGTCGTGGCGGAGGTTGCGGGAACGTGACGTTTGAGACTAGGTCGAGAGTTGTGGTGAACGCCGAGGCGCAGACGAGATGTCTACGCAACAAAAGCCTTGGCCGAGATGTCTACGCAACACAAGACTGTGATTTGAATGTGAACAGCGTAGGCCGAGGCTTTATGCGATATCCCTCGACGTCACGGGCGCCTTCCTTTGCTGTCGCGGCTAGGCTAATCGTTACTTTAGTATAGCGCAAGTAGCGCGAGTGCCTGTGGGTGGCAAGGCACTCGTGCAATAATTGGTTGATAGTCGGGCGGAGGCTCGCACTTTTCCTGGTGCACTTTTCCTAAATCTTCCTCATGCAAACGAGAATAAAAAAGAAAATAATTTATTATAGTTAATATCGGGCGCTTCTTCTCATTAAATGTGATTATGTTTTTATCAGTCGTCGCGCTCTAGGAGGAGGGGTGGTGTTGCCTCTGGGTGCGCCCGGTAGCCTGGCAACCCTCCCTCCCCCACCCCCCTTACTCGTCTCCGGTGGGAGGGTAGCAAGGGCATGCCTCGAGGCTACTCTCCTCTTGTGATGCATGCTCGACGGCGAGGGCGTAGTCTTCCTTTCCTGCTTTCTTTCTTTCTAGTCGTCGCGCTCTCATTGGGTCGTCTCATTAGACGTGGCTTGCTTTCTGAAAGCCGCACGTTAATATGATTTATCTTACTAAGCTGTCTGTGACATACACCAGCCTTAGACGGCGTGGTGTGCTATACAGCTCCCTCCTTCCTCACTGAGCCCAAATCCCATTCAGTTCCTCAATTCGAGTCAGACCACCAGTGTAAACCCAATGGACAGGGAAATGGCTTGGGTGCCTACCACCTACACTATTGCCTGACCCCTGAGGGCTACAGTCTAGAGTTGGCATGACCTGCATGCCCTAAATGTAAGCTGATGACAGCGCCAATGGGGGGCATACACTACTGTGCCACAGCAGGCGACTGCTGCTGATGCTGCTGTTGGGCCTTGGGTGGTTGGTCTCGCAACCGCTTGTACCCCAGGCCAGGGTACTCCTTGCCCTTGGCTGGCAGAGCTGTATGCTCTAGCCACCAGCACAGCTCCAGCGGGCGCTACCTGCTGTCCCCAATGCGCTGCGTGTGCAGCGCTGCATTGCAGTCTCCGTCCGGCCACCTCCCTGGCTGTGGTGCCGGCTTGGCTTTGGCAGCCTTGCCCTTGCCCTTGCCTGTGCCCTAAGTGGGCTCAGCTGCCTCTGGCTCAGCCTTGGTGCGCTTGCTACGCTTGGCTGGCGGGGGAGTGCTTGGCCCAGGCTCTGAGGCAGGGAAGGGCAAGGCAAGGCCAGGGCACCTGGGTTTGCGAAATGCTGTTGCATGCTGACCGCCAGCTGCATGGAATGCGCTCCGGTGTTGTTGTTGTCACCCCACAGATTGATGCTGCCCAGCTCCTGCAGCTTGACCAGCAGCGCTTGGTTGCTGGGGTCCTCAAAGACTTGCATGGGGTGGCGGAGCTGCCCTTTGCGCACCAGGCGGCGCTGCAGCTGGTTGTAGGCGGACTTGAAGTTGAGGGTTGCAAAGAACTTGCTGATGTCCTTGAGCTGCAGTCAAGGCTGCGCAGTCTGGGCTCTGGCTCAGGCTCAAGCTCAGAGTCACAGTCTCACTAGCAGTCAGAGTCACTGCCAGGCTCTGGCTCAGAGCCACACTGTGACCCTGGCTCAGAGCCTCATTCCCACTCCATCTTGGCTGGCTGGGCAGGAGCACGTGGGGGGAGGGGGGGGAGGGGGGGTGCATTAGGGGCTGCTCGTCTGAAGGTTCTGAGCACAAACAAGGAAGCGATGACGCGGAGCTGGGAGTGAACCTCAGCCCGGTGCTGGAGGTGGGCCAATAATCTGCGCTTCGTATTCTTGCAACCGCGCAGCACAGAGCCACCCAGGACTTCCATGACCTGCAGGCAATCACAATCAGCACTTTGACATGCCATTTGGATTGGCCAAGATACAAGATGTCAACACACAATGCGGGGACACACAAGGTGCGGACCTGCACTTGGCGCCGCTTCGTTATCACCCTTCCCTCCGATCATCTCGTTGTTTGATTCAGTGAGGCGAGAGCGACGTTGTGATGGATCTATCAGGAGCGATGTGTTATTACACGGCGCGTATGTCACGTAGCTCACAGTCGGCTAGCGACACGCACCTTTCAGTTTCTTTGCTGTGCCCTGCTTTTGCTTGGCGGCACCCTTCTTTGGAGCCATCACGCGATGTGCTTTGAGACAAGTGGTGGCCTTATCAAGCAACTTGGGTTTCCCCGGGGATTTATGGAGTGATTTACTTTGCAATATATTGCAATGATTACACGGCCATGATGACTGCATGCAGATACATGCGTAATCATAAGGACCAGCTGCCTCCCTCTCAAATGTGCTATACAGCTCAAGCCACACACGAGAAGCCCAAGACCTTTGTGCATTATGAATAGGTAGGGTGTTCAACCGGGCGGCCGAGTATTGAAAGGTGTTGTTGAAAACTGTAATGCCTTCATCCACAAGTTGACAGGGCTTGAACAAAACAGAGTTTGGGATGTTTGCAGGAATGTAGGCCATCCTCGCATCATTCTTGATGCCCAGTTGTGCCATCATGCGCTGCAGGTCAGACCCCACTTTGACTACTCGTGCTCCACTGCATTAGTCAATATATGCATGGGTGACATGAGTGTAGCTGTTTTACCATACTTAGTGGAGTCATCTCGAGCAGTGAAGTCTCTAGAGCTGCAGCGCACGGTTGTGTCCGTTGCCACAGTTTTGCACCCCTCTTTTGTGCGAGTCTGCTCCTAGATGCTTCTTGAATCTCTCACCATGTCATCAAAGCACTCGCCTAGCTTCAGAACTGTCAGCTCCTTCCTCACTGCTGCATCATGGACTTTGCCAAGGCGTGCCATGGTGTGTTGATGGTGTCCCCCAGCTGCTTTGTTGTGACTTCCGTGAAAAGTGGTCGCGCATGGGCACCCTCCCTCCATGCCTTCAATTGGGCGGGGTCCACGGTGTAAGCTACGATGTGGGTTGGAGGGTGGTGGGTGCAGGACGCCCCCCAGGCAAAAGCTTCTTCCTAGATGCACACCGGCTCTGCTGGAGTAGTCTTCTTCTACTTCTTGTGGGTTGGAGCATTGTGCATCTCCACCCGACTCTTGACAGCGGCGACCAATCCTCGGACCAATGGATACCCTGTTTTCTCCCACGTTCTGGCATGGGTCATGAGTGCCATCCAGGTTGGCAACAGCTACAGTGAGGATGCCATGCGTGCATGCATGCAAGTGTCGTGGCCGCGCATGCAGATGTGGTCATGCATGTATGAATGCATGCATATAGTGTTATTCAAGTCTGCTTACACATGGTTGAGGTAGGGCATGTCAACCTATAGCATGTGTATGACATTGCCAAATGGCTTCATCAGGTTACCGCCATGTTTGGGGCTCTTCCACTAAGCAGCTACATGCATGCATGCATGCATGCACGTGCACATACACAAATGAATGGGTTGGCTAAGAGGTGGCAACTGCTGCCATTGCAACTTTGTTTCTCCTTATACTTACTCGCAGAAATTAACGGAACAAAGTTTATTGGTGTGACGTCATACTTCGTACTATGCATTATTGAGCGAAGGTAAGAAGCAGAAGAAGAAAAAGAAGACGACTGCAACGTGGAAACCGACATGCATTAAGTAAGATCTTCTTCCTGTGGAGCGACCTGCTCCCACTTCCTTCGCTAGGTATAATTGAGCAAACACATCTTACCCCAATCCTCCTCCCCTGCTCTGAGCCTATAAGCTGTTTAGCAATGCAATTTGAGCTTATCAATGTGTTAGTAGTTAATAGTTGGTAGTGTAGTGTTGATGTGTGTATCACCCACGTCGCTCATGTGTTACTTTGTATGGATTCTGTATGTGATGCGGCCTGTTCTCAATACAATGGTCTGCTTGTGATGCTATTGCCAGCTGCACAAGTGTCCTCGACAAGGGCTGTGTGGTGTGTGCAAACTCTGTTATGTTGTTCGACCCATCTGGAGTTCCCATCACATTATTTAGTCTCCAGGATGGTGACTTGTTTCTTAGGCTCATCCTTTCCCCGGTTCCCTTTTGTTGTGGTGCTAACCATGATGTTCGGGCGGGTGGTCTTGTTGTGTGGTGTTGGCAGGCCTAGGGCTGCTAGTGTGTCGCTGAGTGTGACGTTGTGGAGGTTCCATGTCATTTTGATCGCCTCATTCATGGCAGGTAATGTCCGTGTGCATCATGCAGTGCATGACATGCCCATACATACCCAGCGCAACAATATTCTCTCAGCTCAGGCAATATTCTCAGTCAGTCCCTCCCAACTGTCTTGGATAGGGGGGGTATCCCGTACACTGAGTTAATTCCTCGCTCACGTAGCGGACTAATGATCGTAGCACATCAGGATATATAGGGCTCACTAAGCTACAAGGAATGGGTGTTCCGAGCTTCAATGACTGTGCACATGATGCCCAACCTAGGCGTAAACCTGGCCTATATTTTGTGAGCAGATATCACCATGCACATCTCCTTGACCCTCGAGCTTCTTGACATTGCCGTGATGTAGCTAACAAAGTAATGATCGCCGGCTGTACTTGCCTTCACAGCGTAAAGAGTCTACCACGCCATTGCGAAGGATTACCACAGCTCACTTGCGCTGCGCGATGTTGTGAGGGCGGCCGGCTGGTCGGTGACCGCACTTTTTTGGCTTACAGGGTTCCTAGCATATCGGGCGTGTAGAAGATTACGCGGTCATCGCATGCCGCACGGTGCTACGCCCATCGCACACGTTCCGGCACCGGGACATCCATGACAAAGTTGTGTCAATTACTTTATCAGAGTTGGGAGGGTCTGATTCTCAGACAATTGCTAGTATATGCTATCATATCTGAGGTGTATGCAAAATACAGGATCAAATAATTCTCCATAACTCGGGGGTGGACGGAGCCATTATTCTACCGACCTTAGTTGCACTCTAGCCATATAGACCTCTCCGACAGCTAGCTATGCGTACTCTGCAGCTTTCCGAAACTTGCAAGTATGGCTTGCACGTTGCAAGTTGCAAGCCGCGAGTCAAACGATCGCTTCCGCGACTTGCGCTATAGCACCTCACCAATGCGACTAAGCGCGGAAGCTTAGCTTAGAGATGATGCCAGGCTGGCATGTATGTTTATATATAAGGAGCGGTTCTGGCTCGACTAATGAGAAAACTAATCTCATTAGATTAGTCCCGGTCGTATTAGTTATTAGGTCGTCTATTAGTCGGCGTTGATTCCACATAAAACGGTTTGATCGTATCCGTGCGACCCCAGCGCACTGGTCGCATCCACAAGCGCGTCACATTTTCATTGGCCAATCCGGCTAGCCGGCTGGTCGGCCGCGGCTAGCAAGCGACATTGCGATGTTGTTACAATGGTACAATAAGAAACAGCTCCCGCCGTCTGTGGTGATGAAAAAAGCGGAGGCTAGCAAGTTCAAGGACACTTGGGAGTTCCAGTACGGTTCGGATGGATTGGTATACGCCCATTGCAAGGCTTGCCCGCGGGAAGACGGCAATGGACGTGATGTCTCGAACATGAGCCAAACGAGCCAAACAAGCTGTTTCTCACTACTTCGCGGACTCCCTTCCGCGCGGTTGACAATGAGCATCTACCGCACCACACAGCTTGAAGACTTGCATCGTGAAGTCAAGGAGCTGACTGCAATGCCCTCTGAGCTTGTGGCCCTTGGCATCACCGCGTAAGCCACCACCCTTCCAATAGTACCATCTGATAATCGGCCAACACCTCACCCACATACAGAGCACATGTCTTTTTGTGTGTGGCACGAATGAGCTTGTCAATGGCACATGCACGGGGACGGACACGAGCAGCTGAGGATACTTTGATGTATGTAGGTGGCAAGCTATTTTTATAGAACATAGAAGTAGGTTGCGGCCCTCGGGAATCGAACCCCGGTGGGAACCTTGTCCAGCCACGACTAATATTAGACTAATGAGGCGACCTAATGAGACACATTTGACTAATATTAGATCTCATGAGAACTAATGAGAAAAACCGCACCCTATTTATATATGCCAGGCTGGCATGTCAACACCGAGCTTTGGGCTCCGGGCATGCTTGGTTAGCTCGGGATGAGCAAGGCAAGCGTATCGCATTGGCCGCTAAGCCGTTTGGACGTATACAACTCATAATTGACCCGCCGTTGACCGCGCTTTTGTATAATTGCCGGGCCGCGGGGTACGCTTTTGTATAAGTGACGGGCCGCGGGGTACGCTTTTGTATAAGTGACGGGCCGCGGGGTACGCTTTTGTATATTTGACGGGCCGCGGACCTCAGATATACTAGATAATCGCCTCTACCTCGCTCATTACGCGAATCTAATGGACTCGTCCTCGTCTCGTAGCGAGTATGTAGCGAGTATGTAGCGAGTACTACTTTGTGATTGACACATATGTGTGTGCGTACGTTGTGTCAACTGTCCGAAGCGGTATGCACTCACGAGTTTTGAGGCCAATGCGACACACTATTGCAATCGGTTACTGTTGTTGGCATCCCGCCATCATATGTTGCAGGCTAGTGATGCCTTTCAACTTGAATAGTCCCTGCTACTTGCGCATTTGCATGAAGCAATGGCATCACGTGTCAGCCATGAGGACCTAGGAGCGTCAGCCACGAGCGGCAGCGAGGAGCAGCAGCAAGAAGCCACCTGGAACAGCAATCAGGAGCCAGCATGTAGGGGCCTGGAGCACCCCTCCTAGATGGCAGGGGCCTGGAGGCGACCCCTCCCCTTCCCTCCCCCCTCCAAGGGGTGGTTTGTCATACAGCATAAGGCACCCTACATGTATAACCTTCCCTCCCCCATTTCCGCACCACCCCACCCCATTCTGTCCACCTCTAGTCATGCATGTTCGTCGTGCTCGGAGCCTACGGACGGCAGAGCCCCGGACGGCAGACAATGCTTGCAATATCAATAAGGTTCCTAAATAGACATCTCTATGTCCAACTAGTAAATAGTATACCGTACTATCTATTTCAATTCGCGAGGCCCCGAATATTAGCCCCAGCTTGGCCAGCCACCACGGCTGCTGCCCTAGTCTGACCAAACACCCCAAAATCTGACTTTGTGCAGCCAGCCCCTCGTTGCTGGCACTGCTATCGTCGTTGTTGGGGTCATGGCAGGTCATTGCTCGCTGCTTGTGTTATTGCTGGGTCATAGCGACTCGCTGGTAGCTGTCATCACAAGCACGGAAAGTGCTAGCATTCTTGCAGCCGCCATGCAAGGACGAGGTCACTCATGCCTCCTGATGTGCTGGTGGGCTGCAACAACCCATACCAGGCTGGTAGGCTTTAGACATTTGCCGCTAATCAAGAGCCCTTTCAAGGAGCATCACGATCGAGAGCCCTCTGATAGTGCATTTCATCGTGTTGGTCAGCCTGGCGTAGCATATTTGTGGCTGAGTCGTCAACAGGGTGCCACGGACCACAAAGCGATCCATCGCAGCACCATTTACGCAGGTCAAATAATTGTTTGACCACTTCGCGATTCAGTAAATAATCACACTGTTTACTCGTTCGCGACTTCGCGAGGCAAAAAAAAACAATTCGCGGACGCGAATCGAAAGAGAGAGTACGGTAGACGAGAGATAGTAAACTCAGGCGCTCCCAACTACCTGAAAACCACCCCCCTGTGATAGGAAGCCCATATCTCCGCAGCCACGCAGTCAAAAACATATGTAAACAGTGCTTTTAACAGAGGAGACTCATAGCTACGAGATGGCAGACGCACCAAAAACTATCTCGCTCTCAGCGGTGCTCAGTGCCTGCCCAAAGATCGACATTTGAATTTATGCGATTTCGCCCCATGCGAGGCGCGCCGCACTAGCACGCTTCGCCACGCTGTTGTGAGTGGCACCTGCAACACGCAGCAGCAGTCGGGATATGTTTTGCTTTTGGCATGTGGACGGGACGACGGCAGTCATGACAACTGGATACCACTATTAGCTTTTGGAGCTGCTGCTGGCGCTGGTGCATTCCCGGCTGCTCTACTACGCTTAAACAAGGTGCTAGGTGCAGTACGTGGTGTTGTCTCACCTCGCTTTGCTACCCTCGACTTGTTAGCTGCAGGTGCCTTGCGCTTACGTGACGTGCTTGCCGCTGCCAGCTGTTGCTGCTGCTGAGGGTGTGCACCTGCAGGCACAGCCAGTTCAGGGGTGGTGCTTGCATGTGTCAGCTGTTGCTGAGGGGGCGCAGCTGCGGCGAGCTCCCCACGGATGTGGGTGCACACATGGCTCTGTAGCTTGGGTACCCTCCAGCTCGTGTATACCTCCTGCTTGTGAAACTGGAGGTATGACTGAAGCTGCTTTCCTGTCATCTTCATTGCCTCCTCGACAGTTGTGTGGCCAAAATCACGCCCCCAAAAGGCAAGGGCATGGGCCGTTGCAAGCCGCTCTTGGCACGCATGGTCACCCACATCAAACCACAACCCTCCCGACCTTGTGCGCTGCATCTGTGATCCGGCGCTCTGCCTTTGCTGACCGCTGTGCTGCAGCTGCGGCATCCTCCTTACGCTATGGCACGAATGTCAGAAGCATATTGACGCCAAGTGCCATGAGGGTCCTCTTGCTGTTGCAGCAGCTGCTGCTGCTGCTGCTGCTGCTGCTGCTGCCCATCCTCAGGCGGCGGCAGCCGTAGCTTGGCATGATACACCACATCAACCGCCACTTGTATGCGCATAGCTGGGTCTGAGCTGCCGACAGCAGCAAAGAGGTGGGGCAAGGCCATTTGAGCCTGCACATGATGCAGGTAGTAGGTCCACATAGCGCCACAGTGCATCTGTTGCCCCAGCCCCAGCCCCAGCTGCTGCCCCAGCCCCAGCCCCTGCCCCAGCCCCAGCCCCAGCCCCAGCCCCAGCCCCAGCCCCAGCCCCAGCCCCAGCCCCAGCCCCAGCCCCAGCCCCAGCCCCAGCCCCAGCCCCAGCCCCAGCCCCAGCCCCAGCCCCAGCCCCAGCCCCAGCCCCAGCCCCAGCCCCAGCCCCAGCCCCAGCCCCAGCCCCAGCCCCAGCCCCAGCCCCAGCCCCAGCCCCAGCCCCAGCCCCAGCCCCAGCCCCAGCCCTACCACCGGGCCTCTGCTCCCAGCCTTCTGGCTGGTGCTGCGGGGTGACTGCTGCTGTCACTCGCAATACGAGCACCTTGCCATGGCAATCGCATGTGCACCCATAAAATTGCAGGTGTGAGAGCAGGCAGTAGAGCAAAGACATGCGGCTATTTCCAGCCTCAGCCCCCCCCCTCAGCCCCCCCCTCCCACTCCCTCCCAGCCCCTTCCACTCTCTCCCAGTCCCTTCCCACCCACGCCACCCTACCTTCCCCTTTGCATCTTACCAAGGGTCTTGCGCCGCATGTAGGTGGACACGATGTGTAAATCACGCCCAACTGTGGATATGTTGCCTGGCCGGTGTGGGTTGGGGAGGACGCACTGCTCAGAGACGAAGAATTGCCGGCACTTGGAGAGGTAGGGGGGAGGCTGGGCTGCTGGGAGGAGGGGCTACTGGGAGCTGGGCGGTGAAGACGAGGTTGGGAGATGGTGGGTCAAGCTGTGTTGGTGGTGGCCACGTGGCGGAGTGGTAAGCAAAGCTCGGTCGGCTCCTCGTGCACCTGTAGCCATCAGCATGTGTACCTTGTAAGGGGTCAATCTTGTCACATACAAACCCAATGACTGAGTTGCATAGTACCACGGACGCGTTAGTGAGTATGCTGTGATCAATCTGTGTGAGGTCAGGCTGTTGTTCAATGGTCCAAAGCATAAACCGGATCTTAGCTTCAGGGGGTGACTAGTCCTTACTGTGCCGCCCACCATTACCGCGATACAGCGCTGCCACACACAGATTCGAATTTCTTCGTCGCCAAGCTGCCTGCACCATAAGGAAGCTCGCGCTGCCATGTTTGCCGGACTTCGGTGGTGTGCGCCACCGACATGTCGTGCATCGCTAACGGATAGCCAAGGACGTAGCTTACCAGTGTAGCTAACCACGGTCTGTGATTGGGACACATCCGGGGTCACATGTGGCTGCCCGCATCGAATGACTCCGATGGCAATTCCCGTCTTACATTAATCGCGCAGTATCACATTGCAGCAGACGCAGCAAACGTCACATCAAATGATGGAGTAGATGGGCTGCAGTTGCATGAAGATTACCAACCCCGTGTTGGGAACGCCTGAAGTAAAAAGTGTAGACTACCGTACTCTCTCTTTTGGTTCGCGTCCGCGAATCGTTTTTTTGGCCTCGCGAAATCGCGAACGAGTAAACAATGTGATTTTTGACTGAACCGCGAAGTGGTCAAACAATTGTTTGACCTGCGTAAACATCGATGCGATGGACCGCTTTGTGGTCCGTGGCATCAGTGCCAACGACGCAGCCGAAAATTTGCAACGCCAGGTTGACCAGCACGATGAAATGCTCCATCGAAGGGCTCTCGATCGTGAAGATGCGGCTGCCGCGAAGCGTGGGCCGGGCAGACCTCGCAAGCTGTCTAGCATCGGGCTGCTGCTGGCCCGAGACCCTGCCGCGTCGCCAAGCACGCCTCCTCCTCCCAGCCGAACCGGCAGGTCGCATGCGAACTGGTGGCACCCCGCCAGCATCCGGCCCATCCTGCAAGCCGTACCAGCTTGCGGCGGTTACAGCCCGGCGGTTAAGCATTTGAAGCTCACACAGCCTGAGACGTACAACAATCTGCGTGAGTCCACGGTTAGGGGGTGGTTTCTGAAGGGCTCCCTCACACAGCTCACAGCAGAGGCCCAGGCGAGCCTGCTGCGCGGCTTCGGGCATCACCATCCACCCACCGCTGGCAGGAGAGCCACTCTCAGCAAGTACCAAGATCTACAGGTTAGTGATGGCTGTTGTTGCTACTGATCATCATTAGTGGTATGACAATGGTGGGATGGTGCTAATGCTGATGATGTTGCTGCTGCTGCTGCTGCTGCTGATGATGATGGTGTTGCTGATGGTGATGGTGATGATATAGTGGTGGTAGTAGTGGTGCTTGTAGTGGTGGTGGTGGTGGTGATGGTGGTGATGATGTTGATGTGTGTCCCCCTCTGGTTATGCAGGTTGAGATCAAGGATCGCCTTCTAGCCCTACGCCAAGGGGGTGTCGCCCTGAACCACACCACGGCACGCAGTGTTATGTTGGCTGTCATCCAGCAAAGGGAACCCCATCTGCTGTCAAGCAATGGTGGTGCTCTGCGCCTGTCAGCCCAGTTTGTTCGTGACTTTTTGGAAAACCAGCTGAATTGGGTGACACGGTGAGCGACTTCTCTGGTGGAGGGGCAACATGGCACAGGCATGGCCTGCTGAACGTGCTGACATGCTCACATGCCCACACATATGCTGACACACATGCACAATTGCTGGCATGCATTGTGACGTGCAGGAGGAGCACAGGAGACAGCCAACACCTCCCCATTAACTATACCCAGTTAGTGGAAGACATGAACCTGCGGGCTGCACTGATTGTGTATGCCAAGCGCATACCTCCTGAGCTCTTCTACTCCATGGACGAGACCTTCGTTTTCTTTGCACCCATGGCCGGCAGCACTACGCTTGCTGAGGAGGGCAGCAAGCAGGTGTTCGTGGCAGCCACTGAGCAGAAGAAGGGCCTCACTGTTTGCCTGACGGTCAAGGCCTCTGGGCATGTGTTGCCGCTGCAGCTGATCTACGAGGGCAAGACAGATCTCAGCACCCCTGGTGGCAAGCCCAAAAATGCGAGGGCATGGCAGCCTCTGCCGGCTCGAGTGGCAGCTGATGCAGCAGGGCATGACGTCACGGCCACGCCATCTCACTGGGCGACTGAGGACAGCCACAAGCAGCACTTCGAGCGTGTCATTCTGCTTGACTACAAGAGGAGCTGCACAGAGCTTGGCCACAACCTCGACGAGCTGCCAGTGGCTCAATGGCCCTCCATGATTTACCAACTGGATGTGTACGCCGTGCACCGGAAAAGGACTGTGTTGGAGTGGTTCAAGCAGAACTACCCCTTTGTGAACTTCCTCTTCGTGCCAGCTGGCACCACCACTCCTACAAATTAGTCCCTGCGTTTCTCCCTGCGCTTTGGCCGACCTTGTCCAAATGGGCTGAAACTCAGCCAGTTGGTAGCTTGTGATGTAAGGAATCCACCCCAAAAAGAATCAGGTCAAAAAATTCAAAGGCTGAGGCTGGGCGGCCCGTGGCGTTCACGCAGGGACGAATGCAGGGATTGAGGGGGGGGCGCAGGGACGAATGCAGGGATTGAAGGGGGGGTGCAGGGACGAACGCAGGGATGGATTGGAGACGCAGGGATGGACGCAGGGATGGAGGGGGGGGCGCAGGGACGAACGCAGGGATGACTTGGGGGCGCAGGGACAAACGCAGGGACATGTGCAGGGACGAGTGCAGGGATTATGGGCGCAGGGACGAGTGCAGGGATGAACGCAGGGACGAGCGCAGGGATTATGAGCGCAGGGACGAGCGCAGGGATGAGCGCAGGGACGAGCGCAGGGATAAACGCAGGGACGAGTGCAGGGATTTCGGGCGCAGGGACGAGTGCAGGGATGAACGCAGGGACGAGCGCAGGGATTACGGGCGCAGGGACGAGCGCAGGGATGAGCGCAGGGACGAGCGCAGGGATAAACGCAGGGACGAGTGCAGGGATGACGGGCGCAGGGACGAGCGCAGGGATGAACGCAGGGACGAGCGCAGGGATTATCGCAGGGACGAGTGCAGGGATGACGGGCGCAGGGACGAGCGCAGGGACGAGCGCAGGGACGAGTGCAGGGATTCCGGGCGCAGGGACGAGCGCAGGGACGAATGCAGGGACTGACGCAGGGACGAGTGCAGGGACCTTGCATCACATGTCACATTGGCGTATCCATAACACTTGCATACTCTGTGTAACCCAACCATTTCAATCATGGTCGTGAAGTCTCACATGTAGTCCATCGACCTCTCTTAATGCTCCCACCCTTGCCTCCGCCTTAGTTCATGTAATCCTCTCGACCTCTCTTACTGCCCCCGCCCCTGCCACCACCACGGGCTGGCTTTTGCTTGAACTTGCCACCCTTGCCAGGCTCAGCCTCCTGCTCTTGTGGCTTTGCCGGTGGCCAGCTTACGCCTGCTGCCTCATACCACTGCTGCTCCAACTGCTTCAGACCTGTCTCTGAGAAGTCTGGGACTTTCAGCCAATCTGCCTGCCACATGGCGTCCTCTTCTTTCTGGGCTGGGGGCTTGTATGGGACCTTAGGCACGTGCTTGCCACCTGCTGCTTCCCCCTGCCAGGCCGGCACCTTGGGGGTGCTGCCGGTCTTGGGCTCTGTGGTGGGTTGGCACAGGCTGTC